>CM061750.1:142878332-143213210 GCA_030979885.1 Lolium multiflorum
GGCAATTCTGCTGAAAACAGCGTTAGTACGTGTTAGTTGTATCCAAAATACACAAATTAGAGGCAAAACAATAGCAAAAGTGTTCGGGAAAGTAGATACGTTTTGGACGCATCAACTCCCCCCAAGCTTAGCTTATTGCTTGTCCTCAAGCAATTCAGTCAACAACCTGAGCGATAAAATAACTTTCACGAACACATTTGCTCATATGATGTATATATTCTCATACTATGGCTATACTTAAGGAGTTCATAATGAGATACATGTAAATAAGATCATCCACCAACAACTATGTCAATCATGAAGTGCCAACAATTAATAATAAGCACCATGAATCATGTATATAAGCAAGTTGCAATGTTCATAAGAGAATATGATAAAGTGGTATCTCGCTTACCTGTATTTGATCGGCAAAACATAAATGCCGAGGCACCTCTTGAGTTCATAGAAAGACTAGAAGTAGTGATTGTCAAAGATAAAAGCATCAAAGTTATACCACAATTAATCATATTTTGAGACAAGCATATTATACTAGGAATGACAGTTGTGCTCTCAAGATAGTGCTCAAAGAAAGAATGGAGACACAACATAAAAGTAAAAGATTGACCCTTCGCAGAGGGAAGGAGGGATTAACATGCGCTAGAGCTTTTCATTTGTAAAGCAGGAGTAAAATTATTTTGAGAGGTGTTTGTTGTTGTCAACGAATGGTAATGGGTACACTAACTACCTCATCAACCGGACTCACAAGCGGCTCCCATTTATTTATTTTTGGTTGGCACTCCTTCAACCTTTCTTTCTAACGAGCCATGGCTAACCGAATCCTCGGGTGCATGCCCAATCCCATACCATGAAGGAGTGCCTTTTTGTTTGATTTTATTATGATGATGACACTCCCCCAACCTTTTTGCTTACACAAGCCATGGCTAACTTGAATCCTTCGGGTCTTGGTCCAACAATCACAAGCAAAGATTAATACATTTAGGGTCAGTAATTCGGAATTTGGGAATCCTTTTGACTCTTTTTGCAAAATTATTGGATAAGCGGATGTGCCACTAGTCCATATGAGAGTCCGTCAAAAGTAAATGACAGGTTGAAAGCTAAACACCACATACTTCTTCATGAGCTATGAAACATTAACACAAATTGAAGCATTTTGAAGGTTTTAAAAGGTAGACGCATGAGAATTTACTTGGAATGGTTTGAAATGCCATGCATAGGTATTTATGAGTGGACACTTTTGGAACAACTTGGTTTTCAGGTGTTTGGAAGCACGGGCGGCCGCTCGGTACAAGTGAAGGCTAGCAAAAGACTAGGGACCGACAAATCAAGAGAGACGATCGCTGTCACTTAATCATGCTTGCGGCAAAATAAATTAACGGAGGCACAAAAGTGATACAAGAACTCTGAAGCAATATAAATCATGAGGCTTAATTGACTTTTTGTTCAGTCATATGCATGCGTGAGCATGTACCAAGCCGATATAAATGAATTATTCAGGAGGATACCACAATGCCATACTTACTTATGAATAAAACAATGCAAGCAAACATCCATGACATGCTACTCATATTAATAAATTGGGACTAAACATGAGAGATCATGAACTACTAGACTTTCTCAAATAACATATACCTCACATGAACCAACTAAGCATGCTCATATGAATGAGTATATGTACAAAAATGAAAACAAATAGATCATACCAGCCTCTCACCACAATCAGATTGTCGTAGAGCGTCATTATTGCCTTTTCACTTGTGTAGCTTGGATAATATGAAATGAAAACCACGCTCCAGCCACCGAAGACCATTGAACTCATGATGAACTTTACAAACCAAAGAAGAACAGCAAATATTTTTGGTGTTTTCGAATTAGAAACAAGCACGAAAGAAAACAAGCAAACAAAGCAAAATCTTTTTTGGGTTTTCTTATAGCAAACTAACGATAGCAAATAAAGCAAACTAAGAGCAAGGTACCAAATAAATAAATGGTGAAGAGAAACTACAGAAATATTTTTGATCTTTTTGTGTTTTAGGAAAGAAACAAAGTGAAAACAAAAGAATGCAAACTAACAGAAACACAGAAAAAGCAGGATGATAGAAATCTGCCAAATCCTGACAGCAGTACAGAAATCGAATTTAACAAAAATCTTCCATTGCTCAGACCAAAAAGTGTTCAACTAATGAAAGTTAGATAACAACCTGGGGAACATGCTCAAAAATTGGCAACTCAAAATAACGTTCTGGCTGTGCGTGCGAATTTTTTTGGTAACAGCACAGAATCTGTTTTTGGACAGCACTTCCAAATATCATCTCCCTCTCGTTAGAAAACCCTCTAGAGACTAAACAAGTATGTACAAGTATCCAGCAATCATAATATACAAAGAATGAGTATGCGGGTATACCTCCCCCCAAGCTTAGGCTTTTGGCCTAAGTGGCGTTCATTCCCACGGTCCCCATGAAGTGGTGTCTTCGTAATATGACGAAGAACGTCCCGGTTCCATGTATGTGCTGGAGGAAACGTCGGGGTACGTGTAGGAGGCTCGGCGTTCTCGGAGTCATGTTGCTGAGTGGAATTCTTGTATCTTCATATGCTCTTCCACCACCTCCTTTGTTAGCGACCATGATTGCCTGTCAATATTAAACAGACCCTGCTGGGGAAGAGGGATTTCTTTCTCGTTCCGTCAGCAAACAACATTTTATAGACAATATTATCTATGGTGGAGTTAGTAGTAACAAAATGATGGCTCTTCATAGCAGCAATATCTAGCTTCCTAGGGGTTAATGGTACATCATTAGAATCAAGAGGAATATCTAGATGTGTTAGAATACGTGATGCAATAGTTCCTCCAAAAATAGCCTGCTAGGCAGGCGGCGAGCAATAAGAGAACCAAGATGATAAGGTGTCTCTCCGGTAAGTGCAACATTCAAGAAAGCAAGATGGTAGCTAGAAATGTTACTAGTATTTTCTCTACCCAAAATGCTAGTACCAACGTAATATACGAAATACTTAATAGCGGGGAGTTGAATGTTTCTTATCTTCCCTCGCTGGATGGTGCGGCAATCATCCCCAGTGATCCCTCGGTAGAGCTCCAACAAGTCCCGGGGGTTGTCATCAATCCTTCTTGCTGTACCTACAGGGGCAATGCCCAATGCAAAACAAAATTCCTCCAATTTCATGGTAACAGGAATATCATAAATCTTGAATGCGACTGTCGGCTCATATTCCGTGTTGTGGCTCTCAACGAAAATCTTGGTGAGTCTGTAATATTGTCCCCTCTCGTCTCCCACGTAGGTGGCTAGGCCTGCCCTGTTGACGAGGGTGAAGAAGTCATCCAATAACCCTGCATTGGTTAGAAACTCATAACAAGGGAAGGATGAAGCATTAGGGGCCCCTTGGTCCTCCTCGGGCGCGAAGCTAGGCGCGATGACATCCTCATTGTAGGATCGCCTAATTTGAGTGGACGCCCTTGAGGGCCTACCGGTGCTGGTTGTTGCTTTCTTGAACAACTCTCCAAACTTGAATTTCTTCATCTTCCCCTTCTGAAATTTTCAACAATCATTATAAAATTTGATTTCAAGGTGTGTAATTGAAGGGAGCTACTATAGGAACTTGCTAGAGTACTAAACATGCATCAAAACTAATTTCTACCACTTAGAACAAGCATGCAGCTCACTAAACATGTTATCTACAGCAGCAAAATATTCAAGATATACTCAACCAAATGAAATTCTAATTGGACAATCAAAGGAGTCACAGGAGTAAATGTGCCAAATTTCGAACAGAAATCTGGGCTGAGCAAAGAGGTCGCGAGTTCTTGAGCGAGAAACACAGTGGGGAGAAACTTGGTACGAGTTTTTCGGGAGAAGAAGGTGCTGGGAGGAAGAGATGGTGTAGTGGGGCAAGGGTGGCCCACCACATGGTGGCGCGGCCCCTTGGCGGCGCGCCGCTATGGTGTAGCACCCCTGGTGCCCAGGTCATCCTGTAGTGCTCCGGGTGCCTCGTCGAAAAATAGGACCAACGATGTACGTAATTTTTGTAATTTTTAGAAACTTTGAAAAATGCACATTTATGGGTATTAAATTAATGATTACTGCGCAGTAAAATGATTTCTAAAATCTTAAATGACTAAAGCATATTGCAAAATAAAAGTGCTACAGCAAGTAAAATAGGTGAAGGGAGAGAGAAAGAAAGAAGTGTTGTTTAGCTCTTTTATGCAATAAAATATACTTGTTAACAAAGGTTGATCAAGTCTTGCTACCAAATAAATTTTATATGACATGAGAAGAAATAAACCTCAAATCAATCATGTTACCTTATATTGAATTGATATGGATCCAATCACAAGAGTTTGATATTCTTCTTTAGGCTCATATATAGAACAATCAATGGATCCCACTTTGATAGGTTTCACATTAAAAATTGTATTGACTCCACATACTTTATCAATCCTCTTGGGAAAATAGAGGACAATGTGTTCCTTATCATCAACATTGAAAGTAACCATGCCTTTATTGCAATCAATAACAGCCTCTGCAGTATTAAAGAAAGGGTCTTCCAAGAATAATGGACATATTATCATCTTCGGGCATTTCCAACACAACAACGAAATCGGTTAATATCAAGCAATCTTTGAGTAACTTGCTGGGAACATTTTCCATAAACCAGCAGAATAGCCGGTAGATTTACTTGACCATTTGCAAAGATATATCGGTAGGTATCAATTTATCTAAATCAGGTCTTATAAGAAAAGGCATCACACTCACACCTGCTCCCAAATCACATAGAGCGGTTCTAACATAAGTATTCTCTTGATGGAACGAGGAATAGTCGGTACCTGGGTGGCCCAACTTCTTTGGAATCTTGCCATTGAAGGAGTAATTCGCGAGCATAGTAGAAATTTCCTCATTGGGGATTTTCTTTTTGTTAGTAACAATATCTTTCTATACTTTGAATAAGGAGGCAATTTAATAGCATCAGTCAAAGGAATTTGCAGAAATAAAGGTTTTCATCCAATCACAAAATTTATTATAATGTTCCTCCTCCTTTGATTTTAATTTCTTAGCAGGAAAAAGGCATTTGTTTTTGAACCCAAGGTTCTCTTTCATTACCATGCTTCTCAGTAATAAAGTCTTCTTTAGTGTACTTTTATTTTTAGCATGCTTTTCAGGTTCTTTTTCAATTTCTTCTTTATCGGGAGTATCATTCTTATCATTATCTTCCTCATGTTCATTACCACTTTCGGTTTCAGCATCAGAAATAGAAATACTATTAGGATCATTAACAGGTTCAGAGGATTCTACAACATTCTTATGTTTCTTTTTCTTTTTCTTAGATGGAGCACTAGTTTTAATTGGTTGAGAATCTTGTTCAACTCTTTTGGGATGCCCTTCGGGATATAGAGGATCCTGGGTGCACCACCTCTAGTTGTTACTTCACAAGCATGTTTTCTTTGAATTATTTCCCAACAAGTCATTATGCACTTTAGTAAGTTGATCAATTTGAGTTTGAACCATATGAAAATGTTTAACAAGTATCTTAACATCATTGGAGATTCTCTCCACAATATCATGCAATTCACTAATAGCTCGGGAATTTTCCATTAAATGATTCTCTACTATCATATTAAATTCTTGCGTAACAATATAATTATCAAATTCATCTAAGCATTGAGCAGGAGATTTTGAATACGGAATATCTTCCCTAGTAAAGTGTTGAAGCGAGTGTACCTCAATCGTAGATGAAGGGGGAATTGTCTCACATATATCTTCTATAGGAGGTAAATTCTTCACATCTTCAGGTTTAATACCTTTCTCCTTAAGAGACTTCTTGGCTTCCCTCATATCTTCATCATTTAATTTAATAATACACCCCTCTTCTTCACTATCGGTGTCGGGGGTGGTTAGGTTTAGACCAATCATCATGATTCGGGCCTATTTTAGCCAATAATTTTAGCGTCGTCTGGAGTTCTTTTTCTGAAAACACAACCAGCACAACTATCCGGGTATGCCCTAGACTCAATGGTTGAGTCCACTATAAAATATATCAAGTAAATCATGCTTTTCTAAATCATGATCGGGCTGACTCAATAAGAAACAAAATCTAGCCCAAGCCTCGGGCAATTTCTCTCCATCTTCTGGTCAAAATTATAAATTCTCTGCAAACGACATGTTGAGCACTAGCGAGAGAAGTATTTCACGGAAGAAAACATCAGAAAGCAATTCTTTTGGACTTTTAATAGAACCAGGAGGCAAATTATTATACGAGTTTAGCATCATCCTTTAATGAAAAGGAAAATTTTAGCGACAAAATAAGTACGCATCTTAATATCATCAGAAAACAAGCCACTAAGAGTGGATAACTCAGTCATGTGTTCAACAGCACTTTCTTTTTCAGTACCACAAAAGGGTGTTTTCTCAACAATAGCTATATGAGATAGATCAAGAGAAAATCATAATCTTTATCCCTAATGTTTATAGGAGATGTGGCAGAATTTAGGATCAGGAGATGGTTTTGTATCTACTTGACATGTTAAACAGCTTTTTAATTTTCTTATCGGTAAGTAGCATTGCATTTTTTGATAAAATCATCATCAAGCTCTACATAATCTTCATCAAGATCATCCCTAGAATATTCAATCAGGTGAATTAACAAGTGTAGCAGCATTAGGAGTTTCGGTATTTTCAATTTGTCTAGACTTAGCAATTGTATCTAGAAAAGATCCCAATGAACCACTATCATCAAGCACGGCAGAAACATTATCAATATTATGAGAATTTTCAGATTCAGCAGAAGTACCAGCACGTGAAGCATGCGGCGGTGAAACAAGTTTACTTATCACAGATGGTGAATCAAGAGCAGCAGGGGTACTGAGAGTTGTACCTTTTCTTGTAGTGGATGGTAATATGGCGATCTTAGTATCGCGAGTTTTACCCATAATGGAGAATTGCGAACAATATCAATCCCAGTGAACTTCCAAATAAAGCTATGCTCCCCGGCAACGACGCGAGAAAATAGTCTTGATGACCCACAAGTATAGGGGATCGCAACGGTCTCGAGGGGAGTATTACCCAATTTATTGATTAAACTGAGGGAGACAAAGAATGTATGTAGCCTTAACGAGGCGGAGTTGTCAATTCATTTGGGAAACGGAACTTGCTAGCAAGGATTTATCGATAGTAACAGTTCTATGGCGATGGAAATAATGAAATCTTAGTAATAGAGTGAAATAAAGACAGCGATAGTGATTATAATGTAATGAGATTAAAATACGCAGGCACGAGGGAATGATTTAACAGGCGTTACATGGATAGAGAAACTCATGTAACAATCAAAGCATGGGCATTTACGAGATAATAATAAAACGGTATCAAGTACTAATCAATCAATAGGCATGTGTTCCATATTTAGTAATACGTGCTCGCAATGAGAAACTTGCACAACATCTTTGTCCTACCAGCCGGTGGCAGCCGGGCCTCTAGGGAAACTACTGGATATTAAGGTACTCCTTTTAATAGAGTACCGGAGCAAAGCATTAACACTCCGTGAACACATGTGATCCTCACGTCACTACCATCCCCTCCGGTTGTCCCGATTTCTGTCACTTCGGGGCCATTGGTTCCGGACAGCGACATGTGTATACAACTTGCAGGTAAGATCATAAACAACGAATATCTTCATGAATAAATAACATGTTCAGATCTGAGATCATGGCACTCGGGCCCTAGTGACAAGCATTAAGCATAACAAGTTGCAACAATATCATAAAAGTGACATCTACGGATACTAGGCACTATGCCCTAACAATCTTATGACTATTACATGACCAATCTCATCCAATCCCTACCATCCCCTTCAGCCTACAGCGGGGGAATTACTCACACATGGATGCGGTTGGTTGATGGAGAGGCGTTGGCGGTGATGGCGGTGAAGATCTCCTCCAATTCCCCGTCCCGGAGTGCCGAACGGAGACTTGGCTCCCGCGACGGAGTTTCGATGTGGCGGCGTTCTGGAGGGTTTCTGGCGATGTCGACTTCTCCCCGTACGTTAGGTCGAACCCGATAAGTAGTCCAAAGGGGGGCGTCGGAGGCCAGCCGAGGGGGCCACACCATAGGGCCGCGCGGGCCCCCGGGGCCGCGCCGCCTTATGGTGTGGGGCCCTCGGGCCTCACCTCCTTGGCCCTTCTGGCTCGTCAATATTTTGGTAAAATAGGGCCATCTGAAGAAATTCCGAGGATTTTCTCGAAAGTTGGATTTCTGCACAAAAACGAGACACCAGAGCAATTCTGCTGAAAACAGCGTTAGTCCGTGTTAGTTGTATCCAAAATACACAAATTAGAGGCAAAACAA
Organism: Lolium multiflorum; assembly: GCA_030979885.1. Lineage (NCBI taxonomy): Eukaryota > Viridiplantae > Streptophyta > Magnoliopsida > Poales > Poaceae > Lolium > Lolium multiflorum. Next base: position 142,886,678 of record CM061750.1, read on the forward strand.
TAGCAAAAGTGTTCGGGAAAGTAGATACGTTTTGGACGTATCACGCGCCACCATGGTCGTCGCCATCACCGTCACCGCCGCCTTCCTCCGCGAGGGCCGGATGCCGCCACGGTCCTCCCATCCCCGCCACCTGCAGCACAAGCTGCCGCTACGGCGAGGAGGGGCCGCCGCGAGGAGGGGCCGCCGTCGCGTGAAGGTGGAGGAGCCGCCGCGTCCTCCTCCTCCTCCACCGCTGCCGTCGTCGTCAACCTCCTCCTCCACCCCTGTCGTCGGTGAACTCTCTCCCCTCCCCTCCCTCTTCCTCTCCCGCGCGAGCACAATGTGCTCGACGAAATGCTCGCTTCTAGGTTGTGCTGATGATGCTCTGGATGCATTGCTGTTGCTCTGGATGCATTGATGTTGTTGCTCTGGATGCATTGCTGCTAGTTTCTTTGATTCAGTGATGCTGCTCATGTGCAGTATCTGAATAAATTACTTTGTTGCCTGCATATGGATATTTTCATTTGGAGTGACATGCTATATTGGCTCTATATATATCTGCTCCAAAGGTTCCATTTGGAGCCTGGATTGCTAGTGGTTAGTATATTGTTATGCTGCTAATAAAAAGGTGCTAGTGGTTAGTATATTGTTGCCTGCATATGGATAGTGTTGTTTGTGGAGGTTTACTGCCACTTGTTATTGATGAACCATGTGATGGTAATGATTCAATTTAATTCAATGATGTTAATTTGATTTCCATCCTTTGTTGGAAATAAATCCATGTCTGAACCTGTACAAGGTAATGAAGACTTGCTCACTTGGTATTGCTTGCTAGTTGGACATTTGGTTGGTTTTGATGCTACTGGTTCATTTAAATGCATGAAATGCTACTATGGTATGCTACTGTGGTATCCTTGTGAAGAAAATGATGGATTCTTGTGAGCTTATGGTATGCTACTATGCTACTGTGGTATCCTTGTGAAGATTTACTTGATGGATTCTTGTGAGCTTATGGTATGCTACTATGCTTATAATGCTCTGATTAGTGGGGATGCTTACTGGATCATGTGCATATAGTTCATATAGTTCCCTAAAAAGAAAGAATGCTCCCTGGCCAGATGCTTGATGTCTTGGCTCAGCCAATGATGCAAAGGCTGAGGCAAAAACTTGGATAAGAACAGATACTAAAATGTGTGATTTAAATGGAATGCTTATGATGGTATACTAAAATAGAGATATTCACATTAGGGAATCATGTAAATGAATGCCACTGTGGTATCCTTTTCTTGTTGGCTTTGATGAAAATAGAGATATCCACAGTAGGGGATCATGTAAATGAATGCCAATGTGGTATCCTTTGAAGAAAAAGGACTGTTTCTGATGGTTTTAAAAGGCTAGGTGGTGCTAGGTGATTCAGTTGGCTACCAAGACTTGTCTCATCTGGTTAGCTGGGATATGCTATGTGTTGTTGCTTGTTTAGGCATATCTATCACTTACTGGATTTACTGGTTCTTGATTGGCCTCTCTTTTGCCAGCATCACTTGGTCTATATACCAAGTGATGAATAATCCCTTTGGAGCATCTGCTCCATGCATGCTATGTGTGTTTGAGCATCTTGACTTATGTCACCATGGTTGCTGGTTTGGTGGTGTTTTGAACTCAACTGAGTAATGATAAATTTCTATTTCTTGTTGGCTTTGATGAAAATAGAGATATCCACAGTAGGGGATCATGTAAATGAATGCCACTGTGGTATCCTTTGAAGAAAAAGGACTGTTTCTGATGGTTTTAAAAGGCTAGGTGGTGCTAGGTGATTCAGTTGGCTACCAAGACTTGTCTCATCTGGTTAGCTGGGATATGCTATGTGTTGTTGCTTGTTTAGGCATATCTATCACTTACTGGATTTACTGGTTCTTGATTGGCCTCTCTTTTGCCAGCATCACTTGGTCTATATACCAAGTGATGAATAATCCCTTTGGAGCATCTGCTCCATGCATGCTATGTGTGTTTGAGCATCTTGACTTATGTCACCATGGTTGCTGGTTTGGTGGTGTTTTTGTACTTGTCGATGATTAGATGGTTGGTTGATCACTCGTACACTCCGGGGTGTCGCTAGTGAGCCTGGTGTGATGGCACAAATATCAATCTCTTGTGCATCCTACCTGGCCTCACTAACGCCATCCCGGGATGTTCATATTTGTTTCGACCAACAAAGTATGAGGCATTCCATTTAGTTCATACTAGCTACTTCTTAATTGCATTGGCCTTTCTTCCATTCTAGTGCCGATGATTAAATTGTTTGGTCACTTGTACACTCTGGGGTGGGGCCACTGAGCCTGGTGCGATGGCACAAATATCAATCTCTTGTGCATCCTACCTGGCCTCGCTGACCCCATCCCTGAATGTTAATATTTCTTTCGACCAAAAAAGTATGAGGCATATGATATCTAGTTGAGATACCACTTGGCTCTTTCTTCCATTTTAGTGCCGATGATTAGAATGTTTGGTCACCTATACGCCGCAATATACTTTGTAGACGGGCCCCCCTTTCCCCGGCCGCCGTTCCGTGAACGAGTCTTTGACGAGACAACAACGCCGACATGTCTCTTCGGCGCAGAACCACGCCAGTCCCAGCCGTCTCCCTTGTGGCCGTGTCTATGGGCTCTGCGCTTTTCTCCATGGCCGGACCACGATTGGACTCACCGGGGAAATACTGATAATCGCCATCACCACTATCGTCAGAGTCCACAGGTGTAGAGTACTTTGCAGCAGATGCCGCTTTTCTTCTCTCGCCGTCCCGTGAACGAGTCCTTGATGCAAAGACCGTGCCGGCCTCTGGGCAGGCCGGCACGGTCTTTGCATCAAAGACTCGTTCACTGCACGGCAAGGGAAGAAAAGTGGCATCTGCTGCAAACTGCTATGCTCCTGTGGAGTCTGGCGATAGTGTTGATGGCGATTATCATTATTCCCCCGGTGAGTCCAATCGTGGTCCGGCCATGCAGAAGAGCGCAGGAGACGCGGCCACAAGGGAGGCGGCTGGGACTGCCGTGGTTCTGCGCCAGAGAGGCAGATCAGCGTTGTTGTGTCGTTAAGGACCCGTTCACGGAACGGCGGCCGGGGAAAGGGGGCCCTTCTGCAAAGTATACTGCGGTGTATACTGCAACTATGGTTTCTGACCATAGTATTTGTGTTGACCAATAATGTATGAGGCACTTATTCTATTTTGTCATTCCATTTGCTTTGAGATTTTCAAAATGCCGATGATTAAAATGTTTGGTCCCCGTACACTTGGGGGTGGCGTAAGTGAGCCTGGTAAGATAGCACAAATATCAATCTCTTGTGCATCGGACTTGGTCTCACTTACGCCATCCCTAAATGTTAATATTTGTGTTGACCAACAATGTATGAGGCATTTATTCCATTTCTCTTGTGCATCGGACTTGTTGGTCTCACTTTCTTCCATTTTCATCATAGTACGAACTGGATATGAAGACCCCCCCTGCAAGCGAGCCTGGTGGGTAGAGATGAGGGAGCAAAGGAGGAACCGGATGAAGACTACTTTGTATCTCGAAATTGTGAAATTTGTATGAATTAAGAGTTGTATGCAAAACATTTGACACTTAATTGCCACTATATATGTATCTCGATCGGGCTCTAAGTAATGTGATGATGATGTCTATGTTATATCTGTGCAATGTACATGATATTTATATTATATCTGAATGTTGCTGTATATAACCTGTATCTCTGTATATTGCTGTGTATAAACTGCATGTGTATAGCAGGCAGCACAAAATCGAGTATAATACAAGCAATTTACGTGGCATGCCCGAAAACCAATTCCGTGGCGCACCCTAGGAACACGTGGCCACAGAAACTTAATTCTGTGGCGCATGGGAAGGTGCGCCACAGAAACCTTATTTTTGTGGCGATGTTTCTGTGGCGCACCTCCCATGCGCCACGAATCCCACACAGTGCGCCAGTGAGGCTTTTCCTACTAGTGAATTCCTTTGGTATACCTATTCCTCCCCAGGTGCGAAGGATGCTCCACTGATAGTATCTTCCCTCTTCAGATTTCAAGCATGTGCTATACACGCAAAACAAATAGCCAACTTTGTGATTTCATCATGCTGATTCTTGATTACTTTGACTAGCAACTTCCTGTAAGGGTTTGGAGGAGGAACCTCCTTCTTCACCGGTTTGTGGGATCCTTCCTCCTTTTTCACCCAAATTTTCTTGATGTGAAAGGGTTGCATGTCACTTGTGGGGGTAGATTAAAACTTATCAAGAAATTATAGTAGGAAGAATTGAATCTCAGCGAAACCCTAATTGTTGAAGAGAGAATAGGTTGAAAAAGGGAAATTGGGAAAAGAAAACTCTAAATAGAAGGCCCTTGCCTCGGCACTAACATATGGTATGGACGGGTTTGCCCCGTACCGTCTGCCCGTACCGGTGCAGTCGGTAATTTCTATACACAAACAAATTACGCAATCAACATCAATAGAAAATAATAAAAGTTACTGTAAGTTTAACGATCATCGGTACGGTCACATACGCCCGTACCTGATACATCTCCAACGTATCTATAATTTCTTATGTTCCATGCTACTTTATTGATGATACCTACATGTTTTATACACATTATATGTCATTATTATGCGTTTTCCGGAACTAACCTATTGACGAGATGCCGAAGTGCGGTTCTGTTTTCTGCTGTTTGGTTTCAGAAATCCTAGTAAGGAAATATTCGAATCGGACGGAAATCAACACCGAAGATCTTAGAATCCCGTAAGCTTCCCGGAACACTCGAGAACCGTCAGAGAGGGGCCACAGGGCCCACACATGGTGGCGGCGCGGCCCCGGGAGGGCGTGCCGCCCTAGTGTCGTGGCCCCGACCCTCCGACCTTGCCCTTTCGCCTATATCGCTCGACCTAAAACGTCGAGACGAATAAGCCACGGTACGCGAAACCTTCAGCCGCCACCATCGCGAAGCCAAGATCTGGGGGACGAGTCTCCGTTCCGGCACGCGCCGGGACGCGAGGAGTGCCCCGGAAGGCTCCATCGACACCGCTGCCATCTCCACCGCCATCTTCATCAACTGCTGCTCCCATGAGGAGGGAGTAGTTCTCCATCGAGGCTAAGGGCTGTACCGGTAGCTATGTGGTTCATCTCTCTCCTATGTACTTCAATACAATAATCTCATGAGCTGCCTTACATGATTGAGATTCATATGATGATGCTTGTAATCTAGATGTCATTATGCTAGTCAAGTGGATTTTACTTATGTGATCTCCGGAGACTCCTTGTCCCACGTGTGTAAAGGTGACAGTGTGTGCACCGTGTGGGTCTCTTAGGCTATATTTCACAGAATACTTATTCACTGTTATGAATGGCATAGTGAAGTGCTTATTTATATCCCTTTATGATTGCAATGTGCTTTGTATCGCTACTAGTTATGTGCTACTCATGTGATGTTATTAAAGTAGTCTATTCCTCCTGCATGGTGTAATGGTGACAGTGTGTGCATCGTGTGGTTCTTGTCGTAGGCTATGATCATAATCTCTTGTAGGTTATGGAGTTGATTATCGCTATGATAGTATTGATGTGATCTATGCCTCCTTCGTAGTGTGATGGTGACAGTGTGCATGCTATGTTAGTACTTGGTCTATTTTGCAAAGATCTATTATACTCTAAGGTTACTTAAACATGAATATCGAATGTTGTGGAGCTTGTTAACTCGGCATTGAGGGTTCGTGTAATCCTACGCAATTAGGTGTTCATTATCAAACAAGAGTATATGTAGCACAAAGGAAAGAGAACTTATTTATTATGTGATCAATGTTGAGAGTGTCCACTAGTGAAAGTATGATCCTAAGCCTTGTTTCCACCACAAAGAATTGCTTCCCACGCCAGCAGGCTATTTTCTGGCGCCGCTTGTTTACTGCATCTTTACTTTCTGCAATATTACCACCATCTATACCACCTGTGGTTTACTATCTCTTCGCCGAACTAGTGCACCTATACATCTGACAAGTGTATTAAGTGTGTTGGGGACACAAGAGACTTCTTGCTTTGTGGTTGCAGGGTTGCTTGAGAGGGATATCTTTGACCTCTTCCTCCCTGAGTTCGATAAACCTTGGGTGATCCACTTAAGGGAAAACTTGCTACTGTTCTACAAACCTCTGCTCTTGGAGGCCCAACACTGTCTACAAGAATAGAATCACCCGTAGACATCAAGCTATTTTCCTGGCTCCGTTGGGGAGGAAAGGTAAAATGCACTCATACTCCGGTTCCAGGTAACTGAGTACTTTTCTGGCGCCATTGTGTGTGTGCTCGAAGCTATTTCCTTTAGATCCTGCAATTGCATCTTTTCGTTTCTTGTTTTACACTAGTTAGGCATAATGGACAACAATGAGCTTCTTATTTTATTTCCTGAGTTAAGACATGGATTGTTTGCTGCGAAAATTAAAAAACCTATGGAATCTTATTTGCATGCTGGTAGCAATGATATTAGTATGAACGCTTTGAACACCATTGTTGTTAATGATATGGAAAATTCTAAGCTTGGGGAAGCTGGTTTTGATGAGCATGATATTTTTAGTCCCCCAAGCATTGAGGAGAAATTTTTCTTTGATGATACTTTGCCTCCTATTTATGATGATTATAATGATAGTGGTCTTTTGGTGCCGCCTACTATGGAGAGTAAATTTTATTATGATTATACTATGCCTCCTACACTTGATGAGAATAATGATGATAGCTACTTTGTTGAATTTGCTCCCACTACAACTAATAAAATTGATTATGCTTATGTGGAGAGTAATAATTTTATGCATATGGCTCATGACAAGAATGTTTTATGTGATAGTTATATTGTTGAGTTTGTTCATGATGCTACTGAAAGTTATTATGAGAGAGGAAATAAGGTTATATGCATCTTAATAATATTAAGTTTCCCTCTTTATGTTGAGAATCTTGAAATTGCGCTTGTGTTGCCTTCCTATGCTTGCCACTTTGTTCTTCATGAATCTATTTGTGTACAAGATTCCTTTTCATAGGAAGTGGGTTAGGCTTAAATTTGTTTTTAATTTGCTTCTTGATGTTCTCTTTTCTTCAACTCTTATTTCTCGCGAGAGCATCATTAAAATTGCTGAGCCCATCTTAATGGCTATAAAGAAAGAACTTCTTGGGAGATAACCCATGTGTTTATTTTACTACAGCACTTTTGTTTTATATTTGAGTCTTGGAAGTTGTTTACTACTGTAGCAACCTCTCCTTATCATGTTTTTGTGCCAAGTAAAGTCTCTATGGTAAAGTTGATGCTAGATTTGGATTGCTGCGCAGAAACAGATTTGCTGTCTGTCACGAATTTGAGCAGAAGTCTCTGTAACAAAATCAAAAAAATCTGCAAATTTACATGTGTGATCCTCAGATATGTATGCAACTTTCATTAGTTTTGAGTTTTTCTGTTTGAGCAAGTTAAGTGCCCCTTTCAGGTTCGTCTTTACGGACTGTTCTGTTTTTGACAGATTCTGCCTTTTATTTCGCATTGCCGCTTTTGCTATGTTGAATGAGTTTCTTTGTTCCATTAACTTTCAGAAGTTTTGTGCAATGTCCAGAAGTGTTAAGAATGATTGTGTCACCTCTGAACATGTGAATTTTGATTATGCACTAACCCTCTAATGAGTTTGCTTGAAGTTTGGTGTGGAGAAGTTTTCAAGGGTCAATAGAAGAGGGTGATATAATGTGATCGAGAAGAGTGAAAGGTCTAAGCTTGGGGATGCCCCGGTGGTTCATCCCTGCATATTTTAAGACTCAAGCATCTAAGCTTGGGGATGCCCAAGGCATCCCCTTCTTCATCGACAACTTATCAAGTCACTTCTAGTGAAACTATATTTTTATTCCGTCACATCTTATGTACTTTACTTGGAGCGTCTGTGTGCTTTTATTCTCGTTTTATTATTTTCATTCTCTGAATAATTTCATCCTTGTGTGGGAGAGAGACACGCTCCGCTTTTTCATATGAACACATGTGTTCTTAGCTTTTAATATTCAAGGGCGAAAGTTGATCGCTTCACTTGTTGCTATTTGGTTGGAATAAGAAAATGCTTCATATGGTCTTGAATAATTTGATACTTGGCAATTGTTTTAAGCTCTCATAAATCATTTAAGCTCTTGCATCATGTAGTTTAAATCTAGTAGTGAAGAACTACTGTAGAGCTTGTTGAAATTTGGTTTGCATGATTGGTCTCTCTAAGGTCTAGATATTTTCTGGTAAAAGTGTTTGAGCAACAAGGAAGACAGTGTAGAGTCTTATAATGCTTGCAATATGTTCTTATGTAAGTTTTGCTGCACCGGTTCATCCTTGAGTTTGCTTCAAATAACCTTGCTAGCCTAAACCTTGTATCGAGAGGGAATACTTCTCATGCATCCAAAATCCTTGAGCCAACCACTATGCCATTTGTGTCCACCATACCTACCTACTACATGGTATTTTTCGCCATTCCAAAGTAAATTGCTTGAGTGCTACCTTTAAATTTCCATCATTCGCCTTTGCAATATATAGCTCATGGGACAAAATAGCCTTAAAAACTATTGTGGTATTGAATATGTACTTATGCACTTTATCTCTTATTAAGTTGCTTGTTGTGCGATAACCATGCTTCTGGGGACGCCATCAACTCTTTGTTGAATATCATGTGAGTTGCTATGCATGTCCGTCTTGTCTGAAGTAAGAGAGATCTACCACCTTAATGGTTAGAGCATGCATATTGTTAGAGAAGAACATTGGGCCGCTAACTAAAGCCATGAATCATGGTGGAAGTTTCAGTTTTGGACATATATCCTCAATCTCATATGAGAACACTAATTGTTGCCACATGCTTTTAAAGAGGAGTCCATTATCTGTTGTCCATGTTGTCCCGGTATGGATGTCTAAGTTGAGAATAATCAAAAGCGAGAAATCAAAAATGCGAGCTTTCTCCTTAGACCTTTGTACAGGCGGCATGGAGGTACCCCTTTGTGACACTTGGTTAAAACATGTGTATTGCGATGATCCGGTAGTCCAAGCTAATTAGGACAAGGTGCGGGCACTATTAGTATACTATGCATGAGGCTTCAACTTGTAAGATATAATTTACATAATACATATGCTTTATTACTACCGTTGACAAAATTGTTTCATGTTTTCAAAATAAAAGCTCTAGCACAAATATAGCAATCGATGCTTTCCTCTTTGAAGGACCTTTCTTTTACTTTTATGTTGAGTCGGTTCACCTATCTCTCTCCACCCCAAGAAGCAAACACTTGTGTGAACTGCATTGATTCCTACATACTTGCATATTGCACTTGTTATATTACTTTACATTGACAATATCCATGAGATATACATGTTATAAGTTGAAAGCAACCGCTGAAACTTAATCTTCCTTTGTGTTGCTTCAATACCTCTACTTTGAATTATTGCTTTATGAGTTAACTCTTATGCAAGACTTATTGATGCTTGTCTTGAAAGTACTATTCATGAAAAGTCTTTGCTTTATGATTCATTTGTTTACTCATGTCATTACCATTGTTTTTGATCGCTGCATTCATTACATATGCTTACAATAGTATGATCAAGGTTATGATGGCATGTCACTTAAGAAATTATCATTGTTATCGTTTACCTACTCGAGGACGAGTAGGAACTAAGCTTGGGGATGCTGATACGTCTCCAACGTATCTATAATTTCTTATGTTCCATGCTACTTTATTGATGATACCTACATGTTTTATACACATTATATGTCATTATTATGCGTTTTCCGGAACTAACCTATTGACGAGATGCCGAAGTGCTAGTTCCTGTTTTCTGCTGTTTTTGGTTTCAGAAATCCTAGTAAAGAAATATTCTCGGAATCGGACGAAATCAACACCGAAGATCTTAGAATCCCCGGGAGCTTCCAGAACACCCGAGAACCGTCGAGAGGGGCCACAGGGGGCCCACACATGGTGGCGGCGCGGCCAGGAGGGGGCGCGCCGCCCTAGTGTCTGGTGGCCCCAGACCCCCTCTGACCTTGCCCTTTCGCCTATATAAGCTCCCTGACCTAAAACGTCGAGACGAATAAGCCACGGTACGCGAAACCTTCCAGAGCCGCCACCATCGCGAAGCCAAGATCTGGGGACAAGGAGTCTGTTCCGGCACGCAGCCGGGACGGGGAAGTGCCCCGGAAGGCTTCTCCATCGACACCGCTGCCATCTCCACCGCCATCTTCATCAACGCGCTGCTGCTCCATGAGGAGGAGTAGTTCTCCATCGAGGCTAAGGGCTGTACCGGTAGCTATGTGGTTCATCTCTCTCCTATGTACTTCAATACAATAATCTCATGAGCTGCCTTACATGATTGAGATTCATATGATGATGCTTGTAATCTAGATGTCATTATGCTAGTCAAGTGGATTTTACTTATGTGATCTCCGGAGACTCCTTGTCCCACGTGTGTAAAGGTGACAGTGTGTGCACCGTGTGGGTCTCTTAGGCTATATTTCACAGAATACTTATTCACTATTATGAATGGCATAGTGAAGTGCTTATTTATATCCCTTTATGATTGCAATGTGCTTTGTATCGCTACTAGTTATGTGCTACTCATGTGATGTTATTAAAGTAGTCTATTCCTCCTGCATGGTGTAATGGTGACAGTGTGTGCATCGTGTGGTTCTTGTCGTAGGCTATGATCATAATCTCTTGTAGGTTATGGAGTTGATTATCGCTATGATAGTATTGATGTGATCTATGCCTCCTTCGTAGTGTGATGGTGACAGTTGATACGTCTCCAACGTATCGATAATTTCTTATGTTCCATGCTACTTTATTGATGATACCTACATGTTTTATGCACATTATATGTCATATTTATGCATTTTCTGGAACTAACCTATTAACAAGATGCGAAGAGCCATTTGTTTCTGCTGTTTTTGGTTTCAGAAATCCTAGTAAAGAAATATTCTCGGGTGGACGAAACTTTCGCCCGGTCCTATTTTACACGAAGCTTCAGAAGACGGAAGACCCTAACGAAGTGGGACACGAGGAGGCGGGGGGTGGCGGCGCGGCCCCCCGGCCGCGCCGACCTATCCTGGGCCCTCGTGTGGCCCCTCGCGTTGACCCTCCGCCTACTTAAAGCTTCCGTCGAAAACCCCCACCGAGAGCCACGATACGGAAAACCTTACGAGACGCCGCCGCCGTCAATCTCGGGGGATTCAGGAGATCGCCTCGGCACCCTGCCGGAGAGGGGATTCATCTCCCGAGGACTCTACACGCCATGGTCGCCTGGAGTGATGAGTGGTAGTTCACCCCTGGACCATGGGTCCATAGCAGTAGCTAGATGGTCGTCTTCTCCTTGTTGTGCTTCATTGTTAGATCTTGTGAGCTGCCTAACATGATCAAGATCATCTATATGTAATTCTATATGTTGTGTTTGTCGGGATCCGATGGATAGAGTACTATGATTATGGTGATTATCAATCTATTGTTCATGTGTTGTTTATGATCTTGCATGCTCTCCGTTATTAGTAGAGGCTCTGGCCAAGTTTTTACTCTTAACTCCAAGAGGGAGTAATTATGCTCGATAGTGGGTTCATGCCTTCATTGATACCTGGGACATGACAGAAAGTTCTAAGGTTGTGATGTCTTGTTGCCACTAGGGATAAAACATTGATGCTATGTCTAAGGATGTAGTTATTGATTACATTACGCACAATACTTAATGCAATTGTCTGTTGCTTTGCAACTTAATACTGGAGGGGGTTCGGACGATAACCTGAAGGTGGACTTTTTAGGCATAGATGCGGTTGGATGGCGGTCTATGTTCTTTGTCGTAATGCCCAATTAAATCTCACTATATTTACCATGTCATGTATATGCATTATTATGCCTTTCTCTATTTGTCAATTGCCCAACTGTAATTTGTTCACCCAACATGCTTTTATCTTATGGGAGAGACACCTCTAGTGAACTGACCCCGGTCCTATTCTTTCCATAGCATACATTCTACTTGTTTTACTGTTTTCTTTGCAAACATCTTCCACTCGATACGTTTAATCCTTTGTTACAACAAGCCGGAGATTGACAACCTCACTGTTTCGTTGGGGCAAAGTATTTTGGTTGTGTTGTGCAGTTCCTAGTTGGCGCGGGAATCCCTGGTGTTGCGCCGCATCACATTTCGCGACCATCAACCTTCAACGTGCTTCTTGGCTCCTACTGGTTCGATTAAACCTTGGTTTCATACTGAGGGAAAACTTGCCACTGTGCGCATCACACCTTCCTCTTGGGGTTCCCAACGGACGTGTACATCTACGCGCATCAAGCACTTTTTCTGGCGCCGTGCCGGGAGATCAAGACACGCTGCAAGGGGAGTCTCCACTTCTCAATCTCTTTACTTTGTTTTTGTCTTGCTTTATTTTATTTACTACTTTGTTTGCTGCACTAAATCAAAACACAAAAAAATTAGTTGCTAGTTTTACTTTATTTACTGTCTTGCTCTCTATATCGAAAACACAAAAAAATTAGTTACTCGCATTTACTTTATCTAGTTTGCTTTATTTACTGTTGCTAAAATGGCCAACCCTGAAAATACTAAGTTGTGTGACTTCACAAATGCAAATAATAATGATTTCCTATGCACACCTATTGCTCCACCTGCTACTACAGCAGAATTCTTTGAAATTAAACCTGCTTTACTGAATTTGGTTATGAGAGAACAATTTTCTGGTGCTAGTTCTGATGATGCTGCTGCCCATCTCAATAATTTTGTTGAACTTTGTGAAATGCAAAAGTATAAAGATGTAGATGGTGATATTATTAAATTGAAAGTGTTTCCTTTCTCATTAAGAGGAAGAGCTAAAGATTGGTTGCTATCTTTGCCTAAGAATAGTATTGATTCATGGACTAAATGCAAGGATGCTTTTATTGGTAGATATTATCCTCCCGCTAAAATTATTTCTTTGAGAAGTAGCATAATGAATTTTAAACAATTTGATACTGAACATGTTGCTCAAGCATGGGAGAGAATGAAAACTTTGGTAAAGAATTGCCCAACCCATGGACTGACTACTTGGATGATCATCCAAACCTTCTATGCAGGACTAAATTTTTCTTCGCGGAATTTATTGGATTCAGCTGCTGGAGGTACCTTTATGTCCATCACATTGGGGGCGGCTACAAAACTTCTTGATGATATGATGATAAATTACTCTGAATGGCACACGGAAAGAGCTCCACAAGGTAAGAAGGTAAATTCTGTTGAAGAAACCTTCCTTGAGTGATAAGATTGATGTGATTATGTCTATGCTTGTGAATGGTAGATCTAATGTTGATCCAAATAATGTTCCTTTAGCTTCATTGGTTGCTCAAGAAGAAATGTTGATGTGAATTTCATTAAAAATAATAATTTCAACAACAATGCTTATAGGAACAACTCTGGTAATAACTATAGGCCATATCCTTCTGCTAATGGTAATGGTTATGGTAATTCTTATGAGAATTCTTACAACAATAATAGAAGTGTACCCTCTGGTCTTGAAGCCATGCTTAAAGAATTTATTAGTACACAAACTGCTTTTAACAAATCTGTTGAGGAAAAGCTTGATAAAATTGATACTATCGCTTCTAGAGTTGATAGGCTTGCCTCTGATGTTAATCTTTTAAAGTTGAAAGTTATGCCTAATAATGATCTTGATAATAAGATTACTACTACAGCAAATGCCATCCAAGTTAGAATTAATGAGAATATAAGATTAATGGCTGAACTACGTGCTAGGTGGGATAGAGAAGAAAATGAAAAACTAGCTAAAGAGAATAATGTAGCTAAAGTTTGGACTATTACCACCACTAGTAATGCTAATTCTTCACATGTTGCTGCACCTCCTACTATCAATGGTAAAATAATTGGTGTTGGCAATGTTTCTACTCTAGTGCAGCGTACAAAGCGCCTGAAATTGCTAAAACTGCTGAAACTGCTTGTGATAAAACTGCTGAAATTTTTTCCAACCTTGGGAATAATGATCCCATTGCTATAGCTCATAATGATTTAGATTTTGATGATTGCCACATCTCTGAAGTTATAAAGTTCTTGCAAAAACTTGCTAAAAGTCCTAATGCTAGTGCTATAAATTTAGCCTTTACAAAACATATTACAAATGCTCTCATAAAAGCTAGAGAAGAGAAACTAAAACTTGAAACTTCTATTTCTAGAAAGTTAGAAGATGGTTGGGAGCCCATCATTAAAATGAAATTCAATGACTTTGAATGTAATGCTTTATGTGATCTTGGTGCAAGTATTTCTGTTATGCCTAAAAAGATTTATGATATGCTTGACTTGCCACCATTAAAGAATTGTTATTTGGATGTTAATCTCGCCGATAATGTTAAAAAGAAACCTTTGGGGAGGATTGATAATGTGCATATTACGGTTAACAATAACCTTGTCCCCGTTGATTTTGTTGTCTTGGATATCGAATGCAATGCATCTTGTCCAATTGTGTTGGGAAGACCTTTTCTTCGAACTGTTGGTGCTGTTATTGATATGAGGGAAGGTAATATTAAATATCAATTTCCTCTCAAGAAAGGTATGGAACACTTCCCTAGAAAGAGAATGAAGTTGCCTTTTGATTCTATTATTAGAACAAGCTATGATGTTGATGCTTCTACTCTCGATGTTACTTGATTTGCACTTTCAGCCTAGCTGAAAGCGTTAAAGAAAAGCGCTTATGGGAGACAACCCATGTTTTTACCTACAGCAATTTTTTGTTTTATTGAGTCTTGGAAGTTGTTTACTACTGTAGCAACCTCTCCTTATCAAGTTTTTGTGCCAAGTAAAGTTTCTATGTCAAAGTTGATGTTATATTTGGATCGCTGCGCGCAGAAACAGCATTGCTGTCTGTCACGAATCTGGGCATAATTCTCTGTAGAAAATTCGAAAAAATCTGCCAATTTACGAGCGTGATCCTCAGATATATACGCAACTTTCATTAGTTTTGAGTTTTCCATTTGAGCAAGTCTGGTGCCATTTATAAATTCGTCTTTACGGACTGTTCTGTTTTTGACAGATTCTGCCTTTTATTTCGCATTGCCTCTTTTGCTATGTTGGATTTATTTCTTTGATCCATTAATGTCCAGTAGCATTATGCAATGTCCAGAAGTGAAAAGAATGATTGTGTCACCTCTGAATGTGTGAATTATTAATGATGCACTAACCCTCTAATGAGTTTGCTTGAAGTTTGGTGTGAAGGAAGTTTTCAAGGGTCAAGAGAGGAGAATGATATACTAAGATCAAGAGGAGTGAAAGCTCTAAGCTTGGGGATGCCCCCGTGGTTCATCCTGCATATTTTAAGAAGACTCAAGCGTCTAAGCTTGGGGATGCCCAAGGCATCCCCTTCTTCATCGACAACATCATCAGGTTCCTCCCCTGAAACTATATTTTTATTCGGTCACATCTTGTGTTCTTTACTTGGAGCGTCGGTTTGTTTTTGTTTTTGTTTTTGTTTGAATAAGATGGATCCTAGCATTCACTTTGTGGGAGAGAGACACGCTCCGCTGTTGCATATGGACACATGTGTCCTTAGGCTTTACTCATAATGTTCAAGGCGAAGTTTCTTCTTCGTTAATTTGTTATATGGTTGGAATTGGAAAATGCTACATGTAGTAATTCTAAAATGTCTTGGATAATGTGATACTTGGCAATTGTTGTGCTCATGTTTAAGCTCTTGTATCATATACTTTGCACCCATTAATGAAGAAATACATAGAGCTTGCTAAAATTTGATTTGCATATTTGGTTTCTCTAAGGTCTAGATAATATCTAGTATTGAGTTTTGAACAACAAGGAAGACAGTGTAGAGTCTTATAATGTTTACAATATGTCTTTTATGTGAGTCTTGCTGCACTTGTTCATCCTTGAGTTTGCTTCAAATAACCTTGCTAGCCTAAACCTTGTATCGAGAGGGAATACTTCTCATGCATCCAAAATCCTTGAGCCAACTACTATGCCATTTGTGTCCACCATACCTACCTACTACATGGTATTTACCCGCCATTCCAAAGTAAATTGCTTGAGTGCTACCTTTAAAAATTCCATCATTCGCCTTTGCAATATATAGCTCATGGGACAAAATAGCCTTAAAAACTATCGTAGTATTGAATATGTACTTATGCACTTTATATTTTATTAAGTTGCTTGTTGTGCGATAACCATGTTTCTGGGGAACGCCATCAACTATTGTTGAATATCATGTGAGTTGCTATGCATGTCCGTCTTGTCTGAAGGTCTATCATTTTAGTGGTTGGAGCATGCAAAATTGTTAGAGAAGAACATTGGGCCGCTAACTAAAGCCATGAATCATGGTGGAAGTTTCAGTTTTGGACATATATCCTCAATCTCATATGAGAATAATAACTTTGCTACATGCTTATGCATTTAAGAGGAGTCCATTATCTGTTGTCCATGTTGTCCCGGTATGGATGTCTAAGTTGAGAATAATCAAAAGCGAGAAATCCGAAATGCGAGCATTCTCCTTGGACCTTTGTACAGGCGGCATGGAGGTACCCTTTGTGACACTTGGTTGAAACATGGCATGCAAAGACCCGGTAGTCCAAGTTAAGTAGGACGAGGTGCGGGCACTATTAGTATACTATGCGTGAGGCTTGCAACTTGTAAGATATAATTTTCATAACTCATATGCTTTATTACTACCGTTGACAAAATTGTTTCATGTTTTCAAAATAAAAGCTCTAGCACAAATAAGCAATCGATGCTTTCCTCTGCGAAGGACCATTCTTTTACTTTTATTGTTGAGTCAGTTTACCTATCTCCTTCCACCTTAAGAAGCAAACACTTGTGTGAACTGTGCATTGATTCCTACATACTTGCATATTGCACTTGTTATATTACTTTATGTTGACAATATCCATGAGATATACATGTTATAAGTTGAAAGCAACCGCTGAAACTTAATCTTCTTATGTGTTGCTTCAACACCTTTACTTTGATTTATTGCTTTATGAGTTAACTCTTATGCAAGACTTATTGATGCTTGTCTTGAAGTACTATTCATGAAAAGTCTTTGCTATATGATTCACTTGTTTACTCATGTCATTACCTTTGTTTTGATCGCTGCATTCATTACATATGTTTACAAATAGTATGATCAAGATTATGATGGCATGTCACTTCAGAAATTATCTTTGTTATCGTTTTACCTGCTCGGGACGAGCAGAACTAAGCTTGGGGATGCTGATACGTCTCCAACGTATCGATAATTTCTTATGTTCCATGCTACTTTATTGATGATACCTACATGTTTTATGCACATTATATGTCATATTTATGCATTTTGTGGAACTAACCTATTAACAAGATGCCGAAGAGCCAGTTGCTGTTTTCTGCTGTTTTTTGGTTTCAGAAATCCTAGTAAAGAAATATTC
Source organism: Lolium multiflorum (assembly GCA_030979885.1). Taxonomy (NCBI): domain Eukaryota; kingdom Viridiplantae; phylum Streptophyta; class Magnoliopsida; order Poales; family Poaceae; genus Lolium; species Lolium multiflorum. The sequence goes on from CM061750.1 coordinate 142,904,117, forward strand.
TCGGAATTGGACGAAACTTTCGCCCAGGGTCCTATTTTGCACGAAGCTTCCAGAAGACCGAAGACCTAACGAAGTGGGGCCACGGGGCAGCCAGGGGGGTGGCCGGCGCGGCCCAGGCCCTGGCCGCGCCGACCTATCTGGGCCCCTCGTGTGGCCTCGCGTTGACCCTCCGCCTACTTAAAGCTTCCGTCGCGAAACCCCCATACCGAGGCCACGATACGGAAAACCTTAGCAGACGCCGCCGCCGGATCCCATCTCGGGGGATTCGGAATCGCCTCCGGCACCCTGCCGGAGAGGGGATTCATCTCCCGGAGGACTCTACACCGCCATGGTCGCCTCCAGAGTGATGAGTGAGTAGTTCACCCCTGGACCATGGGTCCATAGCAGTAGCTAGATGGTCGTCTTCTCCTTGTTGTGCTTCATTGTTAGATCTTGTGAGCTGCCTAACATGATCAAGATCATCTATATGTAATTCTATATGTTGTGTTTGTCGGGATCCGATGGATAGAGAGTACTATGATTATGGTGATTATCAATCTATTGTTCATGTGTTGTTTATGATCTTGCATGCTCTCCGTTATTAGTAGAGGCTCTGGCCAAGTTTTTACTCTTAACTCCAAGAGGGAGTAATTATGCTCGATAGTGGGTTCATGCCTTCATTGATACCTGGGACAGTGACAGAAAGTTCTAAGGTTGTGATGTGCTGTTGCCACTAGGGATAAAACATTGATGCTATGTCTAAGGATGTAGTTATTGATTACATTACGCACAATACTTAATGCAATTGTCTGTTGCTTTGCAACTTATACTGGAGGGGGTTCGGACGATAACTGAAGGTGGACTTTTTAGGCATAGATGCAGTTGGATGGCGGTCTATGTTCTTTGTCGTAATGCCCAATTAAATCTCACTATATTTACCATGTCATGTATATGCATTATTATGCCTTTCTCTATTTGTCAATTGCCCGACTGTAATTTGTTCACCCAACATGCTTTTATCTTATGGGAGAGACACCTCTAGTGAGCTGTGGACCCCGGTCCTATTCTTTCCATAGCATACATTCTACTTGTTTTACTGTTTTCTTTGCAAACATCTTCCACTCGATACGTTTAATCCTTTGTTACAGCAAGCCGGTGAGATTGACAACCTCACTGTTTCGTTGGGGCAAAGTATTTTGGTTGTGTTGTGCAGGTTCCACGTTGGCGCCGGAATCCCTGGTGTTGCGCCGCATCACATTTCGCGACCATCAACCTTCAACGTGCTTCTTGGCTCCTACTGGTTCGATTAAACCTTGGTTTCTTACTGAGGGAAAACTTGCCGCTGTGCGCATCACAGATGATGTGATCTATGCCTCCTTCATAGTGTGATGGTGACAGTGTGCATGCTATGTTAGTACTTGGTCTATTTTGCAAAGATCTATTATACTCTAAGGTTACTTAAACATGAATATCGAATGTTGTGGAGCTTGTTAACTCAGGCATTGAGGGTTCGTGTAATCCTACACAATTAGTGGTGTTCATTATCAAACAAGAGTATATGTAGCACAAAGGAAGAGAACTTATTTATTATGTGATCAATGTTGAGAGTGTCCACTAGTGAAAGTATGATCCCTAGGCCTTGTTTCCACCACAAAGAATTGCTTCCCACGCCAGCAAGCTATTTTCTGGCGCCGCTTGTTTACTGTTTTACTGCATCTTTACTTTCTGCAATATTACCACCATCTATACCACCTGTGTTTTACTATCTCTTCGCCGAACTAGTGCACCTATACATCTGACAAGTGTATTAGGTGTGTTGGGGACACAAGAGACTTCTTGCTTTGTGGTTGCGGGGTTGCTTGAGAGGGATATCTTTGACCTCTTCCTCCCTGAGTTCGATAAACCTTGGGTGATCCACTTAAGGGAAAACTTGCTGCTGTTCTACAAACCTCTGCTCTTGGAGGCCCAACACTGTCTACAAGAATAGAAGCACCCGTAGACATCAATACCACTCGGTCGTACAAACTTGACGGAAAAATGAAAGACGAAGGAAAACTTACCGTCAATTTTACGACCATCAGTACGGCCAAAAATGTCTGTACCACCCGGTCGTACCGGAAAGAAAATAAAAACAAACACACTTGAAAACTTACCGTGAGTTTAACAACCACTGTTACGGGCTGGTACGACCGTGTACAAGGAAAAGTAAGAAAAATTCACATACAAACCAAGTCCTGAGGCTTTTAAGAGGCAAAAATATCAACAAAGTATTTTTCATCATAAGTACTAACATGTGTATCTCGAATGAATTCCTCAGCCGAGACCATTTGAACTTCAACAATATTATTTACCTCATTTGCTCTGTAGTGATTGAGGCGATGGCCATTGACAACCCATGAGATGGAGGGAGACCGACATTTTAGTTTTACATCACCAGAAGGGTAGGCTTCCTCCACATCATATGGTCCTTCCCATATTGATCTCAATTTTCCTGCAAAAAGCTTAAGACGAGAGTTGAATAGCAAAACTTTATTTCCTTGCTTAAACTCCTTCTTTTTATATTTCTATCATGTCAAAAGTTGACTTTGTTCTTAAAAAGTCTAGCACTTTCATAAGCTTCATTTCTTAATTCATCTAGAGCTTGTATATTTAATAACCTTTTTTTCTCCGGCGGCCTTAAAGTCATAGTTTAACTTCTTAATCACCCAAAAAGTTCTGTGTTCTAACTCTAAGGGTAAGTGGTAAGCTTTACCATAAACCATTTTATAAGGCGTACTTCCCATTGGGTTCTTGAATGCAGTACGATAAGCCCAAATAGAATCATTAAGTCTCATAGACCAATCCTTCATAGAAGTATTAACAATTTTCTGCAATATTGTTTTGATTTCCGTATTAGATAACTCAACTTGGCCACTAGTTTGTGGATGATAAGATGTGGCTACTCGGTGATTACCCCCATATTTATTAAGGATCTTTCGAAAAGTTCCTCCTATAAAGTGAGTTCCTCCATCCGTAATTAACACTCCAGGGACTCCAAATCCATGGAAAATTATGTCTTTAATCATTTTACTAGAGGTTGCTGCATCTGCATGAGATGTAAGCATTGCTTCAACCCATTTAGTAACATAATCAACAACAACTAGGTTATGAGTGTAACCATTCGAAGGAGGGAATGGCCCCATAAAATCCATTCCCCAAACATCGAAAGGTTGAATTATAAGATTGTAGTTCATAGCCATTTCGTGTCTCATACTTATGTTACTCATACGTTGGGAAGCATCGCAGTTCTTAACAAGTTCATTGGCATCTTTAAATAAAGTTGGCCAGTAGAAACCTAATTGTAGAACCTTTTGCAACGGTGCAAGGTCCAGCGTGGTGCCCACCATAAGGACCTGCGTGGCAAGCCTTCAGAATAGGAAGCATCTCTCTTTCAAGTACACACCATCTGATCATTGCCATCCACTCCATGCCTGTATAAGTAAGGTTCATCCCAAAAGTAGTGTCTTAAATCATGGAAGAACTTCCTTCTAAGATGCAAGCCCATGTCCTTTGGTAGAAACCTCCCTACAAGAAAATTAGCACAATCCGCAAACCAAGGATCATTAGAATTGACAACTGCCAGGCATTCCCCCGGTATTGGCGCATTAATTGGAACAGGATCATATGCAATGCCCTCCATGCGGGATAAGTGATCAGCAATAGGGTTATCCTTACCTCGTCGATCCACTATTTCCAGGTCATATTCTTAGAGTAATAATACCCACCTAATCAAATGGAGCTTTGCATCTTTTTTAACCAGTAGGTGTCGCAAAGCTTGATGATCACTTTGTACTTTTACCTTGGAATTAATGATATAAGATCTAAACTTACCACATGCAAACACAATAGCGAGAAATTCTTTTTTAGTTGTCGCATAATTCTTTTGATCATCATTAAAAGGGCGGCTAGCATACTGGATAACATTCAGCTTTTTACCATCTTGTTGTCCTAAGACGGCCCCTATTGCATAGTCACTAGCATCGCACATTATTTCAAAAGGTTCCTTCCAGTTAGGAGGTTGTATAATGGGTGTTGTCACTAATGCTGCTTTTAACTGTTCAAAAGAAGTGATACATTTATTATCGAAAATAAAACAGAACATCCTTTTGAAGTAAATGAGTTAACGGGGCAACTAGATTAGCAAAGTTTTTAATGAAATGCCTATAGAACCCAGCATGTCCAACAAAATTTTGTAGACCTTTAATATCTCATGGTCTAGGCAATTCCCTTAGAGGTTCAAATCCTGACTCATCTATTTCAATTCCTTTCTCAAAATTTTTATGTCCAAATACCTTACCTTCTTTCACCATGAAACGACATCGTTCCCAATTAAGGACTAGTTTTGCGTTTTTACATTCCTGCAAAACTTGATTAATATTGTAGAGACATTTATCGAAATTATTATTCTAAAAAAATCATCCATAAGTACTTCTACAGTGTTTTCAACAAAATTTTCAAAGATTTTCAAAAGAAATTAATTCTTGAAAGGTTGCAGCATCATTAAAAAGGCCAAAGGGAAGTAACTTATGAGCATAAGTACCATATGGGCAAGTAAAAGTTATTTTCTCTTGGTCTTCATGTTGGACAGGAATTTGGGTATACTCCGAATAACCATCAAGAAAGCAATAATATGAATTATTTGAAAGTCTTTCGAAAACTTGATCCATCAAAGGTGGTGTCTTATGAACTTTTTTACTATCTCTATTCAACTTCCTGAAATCTATGCACACACTCTAGCGGTTATGGTTCTTGTAGGGATAAGGCTGTTTTTACCGTTTCTAATGATACCAGCCGGTTATGATTCTTGTAGGGATAAGGCTCCATCTTTCGGGATACAATGGGTAGGACTTACCCATTTACTATCTGAAATTTGGTAAATTATACCAGTATCAAGTAAACGAATAACTTCCATCCTTATAACTTCCTTCATTTTAGGGTTCATTCTTTTTTGTGTGTCAACGAAAGGTTTAGAATCATCTTCCATTATTATCTTATGAGTTATTATTCAAGGATCTATGCCTTTAATATCTTTGAGAGAATACCCGAAAACTTTATCATGCTTAACAAGAACGTCTAGCGAAGACCTAACCTCAGTGGAAGAAAGGCTACTACATATTATAAATGGACATTTCTTTTCTTCATCAAGAAATTCATACCTTAAGTCTCCAGGAAGGGGTTTTAGTTCTAAAGGTGGGGGGTCTTCATCTCCCTTCCTGACCAACTTTTCATATTCGAAGTCTCGAAGGTTTTCTTCTGCTGGTTCATTCAGAATGTCATCTAATTCTTTCTTACCTTCATTGCTTGGTATTGACTCTTCATTAGTAAGGCTTCTTTCTAGGTTATTTTGAGGAATACTAAAGTAAATGACAGCCAATTCCTCAATGGTCTTCTCCTCTTTAACTCTAGCCTCCTTTTCATAAGGGAATTTCTTTAGTTCCTTGAATCTGACGTTTACCTCCTCTTCTGCAAGCTGCAAAGACATAACCTCCTTTTTGCTATCGATATTAGCTTAGTTAGAACACAAAAGGGTGCTCCTAATATGATTGGGCAAAAAGGGTCTTGCAATCTATAATGTAGATGTCTATTGGGTAAACAAAATCTTCAACTCTAATGTAAGCATTGCGAAGAATACCATGGCATCTTTGGGTGGTTCTATCTGAGAGTAGCAGAGTAGTATCGGAGGGTTCTAACTCGTGGTCGTCCAGGTAATAACGACATAAATTATAAGCATGATAGGGGAGAATGTTTATATTCGAGCTTTGATCTCTCATACCTTCAAAATCCATTTCTCCTAACTTGAATTTAATACTTTTATACCTTTCATTCTTACCTTGTGGCTTCCCTCCTATAAATTGAGAGAATTTCTAGTTAATCCTTACTTCCTCACCTTCAATGCCTTCAGGTTCCAAGAGCTCCTTTACTATGTCTATGTTTGTCTTGATCACCCCTAGATTTCTGGTCATCTTCTGAGGCTTCCTATTCCACACCTCCTCTTTCGGCTTCACCTGTTGTGGGTAAGGTAACTCTTCTGAACTATACAACTTCTCCTCCACTTCTTTACCTTTTGGGATTTTCTTAAGAGATTCGTTAATGGAAGCAGGTTCATAATGTTTCCAATTATTTGGGAGTTGTAGATGTTTAGCGTAATTTTTTAATAATTTGAACAATATCCTTGGGCTGAAGCCAAGTAATTCAGCCACCTTTTTAGACTGCATAAAATTATTAATATATTCTAACTCTACCAGAGAATTAGAATCAGGTTCTTCACTTTCTTTTAGAATCTTATCTTTGTGTATTGTTCTAATAAGTTCCACGCCTTATCAACTCCATACTCAGTAAACGATCCATCAGTAAACAAATCTAATAAATCTCTATTCTCCAAACTGACTCCTGCATAGAAAGTATGTATGATTAACCAAGGTGGGAAATCACGATGAGGACAATTTATAAGAATTTCCTTAGCTACTGTCACATCCCAAAAAAATTAAATTTTTGAATGTAAAATGAAAATAAATTTGATTCTTGATTGTTTGAATTTGATTAAAAATTCACAAAGAATTAAAACTTTTGAAGATTTTTTAAAAGTAATTTACAAAATGGAGTTTTCATAAATCCTAGTTTCAAAATATTTTCTAATCAATACTCTATTTTGTTCGGAGGTTTTGAAACTTTTGAAATTATTAATTTGAGAACACTTTAAAAGCGCACCATAACCACATAGACATGTATGTCAAATTTTGGTTTTATAAAGTTTATATTTTTGTTCCAAATTTAGTCTCATATTGAAGCATTTTTCATAACGAATCCAACGCTATCTTATTTGCCTTTTTGATTATTTTGAGCCTCCAAATATGTTTTTCCAATTTCAAAAAAAAAAAGGCCAGGCCGAACGGCCCAGCACGCACGCCAGCCCCAGCTGCCCCGCGCGCCACTCCACCCGGACCCATAAGCTAGAAACATCCTCAACGTTTCAAAGGCGGAAGGGGATCAAAACAAAAGATCAATTAGCCAAAATTAGGGATCAAAAAAATCCAAGAAAGAAAACATTTATCGTTTAGAGAGAATGACATGCGGGACCCATGAGCCAGCAGCATAAAAAGCTCGATCGAAGAACGTGAACGAGTGGGTACAATCGAGAGAGAAAAATAGAGCTAGTGACACTGCCATCTGGGCCCTACCCTCTGCGGGGGTGTAGATTTGCATTGACTTGCCGATGTATCCGCGAAATCATCATGCACCACGTCTCGGGCACCAATGCGCAACATTTTTCCCGATTCCGTGGTGCTAGTTGGCGTCAAAAGCAAGGAAAAAAAGGTTTGAGATGCACCAAGAAAAGAGCAAAAATCCTCGGGTATGGTGCATCAACAACCACGGTCTGCCCCCAAGTTCATCGCCCATGGCGACATTTGTTGTAGTGAGTTCCACTAGGTGTTGGGGATCAGCTCACTATAGGAACAAGCATGGACCACCCTAGTCATGGGGGCCGCACACCAAGAACCCGTGGCCAGTGCCATCTGCCCAGTTCTTGTTGCACGTCGCATATCGACATGCGACGGGCATGTGAATGAAGTCACGGCGGACCATCGGGTGGTCGTATTCCCATGCTAGGCGAAGTCTACGATATGCTCCCGTACTCCTTGAACGTTTAACTTGAAATATTTAACAACCAAAGTACATGTGAGAGATAGGTTGATAAATCCCCAATTTTCTTGAAAACATCAAGAATTTTTTAAAAAAATTGAAATTTGTCGATTAGATTGAAGGTAAGACCAAGCCTTAGATCCTCATCCGTTTCCCGCTGCCACATGTGCCGCCTCCCGTTGGATCTTTCGTAGAGAGAGAGAGAGAGAGAGAGAGGGAGGTTAGATAAAGTACGAATGGAAGGTGTGGGAGAGAGAGTACGGTCGTGGGGAAGTGGGGACTTTGTATGGCTCGGTTTCGAGTGGGGCTCACGGGTTAGTGAGACAAGATAGACTAGTCAACGATGCTATGTTTATTCAGCGCAATACTGTCAGTGAGACAATCTAGACTAGTCAACGTCGCTTTGTTTACCTAGCAACATAATTACTACTACATCTCGTATAGCAGCGCATATACGAACGCTGATGGTGCCTGCCAGCTGATACGTCTCAAACGTATTGATACGTCTCCAACGTATCGATAATTTCTTATGTTCCATGCTACTTTATTGATGATACCTACATGTTTTATACACTTTATGTCATATTCGTGCATTTTACGGAACTAACCTATTAACAAGATGCCGAAGTGCAGTTCTGTTTTCTGCTGTTTTGGTTTCAGAAATCCTAGTAACGAAATATTCGGAATTGGACGAAATCAACGCCCAGGTTCCTATTTTGCCCGGAAGCATCCAGAACACCCGAGAGCCGCCAGAGGGGGGGCCTGTGGGCCCCAGATGACATGGTGGCGCAGCCAGGGCTGGGCCCGCGCCACCCTATGGTGTGGTCGCCCCTTTGACCCTCCTGCGCCGCCTGCGCCTATAAGCCCCCGCCGAAAACCCACGGAGAAAGCCACGATACGGAAAACCTTCCCGAGCCGCCACCATCGCGAGGCCAAGATCTGGGGGACAGAGTCTCTGTTAGGCACCTGGGAGCGGGGAAGTGCCCCCGGAAGGCTTCTCCATCGACACCGCTGCCATCTCCACCGCCATCTTCATCACCGCTGCTGCTCCCATGAGGAAGGATGAGTTCTCCATCGAGGCTCGGGCTGTACCGGTAGCTATGTGGTTCATCTCTCTCTGTGTACTTCAATACAATAATCTCATGAGCTGCCTTACATGATTGAGATTCATATGATGATACTTGTAATCTAGATGTCATTATGCTAGTCAAGTGAGTTTTACTTATGTGATCTCAGGAGACTCCTTGTCCCACGTGTGTAAAGGTGACAGTGTGTGCCCCGTGTGGGTCTCTTAGGCTATATTTCACAGAATACTTATTCACTGTTATGAATGGCATAGTGAAGTGCTTATTTATATCTCTGTTATCACCCGAATTTGACCCAGCCAGAGATGGGCCGCGATCAAGATGGACGCGAAGATTGTGCATGGAAGAAATACGTGAATCGGCCTTTTATACCAAGTTGGGCTAAACTGCCCATGTATCGTAACATATTAGATCGCATCTTAGTTTAGAAGTTAGAGTTTTACCCGTGCACGGTTTGGTGTACGCCCGCATTAGAAAGTCCCTTGGACTATAAATATGTATCTAGGGTTTATGAAATAAACAACAACCAACGTTCAACACAAACCAATCTCGGCGCATCGCCAACCCCTTCGTCTCGAGGGTTTCTCCGGTAAGCACCATGCTGCCTAGATCGCATCTCGCGATCTAGGCAGCACGAGCCTGCCTACGTTGTTCATGCGTTGCTCGTGCTGAAGCCTTTTTGATGGCGAGCAACGTAGTTATCATAGATGTGTTAGGGTTAGCATTGTTCTTAGTATCATATGTTGTCGTAGTGCAACCCTTGCGCATCTAGCCGTCCTTGTACCTCATCATGGGTGCAGGGGCGGCACCCCGCTTGATCGTTATTTAGTAGATCTGATCCGTTACGATTGCTCCTTGATTCATCAAGGATTAGTTTAATATCTGCAATAGTTAGGCCTTACAAAGGGTTGGAGGATCCAGCGGCACGTAGGGTGTAGTTTGCTGCCCCTAGACAGGATGTTCCGAGGATCAACCTAGTGTTGGTTTTTAGGCCTTGTCTAGGGTTGGCTTACGATCACCGTGCGTGAGCGCGAGGCCCAATCGTGAGTAGGATGATCCGATTATGCGGTGAAAACCCCAGATCGTCGTGGATCTCATATGCTTTATCTTGATCAAGCGGGACCACCATATATTCGGCCACCTTGGACGAATCATGGGTGGATCGGCTCCATGAGCCGATTCACAGGATAACCTGAGAGCCGATCGAGGCTCGTATTTAACGTGTACGTGTGTGCCCTGCAGGAAACTAAGCGAGGCATCATCCACACCTTCCTGACCGGTATAGGTCAGGTGGCACGCCCTGCAATTTGCATCGGCGCGCGACCAGGAGGCTTTGCGGGCCGTCGCTCTGAGGGACTGGGGCCAGCCGCAGCCCTAGGTGTTCCCGGCTCTACGGTGTTGGCCAGTCACTGCCCGCCGGTGGGTTTCTGACGTTAACACATTCTGGCACGCCCGGTGGGACAATCCTCAACATCAACCACATCGCCGTCTACATCGGAGATGGCGGAAGAAACTCCGGTCACCTACGAAGAGCTCAATGGCGAGCTCAAGAAGAAGTATGACGAGGTCAAAGCCTTCCTCGAAGCCGACCTCATCGGCTCTTTCCACAGGACCCGCTCCCATGGCATCAGATGGAAGGGGTTCTCACCTGAAGGCGCGCTTGATGGAGTGGACCTATCCACCCCGTCAGAAGAACGCACCAGGTCGCTGCGTCAGGAGATCAACTTCATGGTGGCTCATTCTCTGCACCGCCATTCTGAGAGCCTGGTGAATACGTTGGAGCGCGTCGCTCTGCGCGTGATCCAGGAGATCATGAGCCATCAGTACTCTCCGTCAGGACCAGCTCCAAGGACTCACCAAGGAGAGGTGCCACTCCAGTCCCGTCCACCGCTGCCGTTCGCGTTGGCAGCGCCCGAGCCCGAACTCATCGGCCTACGTCGTCTACAAGATTGGTGGTGACCCCGGTGACTACCAATTCCTACATGCGCGCCCAAGGAGATCCCGCACGGATACGCATGTGCATACGTGCCAGACTGCAACACCTGGCGCTCTCGAACCAGGTTGCAACAGCGGGGACTTCTGAACAACTGGAGGAACGTCGGAGGCAGACCCCGAGAAGCAGACGTGGCTAGCTAAATACGCTACCCCGACAAAACTCCAGAGCCCAGCTCCTGCAGTTGGCTCAGAACCGGAAAAACAAGCATGGCTGGTTAAGTACGCCACTCCGACGAATCTTCAAGGTTCGGCACCTTCAGCCATCACCGCGGATCAGATTTGTACGATTCTGAAGATCAGTTCGGCATGATGCCGAAAAGGAAGACGTTCGGCTATACCAAGCCGTACCCCAACGAGTACGAATTGATCCCGCTACCACCCAAATATCGGCTCCCGGACTTCTCAAAGTTCAGCGGATCGGATGGTTCCAGCTCCATCGAGCATGTGAGCCGATATTTGGCGCAGCTGGGCATGATCTCAGCGTCAGACGAGCTGCGTGTGAGGTACTTCTCACAGTCCCTCACGGGATCGGCTTTCGGGTGGTACACATCGCTGCCACCGAACTCAGTCCGGACTTGGAAGCAGTTGGAAGAGCGGTTCCATGAGCAATATCACTCAGAGGCTTCCGAGGCTGGCATTGCCGATTTGGCACAAGTACGACAGAAGCGCGGGGAAACGGTGTCGGAATACATCCAGCGCTTCAGGACCGTTAGGAACCGATGCTATTCGGTTCACGTAAGCGAAAAGAAATCGAGTTGGCGGTGGTGGGTCTATCATCATCGATCAAGGACGTGGCCTCCCAAGCAGACTACCCTTCATTAGCACACATGGTGCAGAAGCTGTCAGCGTATGAACAGCGCCACCCAGATGTCTACCAGGACAAATTCAAGCGCGTGGTTACCATGGTTGACGTAGGCGAAGATGAAGGTGCTACGGGAGAACAAGAGGTCGCAGTGGCTGAGTGGACTCGAGCTGCAGGCCCAGTAACCTGCAAATGGGTGAAGCCACCAGGGCCTCCAAGAGGGTTCGACTTCGACGTGACGAAAACCGAGCAGATCTTCGATCTCTTACTCGCGGAGAAGCATATAAAGATACCCGAAGGCCACAAAGTTCCTACGGTGCAAGAGCTGAACGGAAAGCCATACTGCAAGTGGCATAACACGTTCACCCACACCACCAACGACTGCAGGGTGTGGCGTCAGCAGATCCAAATGGCGATAGAAAATGGGCGACTAATTTTTAACCAGTATGCCATGAAGGTCGGCACACACCCCTTCCCCGCCGTCAACATGGTGGAGCTTACCCACCTCGGAGGGTGCCAACCAGATTTCTCAGCCAACATCAACATGGTAGAGCTTGGACACCACTCTGAGAGGGGCGGGGATGAGGGCAGCTGCTCTCATAGCAAAGATACAAAGGAGGCCGCTCCATGCGATCGGCTCCGTCAAGATGGCAAGCGCTAGGTCACAGAGGGAGAAGTGAAGAACATAAGATATCAACGACCCCTCTGCTGATCACCTCCTCAACAAGTACGTGAATCGGTATGACCAACGCCGGCGACACGGCGGCGATGATGAAAGAGATCGTCGGCCAGAAACGACGGAAGGCATCGTCGGCATAATCACGATGAGGAGCGACAGGAGCGCCACGCCAGGGAGCAAGACGACACGGGCAGGGCATTGGTGCCCCTTCTTCGAATTCTTGCTGGGATTCAGGAATGAGCCGACTACCAACAATCGGCAACTGCCCGAACGAGAAAAAGAAGGAGGCGGCCAACGTGTACGTGTTCGGCGCTGGGGCCTCTCCCACCACAAAACAGACGTGCTGAGACCCCTCGGTTAGAAGATCTCGAGGATTCGGAAGACGAGGGGGAAGACGAAGAAGACAGGTACCACCGTCCAAGGTGGTGCCCTGATGGTCTCAGCCATTCACAAAAGCGCCGAGGTTCGGCGATTGCGCGGTGCTGGAGGAAGCCGAAAGGTTATACTTGCATACATTGAGGAAGGCACGGCTGATCACGGCTGCGAAAGTCCGGGAGGACCCTGGATGAGGAGGAACTGCCGCAAAGAAAGAGTGGCGCCCCAAGCAAAGGAAGCGATGATGAAACATCGGATGGCACAAACATGGTGCTCGTTCGTCCGGCGAAGTGTAGAGCTCCACGATTACACGATGCACCCGAGGTGGACAACAGCAAGCGCACCAACGTGATAAAATCGGAGATTGGGCTGGTTTTATCCACTGGCCTGGGCGAGTAGCAAGACTACGACAATAAGCGAACGTGGGGGCTGATCCTTGCGATCGGCCCCCAAAAAAAATTTATGAAGGGACATTACAAAACCTTCACCGAGCAAGCAACGTGGAGGCCGATTCCAGCAATCGGCCAAAATTATCCTCACCATCTATCTTGCCTGGGATCAACGTTTGACCCAACAGGGACTACCTGAAGAGCCGATACCATCAATTCTCTTGACAGAATCGGCTCGGGGGCACCTAGATGGATAAAACACGAGGATATGAGATAATACTATCAAATATGGGGGCCGACACACAAATCGGCCTAAAAAATTCAAAATTTTTTGAGCGCAGCCGATGCAGCGACTTAAGGATATAAAAGCCGATGCATGGACATCGACTCTAGTGGAATTATGCGATGTTTATCGAGTCTCCACCAAATTCAGGCCAGCGGTGGCGCCTTCTGTTGCTTCGAGGGAATGGAACAATGGAAATTTCCGGCTGTCTGAGGAAGAAAGGGGATCGGCTTTGGCACAATTCTCTTTGACAGTCTCGCCTCGAGTAAGGCTCGGGGGGCAGCAGGCCTGGTGGATGCTCTGTTTTACTCTGTTTAAAAAGCCGATTGGGATACCATCGGCTGGTCCTTCATTGCAACCTTCTTCACAAATGATGAGTATTGAAGAGGATTATTGGGTTTGGTTGGGAAAGTTCAAAGGTTTTCCGGAAGATCCTGCATTTTCCGCGATTTAGAAAATCATCAGTTGAAGAAGGGAAGGGCGAATTTCGAAGGACCGATGCGGTGCTATCGGCTCATCACGCATTGGCAAAGGGAACAAATCGGCAAGGTCAGTAGAAGAGGGAATCGGCTCAATTGAACTCAGAAGAAATCGGCAAATCAAATTGGGGAAAAGTTCTTCATTAATAGGCGAGATTTCTTACATAAAGAGCTAATTGCTCTCAAAAGAGAACGCTAGGGGATACATTGCCCCATCTACTACGGCCCTATTCTGAGGTCCTATCTACGGGCCATCACTGCCCTCGTCGTCGTGCCGTCGGCTGCTCCCGGCGGGCTCGTCGTCGCTCCAATGGCCGCCAACCGGGCCCTCGTTGTCTTCGTCCTCTTCGTCAGCATCGTCCTCGTCGTTGTCGAAGTCGCTAAGTCCGGCCAAGGCGCAGCTGGCCGCGGCTCGTCGGAGGAGCTGTCGTCGTCGTCCTCCTCCTCCTCTTCCTCCTCCTTCACCCCCTCGGAGGAGGGTGGGGTCCCAGGAGAAGCGATCGTCATCGCTCTCCTCCTCCGTTCCCGTTGGCGAGAGCGGGTCGCTCTCCCCGTCCAGTCGGGGGTGCGGTCGTCCTCGGACCGGATGGAGAAGTCATGGTCTGACTCCTCCCCGGCCGCAATGGCGCGGCGGACGTTGGCTGCGTGGACCTCCGCCGGGTTGTGCTCCGGCGTTGGCTCGCGGGACGAAGAGGACTGGGTGGAAAGATCCGATGAAGCAGAGGAGGAAGAAGACATGGTGGCACAGGAGGGTTTTTTGGAGTGCTAATGCGAAGGAGATGCAGAGGAGAACTGTTCGTAGCGGTTAAATAAAAGGGGATATAGTGGAAATTCAATGCCACGGCAGTTTCCGAGGAAGTGGTGCCTAAAGAAAAAAAAACTGCCGGTCACGCGGAGAAGTTGAGAAGGCAGGGCATCATCATGAAAGTGCGACCGGTAGCCACGACACGCACCCTTCGAAGGATGCATATGGTTTTGCAATTATCATTATCAAAACCAGGGGGGCATGTGTTATCACCGAATTTTGGAGTGGGCCGCGATCAAGATGGACGTGAAGATTGTACATGGAAGAAATACGTGAATCGGCCTTTTATACCAAGTTGGGCTAAACTGCCCATGTATCTGTAACATATTAGATCGCATCTTAGTTTAGAAGTTAGAGTTTTACCCGTGCACGGTTTGGTGTACGCCCGCATTAGAAAGTCCCTTGGACTATAAATATGTATCTAGGGTTTATGAAATAAACAACAACCAACGTTCAACACAAACCAATCTCGGCGCATCGCCAACCCCTTCGTCTCGAGGGTTTCTCCGGTAAGCACCATGCTGCCTAGATCGCATCTCGCGATCTAGGCAGCACGAGCCTGCCTAGTTGTTCATGCGTTGCTCGTGCTGAAGCCTTTTTGATGGCGAGCAACGTAGTTATCATAGATGTGTTAGGGTTAGCATTGTTCTTAGTATCATATGCTGTCGTAGTGCAACCCTTGCGCATCTAGCCGTCCTGTACCTCATCATGGGTGCAGGGGCGGCACCCGCTGATCGTTATTTAGTAGATCTGATCCGTTACGATTGCTCCTTGATTCATCAAGGATTAGTTTAATATCTGCAATAGTTAGGCCTTACAAGGGTTGGAGGATCCAGCGGCACGTAGGGTGTAGTTTGCTGCCCCTAGAGGGATGTTCCGAGGATCAACCTAGTGTTGGTTTTTAGGCCTTGTCTAGGGTTGGCTTACGATCACCGTGCATGAGCGCGAGGCCCAATCGTGAGTAGGATGATCCGATTATGCGGTGAAAACCCCAAATCGTCGTGGATCTCATATGCTTTATCTTGATCAAGCAGGACCACCATATATTCGGCCACCTTGGACGAATCATTGGGTGGATCGGCTCCATGAGCCGATTCACGGGATAAGAGCCGTCAGAGGCTCGTATTTAACGTGTACGTGTGTGCCCTGCGAGAAACTAAGCGAGGCATCATCCACACCTTCATGACCAGGTATAGGTCAGGTGGCACGCCTTGCAATTTGCATCGGCGCGCGACCGGGAGGCTTTGCGGGCCGTCGCTCTGAGAGGCGGGGCCAGCCGCAGCCTAGGTGTTCCCGGCTCTACGGTGTTGGCCAGTCACTGCCCGCCGGTGGGTTTCTGACGTCAACAATCTCTTTATGATTGCAATGTGTTTTGTATCACAATTTATCTATGTGCTACTCTAGTAATATTATTAAAGTAGTTTTATTCCTCCTGCACGGTGTAATGGTGACAGTGTGTGCATCCGTGTTAGTACTTGGTTTATGCTATGATCATGATCTCTTGTAGATTGCGAAGTTAACTATTGCTATGATAGTATTGATGTGTATTATTCCTCCTACATAAGCATGAAGGTGACGGTGTGCATGCTATGCTAGTACTTGGTTTAGTCTTTTGATCTATCTTACACTAAAGGTTACTAGAATATGAGCATTATTGTGGAGCTTGTTAACTCGGCATTGAGGGTTCGTGTAATCCTACGCAATGTGTTCATCATCCAACAAAAGTGTAGAGTATGCATCTATCTATTCTGTTATGTGATCAATGTTGAGAGTGTCCACTAGTGAAAGTCTAATCCCTAGGCCTTGTTCCTAAATACTGCTATCGCTGCTTGTTACTGTTTCTGCGTTACTTGCTCTTATTGTTTTCTTTGCAAACATCTTCCACTCGATACGTTTAATCCTTTGTTACAGCAAGCCGGTGAGATTGACAACCTCCTTTGTTTC
The DNA here is from genome assembly GCA_030979885.1 of Lolium multiflorum. Classification (NCBI taxonomy): domain Eukaryota; kingdom Viridiplantae; phylum Streptophyta; class Magnoliopsida; order Poales; family Poaceae; genus Lolium; species Lolium multiflorum. The sequence continues at coordinate 142,920,612 of CM061750.1, forward strand.
GTTGGGAGCAAAGTACTTTGGTTTTGTTGTGCAGATTCCACGTTGGCGCCGGAATCCCTGTTGTTCGCCGCATCACATTTCGCCACCATCAACCTTCAACGTGCTTCTTGGCTCCTCCTGGTTCGATCAACATGGTTTCTTTCTGAGGAAAACTTGCCGTTGTGCGCATCATACCTTCCTCTTGGGGTTCCCAACGGACGTGTACATCTACGCGCATCAAGCTGTTTTCTGGCGCCGTTGCCGGGGAGATCAAGACACGCTGCAAGGGGAGTCTCCACTTCTCATCTCTTTACTTTGTTTTTGTCTTGCTTTATTTTATTTACTACTTTGTTTGCTGCACCTAAACAAAACACAAAAAAATTAGTTGCTAGTTTACTTTATTTATTGTCTTGCTCTCTATATCAAAAACACAAAAAAATTAGTTACTTGCATTTAATTTATTTTGTTATCATGTCTAGTCCTTGTACTTGTTTTTATTTTCACTAGTTAGGCATAATGGAAAACAACAAAAATAGAGATCTTTATGAACTTTATCTTGAATTAGGACATGATGTGTTTGAAGAAAGAATTAAGAAACCCATGGAACTTTATATGCATGCTAATGAGAATGTTATTACTATGAATGCTTTGAACACCATTGTTGCTAATGCTATGGAAAATTCTAAGCTTGGGGAAGCTGGTTTTGATGAGCATGATATTTTTAGTCCCCCAAGCATTGAGGAGAAAATTTACTTTGATGATACTATGCCTCCTATATTTGATGATGAGAATAATAATGATAGCTACTTTGTTGAATTTGCTCCCACTACAACTAATAAAATTGATTATGCCTATGTGGAGAGTAATAATTTTATGCATGAGACTCATGATAAGAATGCTTTATGTGATAGTTATATTGTTGAGTTTGCTCATGTTGCTACTGAAAGTTATTATGAGAGCGGAAAATATGGTTGTAAAAATTTTCATGTTACTAAAACACCTCTCTATGTGCTGAAATTTTTAAGCTACACTTGTTTATCTTCCTATGCTTGTTACTTTGCTCTTCATGAACTTGTTTATTTACAAGATTCCTATGCATAGGAAGCATGTTAGACTTAAATGTGTTTTGAATTTGCCTCTTGATGCTCTCTTTTGCTTCAAATACTATTTCTTGCGAGTGCATCATTAAAGCTGCTGAGCCCATCTTAATGGCTATAAAGAAAGAACTTCTTGGGAGATAACCCATGTGTTATTTTGCTACAGTACTTTGTTTTATATTTGTGTCTTGGAAGTTGTTTACTACTGTAGCAACCTCTCCTTATCATGTTTTTGTGCCAAGTAAAGTTTCTATGTCAAAGTTGATGTTATATTTGGGATCTGCTGCGCAGAAACAGCATTGCTGACTGTCACGAATCTGGGCACAGTTCTCTGTAGAAAATTCGAAAAAATCTGCCAATTTACTAGCGTGATCCTCAGATATGTACGCAACTTTCATTAGTTTTGAGTTTTCCATTTGAGCAAGTCTGGTGCCAGCTTTAAATTCGTCTTTACGGACTGTTCTGTTTTTGACAGATTCTGCCTTTTATTTCGCATTGCCTCTTTTGCTATGTTGGATTCATTTCTTTGATCCATTAATGTCCAGTAGCTTTATGCAATGTCCAGAAGTGAAAAGAATGTTTGTGTCACCTCTGAACATGTGAATTATTAATTGTGCACTAACCCTCTAATGAGTTTGCTTGAAGTTTGGTGTGAAGGAAGTTTTCAAGGGTCAAGAGAGGAGAATGATATACTATGATCAAGAGGAGTGAAAGCTCTAAGCTTGGGGATTCCCCGTGGTTCATCCCTGCATATTTCAAGAAGACTCAAGCATCTAAGCTTGGGGATGCCCAAGGCATCCCCTTCTTCATCGACAAGTATGGGTTCCTTCTCTTGAAACTATATTTTTATTCGGTCACATCTTATGTATTTTACTTGGAGCGTCTGTGTGCTTTTATTTTTGTTTTGTTTTGTTATCTTAGTTCTCTGAATAAGTTCATCCTTGTGTGGGAGAGAGACACGCTCCGCTGGTTCGTATGAACACATGTGTTCTTAGCTCATAATATTCATGGCGAAGTTTCCTCTTTGTTAAATTGTTATATGGTTGGAATTGGAAAAATGCTACATGTAGTAATTGGTAAAATGTCTTGGATAATGTGATACTTGGCAATTGTTGTGCTCATGTTTAAGCTCTTGCATCATATGCTTTGCACCTATTAGTGAAGAAATACATAGAGCATGCTAAAATTTGGTTTGCATAATTGGTCTCTCTAAGGTCTAGATAATTTCTAGTAAAGAGTTTGAACAACAAGGAAGACGGTGTAGAGTCTTATAATGTTTACAATATGTCTTTTATGTGAGTTTTGCTGCACCGTTCATCCTTGTGTTTGTTTCAAATAACCTTGCTAGCCTAAACCTTGTATCGAGAGGGAATACTTCTCATGCATCCAAAATCCTTGAGCCAATATTCATGCCATTTGTGTCCACCATACCTACCTACTACATGGTATTTCTCCGCCATTCCAAAGTAAATTGCTTGAGTGCTACCTTTAAACCATTCAAAATTTATCACCTCTGATTTGTGTCAATGTTTTATAGCTCATGAGGAAGTATGTGGTGTTTATCTTTCAATCTTGTTGGGCAACTTTCACCAATGGACTAGTGGCTTCATCCGATTATCCAATAATTTTGCAAAAAGAGCTGGCAATGGGATTCCAGTCCCAAATTAATTAACAAAAATAGACACTCCTCCATGGTATGTGATTGTTGGATGGCACCCGAAGGATTCGGTGGCTTGAGAAAGCAAAGGTGGGGAGGAGTGTCATCATAATAAAACTAAAATAAAAAGGCACTCCTTCATGGTATGAGATTGTTGGCAGGCACCCGAGGATTCGGTTAGCCATGGTTTGTGAAAGAAAGGTTGGAAGGAGTGCCACCCAAAAACAAAATAAAATGGGAGCCGCTCTTTGAAGGTTTGCCTGGCAAGGGGTTAGAGTACCCGCTACCATTCGTTGACAACAACAAACACCTCTCAAAACTTTACTTTTATACTTGATGTTTTCAAAATAAAAGCTCTAGCACAAATACAGCAATCGATGCTTTCCTCGTTGAAGGACCATTCTTTTACTTTTATTGTTGAGTCGGTTTACCTATCTCCCTCCACCTTAAGAAGCAAACACTTGTGTGAACTGTGCATTGATTCTTACATACTTGCTTATTGCATTTGTTATATTACTCTATGTTGACAATTATCCATAAGATATACATGTTACAAGTTGAAAGCAACCGCTGAAACTTAATCTTCCATTGTGTTGCTTCAATGTCTATACTTTAAATTATTGCTTTATGAGTTAACTCTTATGCAAGACTTATTGATACCTGTCTTGAAAGTGCTATTCATGAAAAGTCTTTGCTATATGATTCACTTGTTTACTCATGTCATTACCTTTGTTTTGATCGCTGCATTCATTACATATGTTTACAAATAGTATGATCAAGATTATGATGGCATGTCACTTCAGAAATTATCTTTGTTATTGTTTTACCTGCTCGGGACGAGCAAAACTAAGCTTGGGATGCTGATACGTCTCCAACGTATCGATAATTTCTTATGTTCCATGCTACTTTATTGATGATACCTACATGTTTTATGCACACTTTATGTCATATTCGTGCATTTTCTGGAACTAACCTATTAACAAGATGCCAAGTGCAGTTCTGTTTTCGCTGTTTTTGGTTTCGAAATCCTAGTAAAATATTCTCGGAATTGGACGAAATCAACGCCCAGTTCTTATTTTGCCCGGAAGCATCCAACACCCGAGAGCCGCCAGGGGCCCGTGGGCCCAGATGACATGGTGGCGCGGCCAGGGCTGGGCCCGCGCCACCCTATGGTGTGGTCGCCCCTTTGACCCTCCTGCGCCGCCTCTTCGCCTATATAAAGCCCCTGCATCGAAAACCCTTACGGAGAAAGCCACGATACGGAAAACATTCCAGAGCCGCCGCCATCGCGAAGCCAAGATCTGGGGGACAGGAGTCTCTGTTCGCCACCGGAGCGGGGAAGTGCCCCGGAAGGCTTCTCCATCGACACCGCTGCCATCTCCACCGCCATCTTCATCACCGCTGCTGCTCCATGAGGAGGGAGTAGTTCTCCATCGAGGCTCGGGGCTGTACGGTAGCTATGTGGTTCATCTCTCTCCTATGTACTTCAATACAATAATCTCATGAGCTGCCTTACATGATTGAGATTCATATGATGATGCTTGTAATCTAGATGTCATTATGCTAGTCAAGTGAGTTTTACTTATGTGATCTCCGGAGACTCCTTGTCCCACGTGTGTAAAGGTGACAGTGTGTGCACCGTGTGGGTCTCTTAGGCTATATTTCACAGAATACTTATTCACTGTTATGAATGGCATAGTGAAGTGCTTATTTATATCTCTTTATGATTGCAATGTGTTTTGTATCACAATTTATCTATGTGCTACTCTAGTAATGTTATTAAAGTAGTTTTATTCCTCCTACACGGTGTAATGGTGACAGTGTGTGCATCCGTGTTAGTACTTGGTTTATGCTATGATCATGATCTCTTGTAGATTGCGAAGTTAACTATTGCTATGATAGTATTGATGTGTATTATTCCTCCTACATAAGCATGAAGGTGACAGTGTGCATGCTATGCTAGTACTTGGTTTAGTCTTTTGATCTATCTTACACTAAAGGTTACTAGAATATGAGCATTATTGTGGAGCTTGTTAACTCCGGCATTGAGGGTTCGTGTAATCCTATGCAATGTGTTCATCATCCAACAAAAGTGTAGAGTATGCATCTATCTATTCTGTTATGTGATCAATGTTGAGAGTGTCCACTAGTGAAAGTCTAATCCCTAGGCCTTGTTCCTAAATACTCTCTTGCTTATTCTTGTTTCTGCGTTACTCTGCTCTTCTGTTTTCTTTGCAAACATCTTCCACTCGATACGTTTAATCCTTTGTTACAGCAAGCCGGTGAGATTGACAACCTCCACTTTCGTTGGGGCAAAACTTTGGTTTTGTTGTGCGATTCCACGTTGGCGCCGGAATCCTGTTGTTGCGCCGCATCACATTTCGCCACCATCAACCTTCAACGTGCTTCTTGGCTCCTCCTGGTTCGATCAACCTTGGTTTCTTTCGAGGGAAAACTTGCCACTGTGCGCATCATACCTTCCTCTTGGGGTTCCCAACGGACGTGTACATCTACGCGCATCACGTATCTATAATTTCTTATGTTCCATGCTACTTTTATGACAATACTTGAATGTTTTATACATACTTTACATCATTATTATACATTTTCCGGCACTAACCTATTAACAAGATGCCGAAGCGCCAGTTGCTGTTTTCTGCTATTTTTGGTTTCAGAAATCCTAGTAAGGAAATATTCTCGGAATTGGATGAAAATCAACGCCCGGGGTCCTATTTTTCCACGAAGCTTCCGGAAGACCGAAGGATAACTAAGTGGGCGACGAGGCGCCGCCACCATAGGGCCACGCGGCCAGAGGGGTCCCGCGCCGCCCTATGGTGTGGGCCCCTCGCGCCGCCCCCTGACCTACCCTTCCGCCTACTTAAAGCCTTCGTCGTGAATACCCCTGTACCGAGAGCCACGATACGGAAAACCTTCCAGAGACGCCGCCGCCAATCCCATCTCGGGGATTCAGGAGATCGCCTCCGCACCCTGCCGGAGGGGAATCATCACCGGAGGGGCTCTACATCATCATGCCCGCCTCCGGATTGATGCGTGAGTAGTTCATCCTTGGACTATGGGTCCATAGCAGTAGCTAGATGGTTGTCTTCTCCGCTTGTGCTATCATTGTTTAGATCTTGTGAGCTGCCTAACATGATCAAGATCATCTATTTGTAATGCTACATGTTGTGTTTGATGGGATCCGATGAATCTAGAATAATATGTCAAGTTGATTATCAATCTATCATATATATGTTGTTTATGTTCTTGCATGCTCTCTGTTGCTAGTAGAGGCTCTGCCAAGTTGATACTTGTAACTCCAAGAGGAGTATTTATGCTCGATAGTGGGTTCATGCCTCCATTTAATCTGGGACAGTGATAGAAGGTTCTAAGGTTGTGGATGTGTTGTTGCTACTAGGGATAAAATATCGATGCTTTGTCTAAGGATATTTCTGTTGATTACATTACGCACCATACTTAATGCAATTATTAGTTGTTTACAACTTAATACTGGAGGGGGTGCGGATGCTAACCCGAAGGTGGATTATTTAGGCATAGATGTATGCTGGATAGCGGTCTATGTACTTTGTCGTAATGCCCTGATTAAATCTCATAGTAATCATCATTGATATGTATTGAATCTTGATTTGTCAATTGTCCATCTGTAATTTGTTCACCCAGCATGTTTGTTATCTTATTGGAGAGACACCACTAGTGAACTGTGGACCCCGGTCCATTCTTTACATCTGAATACAATCTACTGCAATCATTGTTTTTACTGTTCTTTGCAAACAAACACCATCTTCCACTCGATACGCTTAATCCTTTGTTTTCAGCAAGCCGGTGAGATTGACAACCTCATTGTTACGTTGGGGCAAAGTATCTTGATTGTGTTGTGCAGGTTCCACGTTGGCGCCGGTTTCACTGGTGTTGCGCCGCACTACTCCTCCACCAACAACCTTCACGTGCTTCTTGGCTCCTACTGGTTCGATAACCTTGATTTCTTTCCGAGGGAAAACTTGCTGCTGTGCGCATCACACCTTCCTCTTGGGGTTCCCAACGGACGTGTACATCTATGCGCATCACCAGCTAAAGCGGTAGAATTATCCGCCACGATGTAACCTGCGGCGACATGATCATATCCACTACCCTTGCTAGTCATCGGTAAAGCAGTCTATGTCAGGTAAAAAAATTGTAGACTACTGCTCTTGTGGGTCCAAAAAATGAGTCGGGTATAAATGTATTTTTGTAGTGCACGTATGTCCTGAGCAAAGTCAGATATCTTCCTTAGTTATGTACTTATGGTACCTTCTCGAAGACTATTACAATTAATTATCAACTAGTTGTCAACCCGTGCACCCGCACGGGCTGGCAAGCTTTAGAATGATTGAAATTGAAGATCATTCATGAATCTGAGTAAGAATTAAGTGATAATATTATTCTAAACTAATAAATTCCTACTTTAAGATCAATAAAGTTCGGACACCAAAAGCTATTTCTGAGATTGAGGCAGTGAGACTACTGCTTGCACGTGTCCTCGTATTGAAATACATGAAATAATGAAATAATGCGTAGGTGATGCATACATGTGCCAAAAAAAGAGAAAAATAGGGAATCGTGCTTTTAATCTCATTTTAGGCAGAAATTTGTTTAATCAACCTTTATGTGACATTTCATGGCTTAAAGTCAATAGTCTCACAACTACATAATTATGAATACTAACACCTTTCATTAAACTTAAAGAGAAATTTAAATGATCTTGGTAATAACAATGGATATTTTGTTGAAGCCAGTTGATCAGGAATTCTTAAAACGTACACCAATAGACAGGAGTGTCTTTAATATTAATAATACTATGCGTAATTTTTTTTGGAAATGATTGTTTGAAATATTTCAGAAAACATCGTGAGCATTTCAAGAAGCAATTAATTAACATCTATGTCAAAAGTATTTCATCCTTGTGAGAAACTGCGAATGTTATTTGTCTCTGTCTTCTAAGAAAGTGAAAGAGATAATTCTACCAGTGAGTTATACCACGTAAAATTATCAATCTACATACTGCTACAACAAAAAATATGTGTGTGTATGAAAAACATACTGCTACAAACACTGTATTCACATTTTATTCAGATTATCTTACAAATAGAAGACAAACATATGGAACAAACAGTTTACATGATTTAGCACTATGGCATATTTGTGGATTATAAATAATGAGAATATCGTGATAGAAACACATGTAATGATTTTTGTGTCAAAACTTCAGCAGCTCAAATACTGTATTCAGCTAGCTTAATTTTGGATGGGTCAACCAAACAATACTTTTGCACCATTGAACCAAGAAAATATGGGAAGTAGTTCTAAGTTAAATGTCGACAACGCTATTGAATATTCAGAGTCTAGGCATCATATAATCGTTTGATGTTGAAGGGCAGAAGGGATATATTATGTGTTGGCAATAAACAACACACGGGCATGGGAATCCTACTACTCCCTACAAAGTTTGTAAATCTTCATGAGAGCATAAACGTGAGCGGCATCAAGGAGAAATGATTGACTTGTTCATGCAGGGAACACAGTCATACTACAAAGATTTTTTTGTGATGCGTGACATGACGCACACCAATTCACTTTCTGTTCCTACGGCTCATAATTATGTCAAGAGTATCAGCTGATGAACTTACAATTTATTTCGTCTTTCTACATTAGACATTAGAGATCAAACCACTTGGTGGGGCCTTCTTGATGAATTGTACGAACATAAAACTTGAGCAGATTAGATGCTTGCTTGACTATGCAGTAGGGAGTTCTGCCGCTCGGCAGCCTCGCCGACGATGCCGGCAAGTTGATCCGCTTCAGATTTTTTTGCCCGTATGCAATCTGCTATTCTGTTATGCTGCATAACCTGTACCGACTTGCCAATTGATCCACTAAAGTTTAGCATGTTAGATGGTTGCTTGCCTGCGCATTGCGGGGCTTGCAGCTGGGCCGCTTGAGATCGACAGCCTCTCGCCGGTGATGCCGGCCGCTCGATCTGCTTCAGATTTTTTTTCCCCGGATGCAGTCTGTTCTGCTGCATCAACCATGTGTCGACTTACCAATTGGTTCACTGATCGTTCTGAAGGAGATGCTAGATTCATTGGAAGGGGATCGGTGTGGGCTGTTTGGATTTGTTTCTTCAAGATTTTAACTGCAAACGGAAGACATTGAAGATGACAGGGAGAGGTGATGCCGGCAGACTGCTCCTCAAAGGAGTAAACTACTCAGACTCATAGGCCGGCTGGTACAAATCACATGTGTTTAGGTGAACATGCAACCGATGGAGTAAATTTAGTTAGTCTACGCTAACGTGAGGTTCCAATGGTGCTTTCAGTTACCAAATCTTCGGAGCGCCCAAACAAGAGAAAAATAGTACTTGAGCTAGACGTATATATGTTGGACTCTTAAAGACCTCAGTTTTCTTTTGAGCCTTGTAGATAAGACGTACTGTATACATGTTGAATTCTAAAACACCTCCGTTTTCTTTTGAGCCTTGCAGATAAGACGTACCGTATCACCTATATATTTTTGAGTTTCTCATGATATGGCGCACTACAGCAGAAAACAAATCTAACGTGTCCACGCAACTTTTTACAACTTTTTACGTTACATTATAAATCATAATTATTTTGACTAATCTTAGCCATTAATTTTAGATCTAATTGTCTTAATTATTCTGATGATGTGGATTAACATGGTGTCTCGTATGGTGCCTCCAATTAGTATATATAAGATATTCTATTTGAAAGGATAAAGTTGGCAATTTTTTATGTTCATACTCATAGTGTTTTACAAAAAAAAGAGCAATTTGGATTTCCAAGCCTATTACGATGACTCAACTTGGTTGAAAACAACAAGTTCAAACTTGATTAATAGGTGTTGTTGGAGATCATTGGAGACTTGTGTACCATTCTACCTCATGAAAAATCGAGTGACCTTCTTGATCAAGCCAAGTCATATGGATTATCACGCTTCTATCCTATATTTGATGTATCTCCTTGCGGTAACTTGTACCATTTAAAGGTATTTTCCCATTTGCAAATTTTGGTTTTTGACCCTATAATGCATATATGTGTATTTGATATGCTTCGAACTTGCTTATCTTTGAGCAATCAAGCATGTGTATGTTGTCTTGCAAATCATGCAGGTGTGTGTTTTGCTTTGAGCCTCTATTGCATCTTGGTTGTACATTAGTTAGTCTTCCGAGAGATCAATGTATCATCCTATTTTATGAGTGATATGAGTTAGAAACTTCACAATCATAATAAAATCAAATTATAGAATGACCATTAATTATTTGTAGTTGGATATTCTTTGCTTCTTGCTGAAAAGAAATGGATTATCACATTAATAGACTATATGCATATCACAAGCCTACAAGATTTGAACAATTGAGGTATTGTCACATAGAACTGAAAATGGAAATTCTCTTGTTCTGATGTGGCAAGTTAGTTTAGAAAATTTTCAATTTGCTTAAATACTTTTATTGTTCATATGTCGAATTTTGTTTGCGAGAGATTTTCTTAGTGTGGTTTTCCTTAAATGCATACTTCTATATCTTATTTAGAAAAATGTTTTCTTCATGTTATTTTAATTATTTATTTACATGATTGCTTGAGTAAGTGGATCTATCAAGAATCTTTATCTAAGCATGGTGCTTAGTTCTTATCTTTCATCATATATTTTTGTATTGTGAAGATGGTCTTGGATATCGTTGCAATTTACCATTAGAAAATAACTCAAATACTTCTTGATTTGGCAATTGTTATTCTTTTATGAGGTACAATTTGTTGATCGTCTTTACCCTAGGTATTACAAGGAATTTATTCAACACCTGGTCTCTTCCTTGTCTTCTTGAGAATCCTTTTGATTTACTTCGTCATCTTTTGATCCCTATCGTCCATCTAACAACCTTTTATTCAAGTGCTAGCACTCATAATCATCTTCCACGCTTGTTTTTCTCCTCATTTAAGAGACATTGGCTCCACTCCTCCCCTTGCTTGCCTCCTTCCGTTTCTTCTTGATCCATCGCCGTTCTTCTGGCCCCAATTCAACAATTGAGCCAGTGGCCATGCCCGTCAGCACACATATGGAAAACATAAACGCCATAATTCCCCCATAACGCTCAAATATACTTATTCTTCGTAGTATGCGCCTACATGTTGGTCATGTGAGTTAGCCCCTTGAAGCTTTTTACAAAAAAAGAAAGAAAGAAAGAGACAGCACAATTATGTTTGAGAAGATGATCATACATACCACGTCCTATCATTGGATCTAGGCTCAATTTGAGTTGCAAGCTCCCGGCGCAGCTGAGCAACTTCTTGGCCTGCCGTGCCTGGAATGTTGTACATTGTTTGCGCCTCCGATGTCAGATCGTACAGCTGCTCCCTCATATTACGGATTTCCTTCAAGAGTCTTTCCTGTCCTTCAGCTTCGAGACCCTGTTTTGCAGGAGCCAACATGAGTTGATATGACAATGAACCGGAAAACCAGGATACTAGTGAAATCACGGTAGCTGGTCCATGGCTTAACGAATTTACAGATAGGGTTTTCCTCTAATGGATTTATAAGCTGAACTCAATATTGAGATGTGCTAGGTGTTTGGAAGTTAGATATCTACTAGCTGTTTGAAAATAATAATTGAATCCAATTTGAGATGTGGCAGCTATTTGACAGAATTGAATTCAAATTAGACAGGTGCTAGCTGTCTAACTAATCATGTAGAGGATAATCGAGCGAGTCTTTTAGCACATTACAACTGGCACAGAAATATGAACTTTGGTGACCCAGCGCACCTTGGCGGCTGCCGTATTGCTGTTTGCAGCAGCCGCGGAGGACGTGGTAGAAGTTGCCCGGTTGACCTGGAAGAGCCTCGGGAAGATCCGGCGCTGCGCCTCTCCCACGGCCACGACCGGCGTCTGGCTGCCGCCACTGACGAGCCTCCTCGCCGCAACTCGAAGCGCCGCCATCAAATCGTCGCCTGCTAGTCGGCTTGTGAATCGGCGAATACTAATCCTTCCTCACACTTGGCTTGCGAATCGCGCGAGAACTATGGTGGATTCTGGGGAGCTCGCCTGTGATTCTTTAATAGGCTAGGGTTCTTCGCTCGCCTCTCCCTGATGTTAGCGCTGAGATCGCTCAGCTCACACACGCACAGAGAGAAAGATAGTGGAAGAACACGAAGGTTTTGCGCAGCGCACAACTGATGCTGCTTTTCTGTTTATCATTCCTTATTTATAGCCGATTACAAACTAACAGAAAACGGGAAATGAGGCCACGACTAAGTCCTACACGATCGCGCCATCCCACGATCACTTAGCCACTTCCTCGATGCCGTGCGTTGTGCGTTTGATTCGTGCCATCCCACGGCGCCACAAAGCTCGGCCTACACTACAGACTTAATCAACTCGTGACTATCTCAACGAGCTGACCACTTATTCTGCTTAAGCAAATCTAATCCTAATCAGCTAACTGAACTAGAACTAGCCGTTAACTGACGAAACTGTCGTCAGGCTTGAGCTTCAACATTTCTCCCCCCAAGCCTGGCAGGCAGATTCAGACTTCCATGACGCCGAGTTTCAGTCGCATCTCGAAGAACTTGACTCGACCCAGCGCCTTGGTGAGGATATCGGCGAGCTGGCCGTCGGTGCTAACGTGATCGACGTCCACCTTGCCATCTTCTACACACTCACGAATGAAGTGGTACTTGACGTCGATGTGCTTGCTCCGGCATGGTAGACAGGATTTTTGCACAATGCGACCGCCGACATGTTGTCGATGCGCAGCTTCACCGTCGTTGGCGCATCGCCAATCAGATCTCGTAGGAGCCGACAAAGCCACACGCCCTGGCACGCTCCTGACGTTGCCGCCACGTACTCCGCCTCGCAAGACGAGAGAGTGACGAGCTTCTGCTTCTGGGATGCCCATGTGACAGCACTTGAGCCGAGGAAGAACACCGTGCCAGTGGTGCTCTTGCGATCATCCTTGTCGCGGCGAAGTCACTGTCGCTGAAGCCCACAAGTGTTGGTGCTCCTGCACCTCGCTTGTAGCAGCATCCATATCTCGCCGTTCCTGAGATGTAACGGAGGATCTGCTTCACCGCTGCCCAGTGCGGTGCTCCTGGCGCCTCCAGATACCTTCTCACCATACCGACAGCAAACGTGATGTCAGGGCGCGTGTTGCAGAGGTAGCGGAGGCTGCCCACGATGCTTCGATAGAGTGCCGCGTCAATGACTCCCCCTGAGTCCTGCTTGCTCAGCTGCAGCTTGCTCTCCATGGGCGTGTGCGTTGCGTTGCACTCGTCCATGCCGGCCGTGGCGAGGATCTTGCCGACGTAGGAGCTCTGGCAGAGAGTGATCGAGTCACCTTTCTGCGCCACCTCGATGCCAAGATAGTATGACAGAAACCCAAGGTCACTCATGGCGAACTTGTGCTTCATCTCCTCCTTGAACTTCTCAATGTCTCCCTTGTCCGACCCGGTGATCACCAGGTCGTCCACGTACACGCCGACGATGAGCGTCGAGCCACGAGTGTTTCTCCTATACACTGCGTGCTCGAGGGGACTGCGCTCAAAACCCAGGGAGATGAGCGTCGAGTCCAGCTTGGCGTTCCATGCGCGGGGAGCCTGGCGTAGCCCGTAGAGCGCCTTGCGCAGCCGCAGTACGCCGTGTCTGTTGTTGTCGTCGAGTTACCCCGGTGGTTGATGAACATATACCTCCTCCTGCAGGTCGCCGTTCAGGAACGCGCTCTTGACGTCCATGTGGTGCACCGCCCACCCGTGGTGCGCGGCGAGTGCCAGGAGCAGTCGCACGGTCTCCATGCCTGCCACCGGCGCGAACACCTCGTCGTAGTCCACGCCTTGGCATTGTGCGTAGCCTTTCGCCACAAACCTCGCTTTGTGCTTCACGATGCGCCCTGCAGGATCTTTCTTTACCTTATACACCCATTTGAGCCCGATAGCTCGATGTCCGGGCGGGAGCGTGGCCAGCTCCCAGGTGCCGTTTTCACGGATCGCGCCAAGCTCTGCGTCCATGGCCTCCTTCCAGCACGCCTCGGACAGAGCCTCATCGACACCTTCAGGTTCCTCCGCGGCGATGAGGCAGAGCTGCACGAGCTCCCCCCGATCCTCGTCCAGTTGCTTGAGGACGTGCCGCATCTTTCTGTATTTCTGCGGCGTGTGGTCGAGGTCATGGCGCTCGTAGTCGTCGTCCGGTGGTGTAGCCCAGCCATCCTCCGTCGAAGCGGGCGACGGGGTCCGAGGTGCGATGCTCTCCCGTTCCATGCCGACGTGGCGTGGCATCACCGTGTTCGTCGATGATGAGGTGTTTGTTGTGGCCGTGCCTGTGCTCACCACGGATCCGTCCCTGCTTGGCGTAGCTTTGCGCAACGTCGATCCAGCTTCGAAGCTGGGTGGAGGAGGAGCAGGAGTAGAGCTCGTGGAGTCTTCTGGGAAGATGACCACGAGCTGTTCATCCAGGGATCGTGTCGCAACAGCCGCCGTGCTCGACCAATCCCACCTGCGCTGCTCCTCGAAATTTGCGTCGTGCGTCACATGCACCTTCCTCGTCGCAGGATCGTAGACCCTGTAGGCCTTTGAACCCTCCTGGCAGCCGACGAAAACCATCGGAATGGATCTATCGGCGAGCTTGTCGATCCCAGGCCCAAGGCGCTTGACGTGGACGACGCACCCAAAGGTGCGCATGTGCCACACCGTGGGTTTCCGTCCATTCCATGCTTCGTATGGCGTCATGCCGTCGACGCTGTGAGTGGGGGCCCTGTTCAGCAGGTACACCGCCGTCTTCACTGCCTCTCCCCAGAGCGTCGCGGGCACGCCCATGCTTTTCAGCAGGCAACGCGCCATCTCGACGGTCGTCTGGTTCCTTCGTTCGACGACTCCGTTCTGTTGGGGTGAGTACGGAGCGGTGGTAAAGTGCATGATTCCGCCGGCGTCACAGAACTGGCGGAACGCGGTCGAGTTGAACTCGCCACCGCGATCCGAGCGAAATCCGAGCAATCGTTGCCCCGACTCCGCTTCTGCACGTGCTTTCACCTTGCGGAAGCGCTCGAAGGCCTCGTCCTTCGTCTTGATCACCTCTAGCCACATGTACCGTGACCGATCGTCGACGATGAGGAGGAAGAAGTTGTTCCCTCCTTCTGTCGCCGGCGTGATCGGGCCGCACAGGTCCGTGTGCACCAACTCCAGGTTCTTGGTCGCACGGTACGTCGTGGCATGCGGAAATGGGTGCCGATGCTGCTTGCCCAGGGCGCAGCCATCGCACACCTGATCGAGGCGATCAAGTAGCGGAATGCCACTCGCCATGTCCTTGCGCCCCAGCTCGCGCAGCGCGCGGAAGTTGAGGTGGCCGTAGCGAGCGTGCCACAGCCAGGCCGGGTCCGTGCCGCTCGCGAGGAGGCACACCGGCCGCGTCGAGGTGAGATGCAGGACGTAGAGCCTCCCCTTGTTCCTCCTCACACACGCGAGAAGGCGATCGTTGTCATCGCGGAGCCGAAGCCAACCATGGCGAATGTGCGTGTCATAGCCGATCTCGTCCATCTGCCCTAGGCTGAGGATGTTGCTACGCAGGTGAGGAATATAGTACACCTGAGTCAGTGTCAGATGCTCACCATTGCGAGTCTCGAAGACGATCGTGCCTTTTCCCTCGATCTGCACCTCCGAGCCGTCACTGAGCTTCACTGCGCCCGTCGTGCCGACGTCGAGCTCGGAGAAGATCTCGCGTCTCCCGGACATGTGGTTCGAGGCTCCTGTGTCCAGGTACCAGGACGTGTCGCAACGGCCGCCTTCGTCGATGGCGCGGGCCTGCGATTTCTCCTCGTTGAGGAGGACGTGCTCGACGTGGCTCTCCGTGGCGTCGGTGACCACGGACAGTTCGGCGAGGAACACCGCGTTCTCCTCCTCGCCATCGGCGTCGCGGGCGAGATTCGCCTTCTCCTTGCGTTCCTTGCGGGGCTCGGTGCAGTTCCGCGAGAAGTGACCGTTCTTGTTACAGTTGTAACATTTCACGGTGGACATGTCGCGCTCCCCGGCCGGCGCGCGTCCGCCGCCGTCGCCGCGAGGCTTGTCCTTCTTCTTCCCTTTGCTGTTCTTGACGTCGCTGCCGGAGCCCCCCGAGCTCTGGCCTTGCTCCTTGTGCCGTTCCTTCCACTGCTCCTCCGCGAGCAGCAGTTGGTCGTCGTTGCCGTTGCTCTGGCCGAGGCTATAGCGGTCCTCGGCCGCACGCAGGCGCCCGATCAGTTCCTCCACCGTGAGGAGACTGGTGTCGAGCAGGGTCTCGATCGAGATGGCGACCTGTGTGTACTTGGAGGGAACTACTTGCAAGAATCTCTCAACAACAGTTACCTCCTCCACGTCGTCGCCGAGGATGCGCAAACTGTTGGCGAGCGTGTTGATGCGCATCCCGAATGCTTCGAGCCCTTCGCCGTGCTTGAACTGGATCTGAGCGAATTCCCTCCGCAAGCGTTGTGCGGCGGCCTTCTTCACGCGGGCGACGCCAAGACGCATGGTCTTGACAGTCTCCCACGCCTCCTTCGAGGTCTTCTTCGCCGCGAGAGTGCCCACCATTTCTGGCGGCACTGATCGCAGTAGGGCCCCGAGCGCTGCCTTGTCGTTCGGCACGCTCATCGGGAAGCCCTCGACGGCCTCCCAGAGAAGGCTCGCCTCCAGGTTGATCTGCATGACCAGCGCCCACTCCATGTAGTTCGTCTGGGTGAGCATGGGCCAGACAATGGAGCTGCTTGGGGCGGCGCGCTCTTGCACCGTCCGTTCGTGGACGATGATCTCGCTGCCATCGCTCCTGCGGACAGAACTCCGTCCACGGCGTCGCGCCGATCGTGACGGCGTCCGTGACGTCCTGCCCTTTGCCGCCGCATCCGTCTCCTGCTTCTCCTTGCGCAGCCTCTCCTTCGTCGTCGGAGAAGCGCTCGACATGGTCACCGGGAACGATAACCGCTCGGATGCCACTTGTTAGCGCTGAGATCGCTCAGCTCACACACGCACCGAGAGAAAGATAGTGGAAGAACACGAAGGTTTTGCGCAGCGCACAACTGATGCTGCTTTTCTGTTTATCATTCCTTTTTTGTAGCCGATTACAAACTAACAGAAAACGGGAAATGAGGCCACGACTAAGTTCTACACGATCGCGCCATCCCACGATCACTTAGCCACTTCCTCGATGCCGTGCGTTGTGCGTTTGATCCGTGCCATCCCACGGCGCCACAAAGCTCGGCCTACACTACAGACTTAATCAACTCGTGACTATCTCAACGAGACCACTTATTCTGCTTAAGCAAATCTAATCTTAATCAGCTAACTGAACTAGAACTAGCCGTTAACTGACGAAACTGTCGTCAGGCTTGAGCTTCAACACCTGACTCTAACTCTCTCTCTCTTTATCCAACGAAATGTGCGCCGCCCGCGAGCAGGCCTGCCCCAGACATCACGCCTTTTCTATTTCTCATCAACCCCTTGAGCCTACTTAGTTGGTAGGTAGGTAAGCTAAAAAAAAGTTAGTTGGTAGGCATGTTTGGTTATTGTCACCACCTAGTGACCTGATTATTCCCGTAAGCATTTCAATTCTGAATTAATAAAGTCGCGTTCGTTCCACTCAAAAAAAGTTAGTTTTCCTTTGATTCTAAAAAAAGTTAGTTTTCCTTTCATCTCCTAAAAAACTATTACTTCCTTGGGCTCTAAATATTTGTTACAGATTTACTAAAAATGTAGGTTAAAATATGTATTTAGGGCCGGCTTTGTTGGCCCCAAGCATAAACGGATAAACCTATACATGTGGAAAGTGATGATGAGGAAGAAACAAAGCTATGACATTTCGTGGGGATCTGTCTTGGAAGAAGGCTATGAAAAGCTGTGGGCCAGGATGGTCGCATCATGAGCTGAACCCTCCCATCCAACAAGCACGTAGGTGAACCTTATATCAAAATCCATAGCTGTTAGCATGTTCTGGCTGGTGTAGTGCTTCCTCCTGCGAAATGTTGCATACATTGATCTCGGTACCTTTGCAGTGACATGAGTACCATCAATAGCCCCAATGCAATCCTATAAAAAAAATTAGCACACATTCATATTTCTGACAGACCACACATCTGATAGGTAGAAGGAACATGATTTTGTACTCACCATGAAATAGGGGAACCACCTATAGCTGTTCTCGATATTGGGTGGTGTGTTCGTTGATGCTGACTTGATCATTTCACCTCCGAGCTCCCCAATTGCGTATAACACCAGCTGGAAGTACCGAGAGATAGTCTCTGTGGATCGCCTGAATGTGCTATGGATGATTCTGAACCTCTGGTTATGACCGACGACATGAAGAAACATTGCGACTTGTTCTTGGACTGTGTGAATGCTACCAGTCAGCAGTCCTCTAGTCCTGAACGTTTTCACAAGTGCATAGAAAGGGGTTCTTCTCATCCATAGCATCTGGATAGCCTCTACGTCGTTGCAATTGTAGATGTGATTTAGGTTGGAAATCCTCTCCTGATCTCGTTGTACCATAGGACCGTGACTCACACGAGGAAAACAAGCATGCCTAACTGCTCTCTTATGCACAATCAGGATCCAGGCTTGTATGCAAACGATGAGTGCTACGGCGTGATGCACAAGTTGGAGCCGGTCGGGCTACTCAAACAAGATCTATGCATTACGAACGGTCTTATACAACCCAACTAGTTCTACCAACGTGAATCTGAGAGGAGCAGAGGAGTTTCCCCTTACCTTCGTCATGGCAGACGACGGACATGGCCGAAAGCCGCCGCAGATGTGCGCAGGCTCCGCCGTGGCTAGAAAAGAGGACCCTGGTTCGGCGCCGGAGACCGAAGGGAGATGCGTGCTGCCAGATCTAGATCGCCGCCGTCGCCGGTGCAAAAATTGGGGAAGGGGAAAAATTTGGAGGGGGCTAATGGAGAGGGTAACCGAAGAGGAGATTACCCCTACCTTTCCCGCGCAACACCGCTGGGATTTTGGCTTCTCCCTCCATGCCGAGGCGGAGCGCCCACGTGAACGGCGTTGTCAATTTTTGTCTCGCCAGGGCCTGGCCCTAGAGAAACTGTCAAACTGCGCGTTCCTCCGAGGCCTGTCCCAGGAGTGATTTAAGACCCGACCCGTGCTACGCAAAAACGCGACTTAGCCCAGGAAAACAAACGACCCGAAAAATGCTGGACCAATGCGAGCCAAGTGACGCCCAGGCTACCAACACGCCGGGTGCATCGGTTTCAGGTTTCAGGTACATGCATGCGCTGGTTAGCTGATGTTTGCCTGACAAGAAACGCAATGCAGAACCAGTTGCCTCGGGTCATTTGTGAGCGATTTTTCTAAAATAATACATTTTAATAAATTAATTTTACAAATAATACACAGTTTTAAATTTTTCCAAATATATGACTCGATCGGTCTACTGTCGGCCGACCAGATAAAGCATGTGCACACTTGATTGCTGGCCTGGTCGGCAGCTATTGTGGCCGATCGGCCACCTGTCCGCAGATCGGCCGCTACCTGACCGATCGAGTCATAGATTCGTAAAATTTCGAAATCGCGTATTAGATGTAAAATTGTTGAAAAAACGTATTATTTTTTAAGAAATTCACTTATTTGTGATGCCCGTTTTTCATGGCAACCGTATCTATTCTTTCAAACCATCAACAGCTAGCCCACATCGTCATTTAGCTGTCAAGTACACGGCCATTTCAAATCAGTTAATTTCCTATCAGCATTACCCTCGACTATATTGTGACCATCAGAATATTTTAAAATTCCAGAAAAAACTTTAAAAAAACGTAGAGGTAGCAAATGATGATTACTACAGACGTGTAAAATCTCAATACAAATTGCTTTATATTCTAGCCTGTTAAACCTGATTCTATTGTATTTATACAAGTATTATACAACTCTTGTAATGCCACGTGTAGGGCTTTTCTACACCTATATAAACACGTAACCCGGCCAGGGAGAGGGCACGGTTCCAACACTAGAATATTGATATGGTATCAGAGACTCCTTCTCCTTCCTCGTAAGGACGACGGCTGCCGCTCCCGATCTCAACCTCGCCACCACCCAGAAAAACCCAACCCGCCGGTGCCTCACCGGTGTAGGACAGAAAACCCAAACAACCAGAAAAACTACTTCGGCCGCCCTCTGCCGTCGTGAGTCCAAAACATCCCAAAACCTATAAACATCCAGACAATCTTCTCCGGCCGCCCTCTGTCGCCGTGAGCCCAAAACACCCCAAAACAACCAAAACCAAATCGAAACCGATGGCCTCATCATCCTCCTTGACTGCATCTGCGGCGGCGGCGAATCTGACCGCTGTTCTTGGTGCTCCGCCGACGGACAAGCTGTCCAGGGATAACCATCTCTTCTGGAAGACGCAGGTTCTTCCGTCCCTTCGTGGTGCTCAAGTTATGGAGCTTCTGGATGGCTCCGATGCCGCCCCGCCCAAAACCATGGAGGTAGACGATACTGACAACAAGAAGGTACAAGTTCCAAATCCGGCGTATGCCATCTGGCTTGTCCGTGATCAAACCCTCATGAGCTATCTGGTCAAGTCCCTGGATACCGATGTGCTGGCTCAAGTGATCGGCCTGGGACATGCCCATGAGATCTCGTCCACCATCAAGAGCTTTTTGCATCACAGTCTCGTGCTCGCGTCAACTTTCTGAGAGGAGCCTTGATCAACACCAAGAAGCAAGATCTGACTGCTCGACAATTCATCGCCACCATGAAAGGATTTGTCTCTGAATTGGCTGCTGCAGGGAAAAAGTTGATCAAGATGAATTAAAGGGTTATATCCTTGGTGGACTGGATGATGACCGCTACACCCCCTTTGTCACCTTGATCAATGCCAATCCCAACACAACTTGTGCTGACATGTGCTCACAGCTACAGGCCTTCGATGATCGTCAAGCCTCTCTTTCTCAAAGCGGGCAGACCAATGTTGTCTTTCAGAGTTCTTCCAATGTTGTCTCTCGCAATGGCGGTGGTCCTCCTCGCCGTGACGACAGAGAAGCACCAGGGGGGCAATACCGTGACAAAGAGTCAGGGGGACAGTACCGTGAAAGAGAATATCAGCGTGACACCAGAGATTGCCGAGATGATGGTGGTTCCTACTACCGTCAAGATGACAGAGACAATTATCGGCGAGATGACAGAGACAATCTCCGTGATGATAGGCAGTACCGTGATCGCCGTGATGAACGCGATCGCCGTGATGGAGGTGGCCGTGGCGCACCCAAGGGTGGCCGTGGACGTGGAAGAACTCCAACACGCTTTATGGATACCACCTGTCAGATCTGCACAAAATATGGTCACCCTGCAAACCAGTGTTGGTGGCGATACTATGATCATGATAAAGATGAGGATCGTTCTCGTTCTGAAAAAGGTGCATATGGAGTGGATACAAACTGGTATATGGACACAGGCGCAACTGATCACATAACTAGACAACTCAACAAGCTCCACACCCAGGATGAATACAGAGGTGGTGATCAAGTCCACAATGCCAGTGGAACAGGTATGACAATAGAACATATTGGTCAATCAACATTGCATACACCTCATAGTTCTTTACACTTGCGCAATATCCTCCATGTTCCTAGTGCCACTAAGAATCTTCTTTCAGCTCATAAAATTGCCTTAGACAATAATGCCTTCATTGAAATTCACCCCTTTTTCTTTCTTATAAAGGATCAGGAAACCAAGCAAATCCTATTTAAGGGTCCATGTCATGGCGGCCTATACCCTCTTGTGCCTACATCCACTGCCGCCGGCCCTCACAAGCATGTTTTCATCACCATCAAGCCGTCTTCATCCACTTGGCATCGTCGTCTAGGGCATCCATCTTCATTTATTGTTCAACAAGTTCTTAGGAAGAATAATTTGTCATACTCTCCAGAAATAAATCCATATGTGTGTGGTCCCTGTCAACAAGCAAAGAGTCATCAACTCCCATACCCCATCTCTACTAGTGTTTCTACTGCTCCTTTGGAGCAAGTTTTCTCTGATGTATGGGGTCCAGCTCCAGCCTCTGTTGGCAAACACCAGTATTATGTAAGCTTTATTGATGATTATAGCAAATTTTCTTGGATCTATTTGCTTAAAAAGAGATGTGATGTATATCAAGTCTTTCTTAATTTTCAGCAACTTGTTGAGAGAAAGTTTGGCCGCAAAATAGTAACCATGCAAACTGATTGGGATGGAGAGTATGAGAAACTACATGGTTTCTTTCAAAAAGTGGGTATTACTCATCATGTATCTTGTCCGCATGCACACCAACAAAATGGTTCTGCTGAACGCAAACATAGACACATTGTTGAAGTTGGCCTTGCACTCCTTGCCAATGCCTCCATGCCTCTCAAATTTTGGGATGAAGCCTTTCTCACTGCCACCTTTCTTATTAATCTTCTTCCTACCAAAGTTTTGCAACTTGAATCACCAGTTGAGAAACTACTTCATACAAACCAAATTATGATGCCCTTCGCATTTTTGGCCGTGCATGCTGGCCCAATCTTAGACCATACAACCAAAGAAAACTCTCTTTTCGCTCAAAACGGTGTGTTTTCTTAGGCTACAGTCCTCTTCACAAAGGTGTCAAATGTCTAGATGTGTCTACTAATCGCATATATATTTCTCGTGATGTAGTCTTCAATGAGAACGTTTTTCCTTTTCAATCCCTTCATCCAAATGCTGGGGCCCAACTCAAAAAGGAAATTCTATTTCTTCCTGAATTTTTGACACCTACATCATCCAATCATGAGGGTATACATGTTGATAACCATATGCATATTGTCCCTGTTATCAATACTCCTGATTTATCTTATGTTCCTGTCACTAATTCTCCAAATTCTGGTGCAAATTTGAGTTCAAATGGTGCAGCAACGCATGAAATACAAGACCACACTGTGGACGCAGAACACGAGGCTGATTCTCCTGACACCAAACCTTCCACCGCCAGTCCATCTCCCTCGGGATCAGCCCCTGCATCATCATCGGAAGATGGGCCAAGCCCTGGCGTCTCCCCGCTCGCCACACCATCCCGGCCAGTGCATGTGGCCGACCAAGGCGGGCCCCGCTCACATGCCGCGTCCCACGATGGCGCGGTTGACGAATCACAGCGCACGGCAGAGAATCTGTCTGCCGCTGCTGGCGCTGGATCCGAGGCTGCGTCAGCCGCTGCTGACAGCCGCACGGAGGCTGCAGATTCCTCTCCTGCTGGCAGCAGCAGGGTCGACGGATCTTCTGTGGCTCGGACGCCTGCTGTCCCTGTTGCACCAAAACCTCCGCAACGACGAACCAGACTACAACAAGGTATCCGCAAACCAAAAACATATACTGATGGTACAGTGCGATATGGTCTGTTTTCCTCCACAGGGGAACCTGATAATTTGACTCAGGCAATGGGAGACAAGAAATGGAAACTGGCAATGGAAGAAGAATATGCAGCCCTCATGCAAAATCAAACCTGGCATTTAGTAGCTCCAAGTTCTTCCAGAAATATACTTGACTGCAAGTGGGTATTCCGAATTAAAAAGCATGCAGATGGCACAGTTGAAAGATACAATGCCAGACTTGTTGCAAAAGGGTTTAAACAGAGGTACGACATTGATTATGAAGATACTTTCAGTCCAGTTGTCAAAGCTGCAACTGTCAGACTTGTTCTTTATGTCTCTGTATCTCAAGGATGGGGCCTACAGCAGCTAGACGTCAAGAACGCGTTTCTCCATGGCATTCTGGAGGAGGAAGTGTATATGAAACAACCTTATGGGTTTGAAGATCCTCGCTTTCCGCATCACATATGCAAGTTGGATAAATCTCTTTATGGATTAAAACAGGCACCACGTGCATGGTATTCCAGGTTGAGTTCAAAGCTACAACAACTTGGATTTGTACCTTCCAAGGCAGACACATCACAGTTTCTCTACAACAGGTCAGGTCTTACAATGTTTGTGTTAATATATGTAGATGATATCATTGTTGCTAGTTCCTCTGATGATGCAACCTCAGTTTTACTTCACAACTTGAGTGCTCATTTTGCGCTCAAAGATCTTGGGGAGCTACATTTTTTCCTTGGCATTGAGGTAAAGAAAATTCACAGTGGAATAGTTTTGACACAAGAAAAGTATGCTACATACTTACTTAAAAAGGTGGGCATGATACATTGCACAAGTTGTCCCACGCCTTTGTCCACTACATAAAAATTGTCTCTTCCAGATGGAACAACTCTTGGTTCAGAGGATAGTACAAACTACAGGAGTATTGTAGGTGCACCGCAGTATCTCACCTTAACCAGGCCTGATTTGTCATTCTCGGTGAACAAAGTTTGTCAGTATCTTCATGCACCTACCACTACACATTGGACAGCAGTCAAACACATACTCAGATATATAAAAGGTACAATCAAGATCGGCCTCACTTTTCAGAGATCTTCATCCACTCTTCTCAGTGGTTTCTCAGATGCAGACTGGACAGGATGCATTGATGACAGACGCTCTACTGGTGGTCTTGCAATTTTTTTGGGTCCAAATCTAATATCATGGAGTGCCAGAAAGCAAGCCACTGTCCCTCGCTCTAGCACTGAGGCTGAATATAAGGCACTTGCCAATGCCACAACTGAGTTAATTTGGGTTGAAGCTTTAGTCCGAGAATTGGGAGTTATTCTTCGACAACGTCCATGCTTGTGGTGTGATAATCTTGGTGCCACTTATCTCTCTGCAAATCCTATTTTCCATGCCAGAACTAAACACATTGAGATTGACTATCATTGTGAGGGAACGAGTGGCTAAAAAGCTTCTTGACATCAGGTTCATCTCCACTAAAGACCAAGTTACATATGGTTTACCAAAGCTCTAGGAGTTCAGGATCTAGATAAGTTTAAGCATAATCTAAGCCTTTCTAGAGGCTTAGATTAAGGGAGAGTGTTAAACCTGGTTCTATTGTATTTATACAAGTATTATACAACTCTTGTAACGCCACGTGTAGGGCTTTTCTACACCTATATAAACATGTAACCCGGCCCAGGGAGAGGGCACGGTTCCAACCCTAGAATATTGGTATAGCCTACATAAAAATGACAAAATCAAGAAATAATATAGTTTTGAACTGTACACTATTCACTATAAAAAAAATTTAGCGTTGTCATTTTTGTGTAGCCTAGAGTACAAAATAGTTTGTATTAAGATTTTGCATGTTTTGTAGTTCACATCATTGCCTACCTCTAGGATTTTGTTTGAATCTTTTAAAACTTTAAAATACGAATTTTAAATGTTTGAAAATAAAGCCATACATGTAGCTCGGACTCGGTTTTCAGTTTTCCGTAGACACCTTCTTCATATTGTATATGTGCTATACAATTTTATTTATATAATAGAGTTATCAAAGAGATGCCCGCTGTCACTCGCAGGTATTTTTCCAATATAAACAATCTGGTCAGCCAGTAAAGAGCGGTTGAAACATAAACTAATCTAAACTATGGTTTCAAGCATCACCTACGTATATGTTTTTTTTCGAAATGGGTGGAAAATCACCTCAGCTTCTGCATCCAAGGTATGCATATAGTTTTTTTATTAGATTATTCACAACACCTTACAAAAGCAATATAAAGATCAAACTCGAAGCCACCTCGCCAAACCTACAGAGGGATGAAGGGGGTGACAAAACACCAACTCACATCATCCAAAAAAACCAAATATCTTCTCAAGCCGCCCAATAGCAGGTCAGAAGCACATCCAGTCAAGCAGACTCTCAGCGCAGGCCAGCGCACACGCCATAGAAAGTTGCTACCGCCGTCTTCCTCGACCCCATCTTCTCATCGCATTAACCTTGCAAGGCCTGCCGTGGATGCCACCAAGACGCCAGACGACTCCACCATCCTGCACGCATACAACATCCCGCATCCGTCGCCGATGCCCCGCAGTACCATGCAACCGAGATTCAGCGCCATCGATGTGGTAGATGAATACCACTCCACCAACATCGAGTAGGTGCTCCAAAAATGATGCCCCAAGAGGTAGAACGACGCAGGGAGAGCTGCCATCGTCCGATCCGGAAACCCAGATCTAGGGTTTCCCCCGAAGCAGCATGAGTGGGTAGATGCAGGCTGCGACGACGATGCCTTCAAGAAGGTTACTACGTGTGACGTCGCCATCGCCCGCCAAGACCAGAGTCGGAGCACGGTTTTCACCGGCAGCAGCGCATCCCCAACTCGCTGAGTGTAGTGCCAAGGCAAGAAAAGATGGCGCCCCCTTGAGCCACCACCGCCGTCTCTCTGTGGCCGTGTCCACATAGAGGACACCGTCGCGCCGCTGCCGGCAGATCCATGCCTGCTAGCCTAGATCCGGTCGTCGATCCTCCCCTCCTTCCCGCGGGGTCGGCCGAGCAGCCACCACAACCCTTGCCTCCCTCGACCAGCGCCGCCCGGAGATGCGCTACCACCATCGTCCGTCGCGTCGCTGCAGCAGGCCATGCCCAAGCGCCGGTACGCCGTGGCACCCGACGGTCGCGCCACGCCCTGTCCCGGGGGAAGCTTCCCGCGCCCAACCACCCGAGCCAGAGAATGAGAGGGCCGCGCCGCCGCCAATGCCGACAGGGCTTTGCCTGGCCACGCCCTCAGGCAGCAACGAGAGAGGAGAGGGGAGGGTAGGGGGCGACCTGTCGACGGCAGGATCTAGGGTTTCCCCCTGGTCGACGCGAGGGGGCGACGCAAGAGGAAGAGAGTGGGACCCAGTCGCTATTTCTAGAGGAGATCAAACGCCACCTACCTTGGTGCGCCCACGCGACAACTTTAGTTAAAATTTTGCTCACTTCAAATAATGGTTGGAATCTGAAATTTCCCTGCTGTGGTTGATAAAAACAAGCCTAAGAGCATCTCCAACAGGCGTGCTATATAGGCCGCGCTATATAAACCGCTGATTAGCAGCGCGCAGAGCCGGAATCGCTCCTCCAGCAGGCGCCGCATACGGCGCGGCGCTGTAAAAAATTTGGGGCGCGCGGTTTTGCACAATCCCGAGCGCCAAATGTGAAGCGTCGGCTACAGCGCGCGGCATCTCTCTACGCACCCGCGAATACCCAACGGCTGGAAAATCCCCGCGCCCTCCATTTCCCACCGCGCCGCCGCCGCGCCGCCTCCGGTCGATTCCGCCGCCGGCCCCGCTATTGCTCGCCGCCGCGCCGTAGATCCACCTAGCCCACGCCTCCTGCCGGCAGTACTGGCCGCTCCGCCGCGCTATATCGACCGGGCGCCGTCGCCACCGACAAGAAGAAGGCCGACGCTTCTCCCCGCCTCGCCCGCGCCTTCTCCTCTACATACCCGGCTCCACCGTCGCCATGTCGTCGTCTTTGAGCCTGCTGTCGACATGGCGCACCGAGATGCTCGCCGATTTGCTCGCAAGGTATGTGCCTCCGCCGGCCGGCCGCCATGATTTTGTCTACATCTTTTGCTACTAGTTAGTTGTAGTTAAGTCATTTCATATGTATGATTGAAGAGTTTATCATACGATTTCGGATGACGAGTACGACCAAGAGGAAGAAGAGAACATATCCTTACTATTAGCATACCGCGTTGTTAAGAAGCAAAAAATTGGTGGATCGGTGTTCGGTAGACAGAAGTTGTGGAGAGAAAGGATTGAAGGGCATGAGAAGTTGATGCAGTCGTATTTCAATGAGAATCCGATATTTTCCGAAAGCTATTTTCAGCGGCGTTTTCGGATGAGCGTCAACTTGTTCAAGCACATCGCAACGGAGGTGACCAAGTATGATCGCTTCTTTGAGCAAAGGAGAAATGCCGCCAGAGAACTTGGTCATGGCACATTTCAGAAGGTGACCGCCGCCTTGCGTATGTTGGCATATGGTATACCGGTGGATCTAATTGATGATCATTTGGACATTGGAGAGAGCACTTCTATCTTGTGTGTGAAGCGCTTTGTCGTGGCAATTGTGAATGTTTCGGATCCACAGACTCGACAGCCCCCAATGCTCAAGACACGACAAGACTTTTGGAGTTCAACGCCTACTGGGGGTTTCCAGGTATGCTTGGTTCCATTGATTGTATGCATTGGAGTTGGAAGAATTGTCCAGTGGCATGGCAAGGACAATTCAAAGGGTACAAGAAGGATGCCACTATAGTCCTTGAAGCAGTCGTCGATCATGTGACTTGGATATGTGTAATATCCCAGGTATTGGGGTTACAAAAATAGAGGAAACAGATGTGTGCATTGCATTCATGCATAGAAAATCCGGAGAATTTTCGCGCTTTAAAGTAAAACAGTCACAGTAACTGAAGTTTCACTTGACATTGGTGGAATTGAAGTAGCTCATCAAGTCAAGCGTTTTAAACCTCAATGTGAGTTGGCTGAAACTTGTTTTGGGTAGAGATGATTTTATCTAAGGGGTTAGATCAAATGAAACTAAAACCAACACAATAACATATTAATCAAGGATCAATTGCTTGATCTTATTAAAGATCACAATATGGTAATCCTTGCCATAATATCTGAACATCTATTCAATTGCAAGTCAAGTAACAATAAAATGGAAAAACCATTCTTGACTTATCTTTTCCATATCTTTAACAAATAAATATTTCTACCATGAACCTCATGGTATTTCTTGAACTAAACTTTTGAATTTAACACCAACACAAGCTTATCATTAAACCCTAGAGATGGGTGAGGTTTATACCATCAAAGAGATAAGAAACAAACTCTAAATTATTAATACTTCAAAGCTGAGTAACTACCTTGGGAGTATAATTTAATTCAC
This sequence comes from Lolium multiflorum, assembly GCA_030979885.1. Classification (NCBI taxonomy): domain Eukaryota; kingdom Viridiplantae; phylum Streptophyta; class Magnoliopsida; order Poales; family Poaceae; genus Lolium; species Lolium multiflorum. The sequence goes on from CM061750.1 coordinate 142,949,158, forward strand.
TATAAAACTAATTACTAAATAGGGTAAAACACAAGGACCTAAGTGCATAAAAGCCACACATTGTTATTCTAATCATAACTTATTAAATATATGGAATATCACAAAACTAAATTCATTTACATTACGAATTATAGTTCAAACTATTTGAATAAAATTAACTATGAGTATTTTCAAACTCATATGATCATGCCTTGGTGAAATCAAACATCACCATTCAAAATTGAGGTATAATCCATGCCTTTGACATTTTGATCCCAATTACAATATAAATACCATCACATATGATATAGTGACTCACCCACAAGCATAAAATCCTTCACAAGATATTTAGTAACAAAAGCCACTTGGCTATCCAAAAACAAATCACATGAGAGGATAATACCATGCCACATAGGATGAAAATATCTACATAGCTTGATTCCTAAGCTATGCCACCTCATGCTTAAAGGATTGCTATGGATGAGAGCATGACAACCAAGCACCTTACTCATCAAATGAAAACAAGAGTCACCTACCTATGTGTCATCATACTAGAGCATGCCCAAGCCTATAAAAGGAACCCTCTACCTCATTCATTCCATCATCTTGTACCATGATACAAGCAAACCAAAGAGTTGGGCCACTCCATAACTTAGATAGGACCAAGATGAAGCAGCTAGGAGGTGGAGGCATACCACAAGAAGCAGGTTTATCAGATTTCCTGAAGAACAAGCTACAGAAGATAGCAAGGTAGAATTCTTAGGCAAACCACATGTTTAGATAATAATATCATCATTCCTTGAGTAGAAACCTAGATATTAGTCCAAGTCCTTGTGGAGTGAGAGAGGTAATTGGTATAACCCTAGACAAACACTTCTAGTGATACTTTGGGAAGCCCATACCATGCATGATCATCACCACTGGGTAATGATCATAAACCTAAGAACTTGAGGTAGAGTAATTAAGAACAAGTTGATCATGTTTAATACATGATCATGCTCTTGAGGTATGTGAGGATAAGTTAAATCCTAATAGGATAAGTAGATATGATACACCACATGAAATCATAGGGAGGCAACTAGTAAGAAACCCTAAGCTTATATCCCAACCTTAACTTGTGATTCACTTGGTGATCATAAGTAGAATCCTACCACATTTATATTTCATAAATTAAAGAACCTAAGCAAACCTTAGAGTCAAACTCTATACTTTATATGGTGAGAAACCATCCATCCATATGACCAAAGTTAACTATAAAAGAACTATAACCACTGTAGTTACTTTAATGATAAATTGGGGATAATAATAGAAGTTAATTGGTAGAAGATAAAACCAATTCTCAAATCCTTAGTAATTAGAGAAGCACATAAGATAGGAAGCAAGTAACCATATTACCATGGTTAGGGGAGATTAAACACTAGCCAATGCAATATGGTGTCACCTCATATCTACAACCTCGAATTATATCTCAACCCTAGTTTGTGCATCACTTGGGTGATCACAAATAAAACCTAAAACACAACTAAGCTCCAACACAAGTGTCAATAGGTTAATAGCAATTGAACTCTAGAATAGCACCTTAATTAAATCTTTTGCTTCAATTCTTAAACATAATAAAAACCTTGTGCTACATTTTATATAGTTAAAACCATAGGGTAGAGATCAACCATTTATCTTTGAAACCAAAGTCAACCATGATGGAACCAATACCTACTATGATACTTTCAAATATAAGGATAGTATTAACCTTAATAAGGGGGGTTATAATAATACCCACAAGTCCTGAACAAATAAATGATCACATAAAATATTATGCAAGTAATCAAATTATCAACTAAAAGGATAAGTCCTAATGATTCCTTCTAAAACACTTGGAGTAGAAATTATCAACTCAAATAATTCAAAACAGATTTGATTCACAAAACAAGGAAATTAAATAAAAATATAAACTCATGCCCATTTGCTATTTTGAATAAGCCCACAAGTATGCAATATAATCCAATATAAAATACTTGTTTCAAATAGAATAGTGATGTAATAATCATTACACTAATTCTTAATAAAATTAACATCATTGAGAAACCTGCAAAATAACAGATAATTCAAATCTGAATTTAAAACAGAAATTAAAAATAGAAAATATAAAAACAGAAAAAGAAAAGAGTGGAGAAAAACTCACCTGGACCTTACCTGGCCGAGCAGCCCACCAGCAGCCCAGCAGCATCGGCCCAACATCAGCCCATACCTCTTCGTTGAAATATCAACGAGAGGAGGGGTCGTCCTCATCCTCTCCAGCACGCATGCTGGACAGCACGACGGCGTGCTCCCCTTCTCCTCAGCGCTGGCGCCTCCTCCTTCCTCGATGATGTGACGAGGCACCCTCCGACGCCGTATAAGAGCCCCGGGACGAGCCCTAGCCTCGGTTTTCTTCCTCCTCTACTCAATTTTCCCCAATCCGAAACCCTACCTGAGTCGGTCATCGACCATCGCCGACGATTGGAGCCACCCCTAGCCTCGCCGTGACCACCATCAGCACAACCGTGGTCGACTTGCTCTCCTTGCAAGAGGAATCGACCTCAATCGAACCGTAGCGCCGCCATCGAGCTCGTCTTCTCCGACGCCGGGAGATGTCGATTGCGCCGATTCCGACCTCCCCTTGCTTCGCCGTCACGCCCGTCGTGATCCTGGTGAGCCACTGGTGCTCAAGCACTTCATAGCTCCCTTAATCATGCCATGTATCGACACCACGTCGCTAGCCCGTGACCGCCGCCGCAGTACCTCGTCGCCGGCCAAGCTCCGGCGACCATTTGGGAGCGGCGCCACCACCAGTAGGTTCGTCTCATCGATCTCGTTCGATTGAGCACACCCACACCCCCGCGGGAACCCGGGAACGCCGGCGCCGTCCACGACTGGCCGCCGGTGGTGGCCATGGTTGCCACGTCGTCGCCACCGTGGCAGCTGACGTGGCCACAACCCCACCAGTCAGTGACCGTGTGGGTAGCCTACCGGGTAACTTTAGTTTTTACTTTTAAATTTAAAACCAGAAAATATCTGAAACTTTACCAAATTATAGAAAACTCATTTTAACTCAGAAAAATATAAATGAGATATCAAAATTCTTATAAAAATAAAATCTATCCAATAAAAATATAATATGAAATTTTTATTTTTTAATAAAAATTTAATTATTTAACTTATTATTTAAGCCTTTTCTTTATTACTAAATTCATTAAAAATTCAACAATTATGAAAACTTCTTAAATTAAATAAAAACCATTAAGTAAATAAGGAAAACATTAAAACTAACTTTCCTTTATCATTAACCTATTAAATCCTTATTAGAAGGATTTAAATCTAAATAATGTTTATCTTAATTAATAATTCTTTAAAATAATAAAATATCAAGTCCAATATTATTTTTATTTCAAAATTATTAATAACTTAAACTTAATAATCAAGCTATTAATTTAGGAATTGGATCACCACTAGAAAACACTTTTTTCCTTTATGAATAGAGTTATAACCCCATAGTTTATGTGGGATACTAAAACCCTAATGCCATTTAGAAACCTAGCTCCATTAGTTCATATGGACCATAACTTGCTCCTAACCTAAACTCTAGGTTATATAATATGATCATGATAATTTCCTATCAATTATAGAACCACAATTAGCCACTAAGTGCATATAGATGTCCACATAAAATATAGAAGCCTATCCCTAATAAATTAGTATTTTATCCTAATAAAACATAATTGATCAAGTAGGATCAATCAAGTCTAAACCCTAGCTCCTACTGCCAAAACCATCATCCTTATTTATCCATGCTTAGCATCACACCATTGTGATGAACTCCAATAGCAACCATGCCAATATTGTTCATTATATTCCACTCACACTAAACCCTATTAGTGTGAGATAATTATCCATCATCTTATTTAGGAAACCACCATCCCTTACTTAGTAGATCCAATAGGAAACTCTAGACAACCTCAACCTTAACTGAAATACTTCTTATTACTTAAGAAGTATGTTCTTCAAAAGTTATTCTTTTGAAGTAAATAGAGAGTATTCATCAACCCTACCTAATAGAACCTATAAACCCTAGCCATCTATCATCAGTAAGACAAAACCAACCTTGATAGCACCTAAGTGTAATTATTTGCTTAAGATGCTTAGGCTTAACTCAACCCTACAAGTTCTAGCTATTGATGAATCCAACTTTGTTGTGATCCATCCCATCCTTACTCCAGAAACTATTTGGAACCATAGTAAACCATAGAACCCCACAAACCCAATTGTCATACTTGTTCTTTATTAAAGAACATGTTCTTCAAAAGTTATTCTTTTGAAGAATATAATAAATACACATTAACCATATCATATAGTACCTAAACCAACAATTGTTCTTTACATGTTATCATTATGCCAACTACTTTCCTTTGTGTGCTAAATTGATTACTATGTTTTATCATGCCACCTGTTTATGATGCCAACACAACCAAACCTTAAATAAGAACATTGTTTGTGAATCACTCTAAAAGTGCAACACACCCTAAATCAATCATAACAACTCACTAATCCTAAATCATCGGGGTTAGGTCACGCTTAGAGCGATTGCATCTCATACCTATGCATTATTGCATCCTTGACAATCTTTTAAACATCGTCCTTACCGGACGATGATGCTATTTCAGAATTTGGAGTTATTGCGTATCGAAGACCTTGTCTGCATAATCTTGCAGCCAAGAAAGGCAAGTTCATCGCTTGCTCATGTCATTTGAGTATTTTACCAAATTATTTGCAAAGTACTATATTTATCATTATTGCATAAAAAGCAAAACCACTATTTTCATAACTATGAATATGACTATGTGGTGGGCAATGGAACCATGGATTGTGTTGATATGGTGGAGGTTCCATTGCAAGGGTTTATATCCATCTAGGATTAAACAACAAATGTCGTCCAGTGATTCTTGTGCCGTAATACCCGTGTTAACCATAAGATCTGACGGAAGTGTGTTTCCACCTCTCGTTCATCAACGGATGCGCTTTACCGTAGACACTTGTATCTGTCGGGGCAAGCGGTTGGCTGGGAAGCCTTAAGTCCCCACGGCATAGTCCGTAGACACTTGTCGCTCGAAGAACAAGCGGTAGGTGGGGAAGCCTTAAGTTCCCCACGGTATTGCGGTCTATGATGGGTTGCGACCGCGAAGGAGTTTGGTTAACGAGTCCCAAACTGTCGTCGTGGTCGGGTCCACCCGTGAGTGGGAATAATGGGACCGACGAGGACCCAGGGTCGGGGTATGCAACAACGGGTGGGTGTTCGAGGTAGCGGAGGAACATGATTGACTAGGACCTTATACCGGGCCTCACACCAAAGGAAGTGTGGACGAGAACATGACTCGGTTGGCACCAAGGTTAAGATCTCTTATGGGTAAATCAACACACCTCTGCAGAGTGTAACGAACTGTGACCAGTCACTCCCTGTTCCGGGATATGGAACGCGACGCCGGAAAGGAACTCCATGAAGTTCTAGTCAACCGGTGAAGGCTGACGGACATAGCTCTTCAGAATAAAAGCAACCTTTTGAAGAAATGTTTATAAAAACTTGCATTGCCTATGACTTTCTGGTCTATAGCTGTAGCTAGTGCATTAAACACCTCTTTCCTAAAATGAACTTGTTGAGTACGCTCGTACTCATCCCACTCTTAAATCCCCTGCTTAGATATGGAGGCATCGAAGGAGGATCCACAGTGCAACTCGAAGACCAATGAATCAACAACTACTTCAAGGAAGGACCCTGTCAGAAGAGTCAGATACCATTTCCAACAAGGAGAAAACCTAGATTAGCAATAGAAGGGAACTAGCTTCCTAAACTTAGCTCCTATTTAGCTAGAATCTAATCATAGCCTCTATAGCTAGTTAAATACTCTGCAAGTAGAGTTCGTGATAGGATTAGACTACGAGTCGTTCTTCTGGAGTTTAATTGCAGTTTTACCTCATTGTCAAGTAGGAGGCTGTGATGATCTTATGTAACCGAGTCTGTGTAATTCTATAGACATGCCTTGGACCCGCATATGTTTCTGTTGTACCACTCTGAGCGATATAACACTAGCGGAACGGTGTTTCATTGGTGTTATATCAGACTTGCATACTACACCATGCAATGCCGGGTCACCACAGTTGGTATCAGAGCAAATGCTTTGACCTTAGGATTAAAACCCTTTAAAGGAGACCTATAGGATTGGTAGTGTCTATAGGAAGTTGTCTAAACCAAATTCTCTTATGACTTGAGATGGATATTCACTTGAGAATAATCCTGACACACTTGAGTCAAACCTTCTTACCTACCTTTCTTAAGTGAAATTAGTTAGCTAATCCCAAACATGTAGCACACCATTACATTCTTAAAGCAATAGATGAGTAGATCACAGTTGGTATACAATACATGGTAGTCCAAAGAGAGGATACAACCATAAGGAAGATATCCTATTGGAAGATGTGTACCAACACATGTTATGGTTAAGTAAAAGTTATCCAGACCTGTAATAGGAGTAATATCAAGTGATAAAGATAAGGTAGATGTCCTACTAGAAGATGTCTACCAATACAAGCAATGGGTAAGTAAAATCTATCCAACTTGTGAAACAACTGATACTAAGTAATCAGTATAAGCTATATGAGGTAGTATAGACCATGATGAGTCAATCATGGGAGGTAAGGAAGAGAGATTGGAATAATATATGTCTACTTACATGATAAAAATAGTAATCATATATGATTCACTTGAGAATCATTATGTGATGGATTAGAACATCATCAATAATTAGGAGGAAAACAATAAGAAGCCAGTTGTTCAACAATAGTGCAAGAATTGTGTTCCAAAACCATGGGAAGTGTGCCAAGCACATCATGTCCATAGTCTTATGATAGTATAAACACTTGGATGTATAGGAGCTATATTTCCATAGTTATGTGTTTAGAGTAGCAATGTTAGAACCTAGACATATCATGGGAGATAGTCCTCAACAAAATGGAAGTTAAGTAGTACTTCCGCAGAAAATTAGGTTAACCTTAACTATTCCAGGCCACTTTATTTCAAGTTTATCTCCTTGCAATTGTGCAATTATGATAAATGTTGAGACAAACAGTAGAAATCCACATATTTGTGCTAAGTATCACGATATAAACCTATCTTATGTGGTGTTATATACTACACATCAGAGCTTGATGTTTAGAGATGTTTTACTCAACTATTATATTCAGGCTTATGATGGTGTGTATTATAAGCACAAAGCCGAATCTTCTTGGATTTTATTGGATTTTCATTGATTGACTAGATCCATACATGAAGTTTGACTTTGATATGCAAATGCATGTTGCAATATCAAGTTCTTACTTGATGCTATAGATCTAGAGGGTAATGGTAAACGTGAAGAGAATTATGAAGATCTTGAAGACAAGATGAAGGATCACAGTAAATGGAAGCCAAATTGTGGGAAGTAACCACAATACTCTGAAGGAAGTACCAATCAAAACCATGCTTTACCTCAACAGAGGAGTACTTTAGTACATATGAAGCATGAAGGTGAGAAATATGGTGATTATGGTGAAGAAGAAGTAGAACCATAGTCATTGTAGAAGAGGGAATGCATGGGAAATCACTTAGGATACTATATTCATAGTGTCAGCTAGTGGTTTTCTTGCAAAAAATAAATCCTTGAATAAGAAAATGACATATAAAGCCATAGAAGATATAAGAAGACCACAGTTGGTATAGGATCAATACTACAAGATAAAGTAGTAGATGTCTTGTCCAGTTGATCAGAACCTATAATAGAATCCATTTTTTTAGATAACAAATAGCCACAATTGGTATCAAGTAGTCCATAATTGGATTATTCGTACCAAGTAGTTGTGAACAAATAAAATTTTGTTAGCCAAATAACAATGATCTATAATCATTTAGTCGAAGGATTCACATTGGATGTCCATAATTGAGTGGATATACCACAAGGATTCTTCACAAGACTTTAGAAGAATATAAACCATAAGTTAGACCTAGACCAATATTCTAACCATAAGTCCAATGGTTGGAAGAAAAGGAGTTGAAGATCATAAGAAAACTCTAAGGGGTAGAGCAAAGATTGAGTTGGATGTACCATGACTCAATACTTTGAGCAAAACAGAATAAGAAGGTCTGAACTGAGAGGAAGTTTGATCTTATTTTTATAAGATAATTGGACACTACTTTCAGAAAGATGTCAGACCAGAAGTCGAGATTTATACTCGAGGAAGTAATAAGTGGACTATAACTTGAGAAAGTGAGTAATATTTACTCAGAAGTACGAAAGCTCAAGAAAGTTAAGGATAAAGAAGTTGGATGAAGGAAATATCGGAGACCAAATAAAGCTCAATAAATCCAAAGACTAAAGGAGTTTGACCATACCAAAACTAAAGACTAATAGAATAATTTCTTTCATGGAACCTAAAGAACCCAAAATAGTTATAGGTATCAACTATAAACCATGATTGGATAGGCTAAATGAGTCTAACCTTCTTAGTAAAAGAAACCGTCAAAATCATTTCCATGGTAAGTACCTTACTAAGTACCATTATTGCACTTTTGGTAGTAAGGGAAAACAAAGACCTATTTAGCAATTAGGAGTTTATTATCAAATTAGCCTTCAAATTAGACCAATAGCACCAGAAGAAGTCTCAATCATTGAATCTTCAATGAGAAAGGAAACAAGCTTATAGAGTTGGAAGAAATCATGGAATTGAACTAAGAAACCATGATTCAGAGACAAACTCTAATGGATTCCAGGAAGAATCTGGACAAGGGATATATCCAACAAGATCAATACGGAGTTCGAGAAAAGTCGTAGTCTGCACAAGTCAGATCCACACTCCGGAAACGTGAGAGAGTTCAAACTTCGAGGACGAAGTTTAGTTTAAGGGGTAGAGACTGTAATATCCCAGGTATTGGTTAAAATAGAGGAACAGATGTGTGCATTGCATTCATGCATAGAAAATCCGGAGAATTTTCGCGCTTAAAGTAAAACAGTCACAGAATCGGAAGTTTCACTTGACCTTGTGAAATTGAAGTAGCTCATCAAGTCAAGCGTTATAAACCTCAACGTGACTTGGCTGAAACTTGTTTTGGGTAGAGATGATTTGATCTAAGGGGTTAGATCAAATGAAACTAAAACCAACACAATAACATATTAATCAAGGATCAATTGCTTGATCTTATTAAAGATCACAATATGGTAATCCTTGCCATAATATCTGAACATCTATTCAATTGCAAGTCAAGTAACAATAAAATGGAAAAACCATTCTTGACTTATCTTTTCCATATCTTTAACAAATAAATATTTCTACCATGAACCTCATGGTATTTCTTGAACTAAACTTTTGAATTTAACACCAACACAAGCTTATCATTAAACCCTAGAGATGGGTGAGGTTTATACCATCAAAGAGATAAGAAACAAACTCTAAATTATTAATACTTCAAAGCTGAGTAACTACCTTGGGAGTATAATTTAATTCACTATAAAACTAATTACTAAATAGGGTAAAACACAAGGACCTAAGTGCATAAAAGCCACACATTGTTATTCTAATCATAACTTATTAAATATATGGAATATCACAAAACTAAATTCATTTACATTACGAATTATAGTTCAAACTATTTGAATAAAATTAACTATGAGTATTTTCAAACTCATATGATCATGCCTTGGTGAAATCAAACATCACCATTCAAAATTGAGGTATAATCCATGCCTTTGACATTTTGATCCCAATTACAATATAAATACCATCACATATGATATAGTGACTCACCCACAAGCATAAAATCCTTCACAAGATATTTAGTAACAAAAGCCACTTGGCTATCCAAAAACAAATCACATGAGAGGATAATACCATGCCACATAGGATGAAAATATCTACATAGCTTGATTCCTAAGCTATGCCACCTCATGCTTAAAGGATTGCTATGGATGAGAGCATGACAACCAAGCACCTTACTCATCAAATGAAAACAAGAGTCACCTACCTATGTGTCATCATACTAGAGCATGCCCAAGCCTATAAAAGGAACCCTCTACCTCATTCATTCCATCATCTTGTACCATGATACAAGCAAACCAAAGAGTTGGGCCACTCCATAACTTAGATAGGACCAAGATGAAGCAGCTAGGAGGTGGAGGCATACCACAAGAAGCAGGTTATCAGATTTCCTGAAGAACAAGCTACAGAAGATAGCAAGGTAGAATTCTTAGGCAAACCACATGTTTAGATAATAATATCATCATTCCTTGTGTAGAAACCTAGATATTAGTCCAAGTCCTTGTGGAGTGAGAGAGGTAATTGGTATAACCCTAGACAAACACTTCTAGTGATACTTTGGGAAGCCCATACCATGCATGATCATCACCACTGGGTAATGATCATAAACCTAAGAACTTGAGGTAGAGTAATTAAGAACAAGTTGATCATGTTTAATACATGATCATGCTTTTGAGGTATGTGAGGATAAGTTAAATCCTAATAGGATAAGTAGATATGATACACCATATGAAATCATAGGGAGGTAACTAGTAAGAAACCCTAAGCTTATATCCCAACCTTAACTTGTGATTCACTTGGTGATCATAAGTAGAATCCTACCACATTTATATTTCATAAATTAAAGAACCTAAGCAAACCTTAGAGTCAAACTCTATACTTTATATGGTGAGAAACCATCCATCCATATGACCAAAGTTAACTATAAAAAGAACTATAACCACTGTAGTTACTTTAATGATAAATTGGGGATAATAATAGAAGTTAATTGGTAGAAGATAAAACCAATTCTCAAATCCTTAGTAATTAGAGAAGCACATAAGATAGGAAGCAAGTAACCATATTACCATGGTTAGGGGAGATTAAACACTAGCCAATGCAATATGGTGTCACCTCATATCTACAACCTCGAATTATATCTCAACCCTAGTTTGTGCATCACTTGGGTGATCACAAATAAAACCTAAAACACAACTAAGCTCCAACACAAGTGTCAATAGGTTAATAGCAATTGAACTCTAGAATAGCACCTTAATTAAATCTTTTGCTTCAATTCTTAAACATAATAAAAACCTTGTGCTACATTTTATATAGTTAAAACCATAGGGTAGAGATCAACCATTTATCTTTGAAACCAAAGTCAACCATGATGGAACCAATACCTACTTTGATACTTTCAAATATAAGGATAGTATTAACCTTAATAAGGGGGGTTATAATAATACCCACAAGTCCTGAACAAATAAATGATCACATAAAATATTATGCAAGTAATCAAATTATCAACTAAAAGGATAAGTCCTAATGATTCCTTCTAAAACACTTGGAGTAGAAATTATCAACTCAAATAATTCAAAACAGATTTGATTCACAAGACAAGGAAATTAAATAAAAATATAAACTCATGCCCATTTGCTATTTTGAATAAGCCCACAAGTATGCAATATAATCCAATATAAAATACTTGTTTCAAATAGAATAGTACTGTAATAATCATTACACTAATTCTTAATAAAATTAACATCATTGAGAAACCTACAAAATAACAGATAATTCAAATCTGAATTTAAAACAGAAATTAAAAACAGAAAATATAAAAAAGAAAAAGAAAAGAGTGGAGAAAAACTCACCTGGACCTTACCTGGCCGAGCAGCCCACCAGCAGCCCAGCAGCATCGGCCCAACATCAGCCTTACCTCTTCGTTGAAATATCAACGAGAGGAGGGGTCGTCCTCATCCTCTCCAGCACGCATGCTGGACAGCACGACGGCGTGCTCCCCTTCTCCTCAGCGCTGGCGCCTCCTCCTTCCTCGATGACATGACGAGGCACCCTCCGACGCCGTATAAAAGCCCCGGGACGAGCCCTAGCCTCGGTTTTCTTCCTGCTCTACTCAATTTTCCCCAATCCGAAACCCTACCTGAGCCGGTCATCGACCATCGCCGCCGATTGGAGCCACCCCTAGCCTCGCTGTGACCACCATCAGCACCACCGTGGTCGACTTGCTCTCCTTGCAAGAGGAATCGACCTCAATCGAACCGTAGCGCCGCCATCGAGCTCGTCTTCTCCGACGCCGGGAGACGTCGATTGCGCCGATTCCGACCTCCCCTTGCTTCGCCGTCACGCCCGTCGTGATCCTGGTGAGCCATTGGTGCTCAAGCACTTCATAGCTCCCTTAATCATGCCCTGTATCGACACCACGTCGCTAGCCCGTGACCGCCGCCGCAGTACCTCGTCGCCGGCCAAGCTCCGGCGACCATTTGGGAGCGGCGCCACCACCAGTAGGTTCGTCTCATCGATCTCGTTCGATTGAGCACACCCACACCCCCACGGGAACCCGGGAATGACGGCGCCGTCCACGACTGGCCGCCGGTGGTGGCCATGGTTGCCACGTCGTCGCCACCGTGGCAGCTGACGTGGCCACAACCCCACCAGTCAGTGACCGTGTGGGTAGCCTACCGGGTAACTTTAGTTTTTACTTTTAAATTTAAAACCAGAAAATATCTGAAACTTTACCAAATTATAGAAAACTCATTTTAACTCAGAAAAATATAAATGAGATATCAAAATTCTTATAAAAATAAAATCTATCCAATAAAAATATAATATGAAATTTTTATTTTTTAATAAAAATTTAATTATTTAACTTATTATTTAAGCCTTTTCTTTATTACTAAATTCATTAAAAATTCAACAATTATGAAAACTTCTTAAATTAAATAAAAACCATTAAGTAAATAAGGAAAACATTAAAACTAACTTTCCTTTATCATTAACCTATTAAATCCTTATTAGAAGCATTTAAATCTAAATAATGTTTATCTTAATTAATAATTCTTTAAAATAATAAAATATCAAGTCCAATATTATTTTTATTTCAAAATTATTAATAACTTAAACTTAATAATCAAGCTATTAATTTAGGAATTGGATCACCACTAGAAAACACTTTTTTCCTTTATGAATAGAGTTATAACCCCATAGTTTATGTGGGATACTAAAACCCTAATGCCATTTAGAAACCTAGCTCCATTAGTTCATATGGACCATAACTTGCTCCTAACCTAAACTCTAGGTTATATAATATGATCATGATAATTTCCTATCAATTATAGAACCACAATTAGCCACTAAGTGCATATAGATGTCCACATAAAATATAGAAGCCTATCCCTAATAAATTAGTATTTTATCATAATAAAACATAATTGATCAAGTAGGATCAATCAAGTCTAAACCCTAGCTCCTACTGCCAAAACCATCATCCTTATTTATCCATGCTTAGCATCACACCATTGTGATGAACTCCAATAGCAACCATGCCAATATTGTTCATTATATTCCATTCACACTAAACCCTATTAGTGTGAGATAATTATCCATCATCTTATTTAGGAAACCACCATCCCTTACTTAGTAGATCCAATAGGAAACTCTAGACAACCTCAACCTTAACTGAAATACTTCTTATTACTTAAGAAGTATGTTCTTCAAAAGTTATTCTTTTGAAGTAAATAGAGAGTATTCATCAACCCTACCTAATAGAACCTATAAACCCTAGCCATCTATCATCAGTAAGACAAAACCAACCTTGATAGCACCTAAGTGTAATTATTTGCTTAAGATGCTTAGGCTTAACTCAACCCTACAAGTTCTAGCTATTGATGAATCCAACTTTGTTGTGATCCATCCCATCCTTACTCCAGAAACTATTTGGAACCATAGTAAACCATAGAACCCCACAAACCCAATTGTCATACTTGTTCTTTATTAAAGAACATGTTCTTCAAAAGTTGTTCTTTTGAAGAATATAATAAATACACATTAACCATATCATATAGTACCTAAACCAACAATTGTTCTTTACATGTTATCATTATGCCAACTACTTTCCTTTGTGTGCTAAATTGATTACTATGTTTTATCATGCCACCTGTTTATGATGCCAACACAACCAAACCTTAAATAAGAACATTGTTTGTGAATCACTCTAAAAGTGCAACACACCCTAAATCAATCATAACAACTCACTAATCCTAAATCATCGGGGTTAGGTCACGCTTAGAGCGATTGCATCTCATACCTATGCATTATTGCATCCTTGACAATCTTTTAAACATCGTCCTTACCGGACGATGATGCTATTTCAGAATTTGGAGTTATTGCGTATCGAAGACCTTGTCTGCATAATCTTGCAGCCAAGGAAGGCAAGTTCATCGCTTGCTCATGTCATTTGAGTATTTTTACCAAATTATTTGCAAAGTACTATATTTATCATTATTGCATAAAAAGCAAAACCACTATTTTCATAACTATGAATATGACTATGTGGTGGGCAATGGAACCATGGATTGTGTTGATATGGTGGAGGTTCCATTGCAAGGGTTTATATCCATCTAGGATTAAACAACAAATGTCAGTGATTCTTGTGCCGTAATACCCGTGTTAACCATAAGATCTGGAATGGGACGGAGTAGTCAAAAGTGTTTCCACCTCTCGTTCATCAACGGATGCGCTTTACCGTAGACACTTGTATCTGTCAGGGCAAGCGGTTGGCTGGGGAAGCCTTAAGTCCCACGGCATAGTCCGTAGACACTTGTCGCTCGAAGAACAAGCGGTAGGCCGGGAAGCCTTAAGTTCCCACGGTATTGCGGTCTATGATGGGTGCAGCTACCGGCGAAGGAGTTTGGTTAACGAGTCCCAACCGTCGTGGTCGGGTCCACCCGTGAGTGGGAATAATGGGACCGACGAGGACCTGTGGTCGGGGTATGCAACAAAGGGTGGGTGTTCGAGGTAGCGGAGGAACATGATTGACTAGGACCTTATACCGGGCCTCACACCAAAGGAAGTGTGGACGAGAACATGACTCGGTTGGCACCAAGGTTAAGATCTCTTATGGGTAAAGCAACACACCTCTGCAGTTAACTGGGACTAATCCTCCTGGGATATGGAATCGCTAACGCACGGAAAGGAACTCCATGAAGTTCTAGTCAACCGGTGAAGGCACGGACATAGCTCTTGGAATAAAAGCAACCTTTTGAAGAAATGTTTAAAAACTTGCATTGCCTATGACTTTCTGGTCTAGTTGTAGCTAGTGCATTAAACACCTCTTTCCTAAAATGAACTTGTTGAGTACGCTCGTACTCATCCCACTCTTAAATCCCTTAGATATGGAGGCATCAAGGAGGATCCTACAGTGCAACTCGAAGACCAAGGAATCAACAACTACTTCAAGGAACAGACCCTGTCAGAAGAGTCGATACCATTTCCAACAAGGAGAAAACCTAGATTAGCAATAGAAGGGAACTAGCTTCCTAAACTTAGCTCCTATTTAGCTAGAATCTAATCATAGCCTCTATAGCTAGTGAAATACTCAAGTAGAGTTCGTGATAGGATTAGACTACGAGTCGTTCTTCTGGAGTTTAATTGCAGTTTTACCTCATTGTCAAGTAGGAGGCTGTGATGATCTTATGTAACAGAGTCTGTGTGTAATTCTATAGACATGCCTTGGACCCGCATATGTTTCTGTTGTACCACTCTGAGCGATATAACACTAGTGGAACGGTGTTTCATTGGTGTTATATTAGACTTGCATACTCTACCATGCAGTGGTATGTCGGGTCACCACAATATGGCATGCTTTTTTTGGAATGCTCGGGTCTTGCAATGACATCAATGTTCTTCAAAGATCAACACTAATGACAAGACTTGCAATGCGGGAAGGTCCATTGGTGGAGTTTGAAGCAAATGTCCACAAGTACAACTATGGCTACTTCCTCACCGACGGCATATGTCCAAGGTGGCAAAAATTTGCGAAGCCGGTTATTCAACCACGAGGTAAGAAGCAAACCCAATTCCACAATGCACAAGAGGCGGCTAGGAAAGATGTAGAGTGAGCTTTTGGGATTTTGCAAGATCAATTTGCCATTGTGAGAGGGCCGGCTAGATTTTGGGACCAAGAGTGTCTTTGATATATAATGACCGCTTGTATCATCATGCATAACATGATTATAGAGGACGATCGTGGGAAAGATGTGGATCATACCTACTATGAGTTGATGGGGTCCCGTGCAATTGAGGAGGTCCGCACATAGGATTTCCCGGTTCATTGCCTCGTACCATGCCCACTAGTGGAAAAAGGGCTAACTGTGGCGCACCGAATTTAGATTCTGTGGCGCATATGGCCATCGCCACAGTTGCCACGCGACTAGTATTAGAATTCTCAGTGGTGCGCCACAGAAGTTTGAATTCTGTGGCGCACGCTGTTCAGTGCGCCACAGAATCTTCACTTCTGTGGCGCACCATTGATAGTGCGCCACAGAATTTGGCGCCAGATTTTGTGGTGCACTACCTCTCCATGCGCCACAGAATATTTATAAGTTTTTGTGGCGCACTGCCAGTTCATGCGCCAGAATGTTAATTTTGGATTTTCGAATTTTTTCCATTTCTGCAGTATATAGTGGTATTTCACAGGAAATATACAGATATATACAAGAAATACATAGCACATTCCAGAAATAACAGAATTACTCACAAATGACACACAAATGACATGATACACACAAGTCTTCATCATTACATCATTTAGATCCAAATTACACAAGTAGAAATGTGTTTGATCGTCGCATACACATACATGTGTTCATCTCGTCTCATATGCACACGCATCGTCACCGGTCACCAGACTAAAGTAAAGTAGAGTACAACCGCGGTGGCGGTGAGTAAGAGGGACCAAGAACTTCAGTCGGTTCTTCTTCTTGCCCACGTGTGCCCTCCACCGTGCTACCGCCTCCTCTCTAGTCGCGTATCCTTGTAGCTGTTCCCGCTGAACTTGTGCACCTGTTCGAGACAGTCCTGCCACTCCTCGTAGACACTGGAACCCGACCCTTGTACACAACGTACGTCGGCATCTCTATTGACAAGGGCATATTAGTATATCATATTAGTACATCATGCATATATATATATGTTGATAAATATTAGACCAAAGTATATAGTAAAGTTGAGCACGGCAACAATAAGTTTGCGACACGCACACACAAGACGACGTCCACCGATACACATAAACCGATGAACATAGTACTTAGAGTTTAATTACGACCCACACAAAAGACCACGTCCATCGATATATATACAAACTAACCGATGAAGATAGCTGGTTTATCACACACTAAGTCAAGGCTCGCGAGGGCTCCGGGAACGGCTTGTACAGATCTTTTGTAATCCACGTCCTGTCACCGCGCTTTGAGGCGGTGCTCGATGTCCCTCTTGCATAACGCTCTCACTGGTGCAAGGGCCCTCCCCCTGTGGTGACGTCTTGAATGATGATATGTGATAACTTGACCATGGTATCCTGGAAGTCTTCTCGAGGTCATCATCATTGATCCGCGCCAACTTTTCGGCCCATCCTCGGAGAGCAGATGGTAAACGCAAGTTCTGGCTATCCCGGACAAACCCTTTTAGGTGATGCATGACATAGAAGGCGTCCAGAGTGTTGTTTTCCGGCTGCTTGACACAGGGGAACTCGAACACGTGCTTGAACTTGTGTTTACCATCATCCCTGAAACATTCCGCCTTTTCTTTGAAGGCGCCTCCCTTTGAAGTAGCCCTCGAGAGCATCATCTAGCACACCCCTTATTCTGGCGTAGTTCTTCTTTTTCGCACTCCCCGAGTCGAAATAGGTGGCAAGAGAAAACTTCGGGGCAATGGAGATGAGTACGCAGTGCGTGTCTCTGCACAACACAAATTTGGAACAAGATCGAGGTTGGAAATGAGCAATGGAAAAGAAATTTATTACAGGGCTAGCGGATGTGTACTTACTCGGGAAAGTAAGCCAAGAGGATGTTGTCCTTCCTCTTGTTGTCCAAGAAGCACTTCGTAGGTACAACGAAGCCCGTACCCGCACTGCTGATAAGTTCAACTTCGCATGTAGTAGGGGTCCGCTATCGCGACGTCCGGGTACTCTCTCTCTTGATCTTCATCGCCAGATTGAGCGCGAATAGGCGGACCAAGTTATAGTCCAGCCTTCTCGCGTGGAATAGCTTGAAGATGTCCTCGTACGCTATAAAGAATATATCCGCGGGGGCATCAGTGACGAAGCCCACATCTCTTGGCACCTTGACCGTGAAGACCGGGTAATTTGGATCTTTGTCCTTAAGAAGGATACTCTCTAGGACCAGGATACTGTCCTGCAGAGGCAGCATATCTCCGGAAGCAAGGTGTTGCAGCTCCGGACCCAGTATTGGTTTGCCAGCTTCATGCATTCTGGTCAAGCCATCCTTGCTGGGAGGTACCATGGAGTCCCGATGACGGATCGTCGGAGGTGGCTGGCTCGCAGACTTCTCCTTGTTCTTACTAGGTCTTTTACGGGGCTTCTTCGGAGCAACGGCCCCGACGCTTCAAACTGCTCGTTGACCTTGTTGATCAGCGTATTGGGGCTGAAGATGTTTGCGGCGGTTGGCTCTTGTGTATCGGCGCGGAGGCGTCTCTTGAGAGAAGCCGCGGAACACCAGGCGCTGTTTGGTTGCATTGGGTGGGCCAGCTGGTTCGTCGCGAGCGCGGTATGCTTCTTCATGCGCGCCCGCCATGTACAAATCATCTATCTCGGCGCCGGTGTTGAGGTAGGCATCGACGTCTGATACGTCTCCAACGTATCGATAATTTCTTATGTTCCATGCTACTTTATTGATGATACCTACATGTTTTATGCACATTATATGTCATATTTATGCATTTTCTGGAACTAACCTATTAACAAGATGCCGAAGAGCCAGTTGTTTGTCTGCTGTTTTTGGTTTCAGAAATCCTAGTAAAGAAATATTCTCGGAATTGGACGAAACTTTCGCCCAGGTCCTATTTTTGCACGAAGCTTCGAAGACCGAAGACCTAACGAAGTGGGGCCACGAGGAGGCCAGGCGGCGCGGCCCAGGCCCGGCCGCGCCGACCTATCCCCTGGGCCCCTCGTGTGGCCCCTGCGTTGACCCTCCGCCACTTAAAGCTTCCGTCGCGAAACCCCCGATCGAGAGCCACGATACGGAAAACCTTACAGAGCGCCGCGCCGCGAATCCCATCTCGGGGATTCGGAGATCGCCCGGCACCCTGCCGGAGAGGATTCATCTCCCGGAGGACTCTACACCGCCATGGTCGCCTCCGGAGTGATGAGTGAGTAGTCCACCCCTGGACCATGGGTCCATAGCAGTAGCTAGATGGGTCGTCTTCTCCTTGTTGTGCTTCATTGTTAGATCTTGTGAGCTGCCTAACATGATCAAGATCATCTATATGTAATTCTATATGTTGTGTTTGTCGGGATCCGATGGATAGAGAGTACTATGATTATGGTGATTATCAATCTATTGTTCATGTGTTGTTTATGATCTTGCATGCTCTCCGTTATTAGTAGAGGCTCTGGCCAAGTTTTTACTCTTAACTCCAAGAGGGAGTATTTATGCTCGATAGTGGGTTCATGCCTCCATTGAATCTGGGACAGTGACAGAAAGTTCTAAGGTTGTGGATGTGTTGTTGCCACTAGGGATAAAACATTGATGCTATGTCTAAGGATGTAGTTGTTGATTACATTACGCACCATACTTAATGCAATTGTCTGTTGCTTGCAACTTAATACTGGAAGGGGTTCGGATGATAACCTGAAGGTGGACTTTTTAGGCATAGATGCAGTTGGATGGCGGTCTATGTTCTTTGTCGTAATGCCCAATTAAATCTCACTATATTTATCATATCATGTATATGCATTGTTATGCCTTTCTCTATTTGTCAATTGCCCGACTGTAATTTGTTCACCCAACATGCTTTATCTTATGGGAGAGACACCTCTAGTGAACTGTGGACCCCGGTCCTATTCTTTACATAGCATACAATCTACTGCAATTGTGTTTACTGTTTTCTTTGCAAACATCTTCCACTCGATACGTTTAATCCTTTGTTACAGCAAGCCGGTGAGATTGACAACCTCACTGTTTCGTTGGGACAAAGTACTTGGGTTGTGTTGTGCAGGTTCCTAGTTGGCGCCGGAATCCCTGGTGTTGCGCCGCATCACATTTCGCGACCATCAACCTTCAACGTGCTTCTTGGCTCCTACTGGTTCGATTAAACCTTGGTTTCATACTGAGGGAAACTTGCTTCTATACGCATCATACCTTCCACTTGGGGTTCCCAACGGACGTGTGCATCCACGCGTATCAAGCTAAATTTCGGCGCCGTTGCCGGGAGATCAAGACACGCTGCAAGGGGAGTCTCCACTTCTCAATCTCTTTACTTTGTTTTTGTCTTGCTTTATTTTATTTACTACTTTGTTTGCTGCACTAAATCAAAATACAAAAAAATTAGTTGCTAGTTTTACTTTATTTACTGTCTTGCTCTCTATATCGAAAACACAAAAAAATTAGTTACTTGCATTTACTTTATCTAGTTTGTTTTATTTACTATTGCTAAAATGGCCAACCATGAAAATACTAAGTTGTGTGACTTCACAAATGCAAATAATAATGATTTCCTATGCACACCTATTGCTCCACCTGCTACTACAGCAGAATTCTTTGAAATTAAACCTGCTTTACTAAACCTTGTCATGAGAGAACAATTTTCTGGTGCTAGTTCTGATGATGCTGCTGCCCATCTCAATAATTTTGTTGAACTTTGTGAAATGCAAAAGTATAAAGATGTAGATGGTGATATTATTAAATTGAAAGTGTTTCCTTTCATTAAGAGGAAGAGCTAAAGATTGGTTGCTATCTTTGCCTAAGAATAGTATTGATTCATGGACTAAATGCAAGGATGCTTTTATTGGTAGATATTATCCTCCCTAAAATTATTTTTGAGAAGTAGCATAATGAATTTTAAACAATTAGATACTGAACATGTTGCTCAAGCTTGGGAGAGAATGAAAACTTTGTAAAGAATTGCCCAACCCATGGACTGACTACTTGGATGATCATCCAAACCTTCTATGCAGGACTAAATTTTTCTTCGCGGAATTTATTGGATTCAGCTGCTGGAGGTACCTTTATGTCCATCACATTGGGGGCGCCTACAAAACTTCTTGATGATATGATGATAAATTACTCTGAATGGCACACGGAAAGAGCTCCACAAGGTAAGAAGGTAAATTCTGTTGAGGAAACCTCTTCCTTGAGTGATAAGATTGATGTGATTATGTCTATGCTTGTGAATGATAGATCTAATGTTGATCCTAATAATGTTCCGTTAGCTTCATTAGTTGCTCAAAATTCTAGGCCATATCCTGCTAATGGTAATACTTATGGTAGATATGAGGGAAGGATGCTATATATTGAAAGATCCACTAAAAACTTTATGCAATCGCAATATGAGCAAAATCAATTGTTTACTAAAACTATGAATGAACAATCTACCTTGTTGAAGGATATAGGAAATCAACTTAAAAACTTGAATAGGGAGATTTCTGGTCTGCAAACTAAAATTTCAAATGCTGAAACCCGAATCTCATATATGTCCGCATCGCAATCCTCTTTAATAAATAAAATGGCTGCTAAACCTGATGATATTGATAATAAGATTACTACTACAGCAAATGCCATCCAAGTTAGAATTAATGAGAATATAAGATTAATGGCTGAACTACGTGCTAGGTGGGATAGAGAAGAAAATGAAAAACTAGCTAAAGAGAATAATGTAGCTAAAGTTTGGACTATTACCACCACTAGTAATGCTAATTCTTCACATGTTGCTGCACCTCCTACTATCAATGGTAAAATAATTGGTGTTGGCAATGTTTCTACTCCTAGTGCAAAGCGTACAAAACTGCCTGAAATTGCTAAAACTGCTGAAACTGCTTGTGATAAAACTGCTGAAATTTTTTCCAACCTTGGGAATAATGATCCCATTGCTGTAGCTCATAATGATTTAGATTTTGATGATTGCCACATCTCTGAAAAGTTCTTACAAAAACTTGCTAAAAGTCCTAATGCTAGTGCTATAAATTTAGCCTTTACAAAACATATTACAAATGCTCTCATAAAAGCTAGAAAGAGAAACTAAAACTTGAAACTTCTATTCCTAGAAAGTTAGAAGATGGTTGGGAGCCCATCATTAAAATGAAATTCAATGACTTTGAATGTAATGCTTTATGTGATCTTGGTGCAAGTATTGTTATGCCTAAAAAGATTTATGATATGCTTGACTTGCCACCATTGAAGAATTGTTATTTGGATGTTAATCTTGCCGATAATGTTAAAAAGAAACCTTTGGGGAGGATTGATAATGTGCATATTACGGTTATACACCTTGTCCCCGTTGATTTTGTTGTCTTGGATATCGAATGCAATGCATCTTGTCCAATTGTGTTGGGAAGACCTTTTCTTCGAACTGTTGGTGCTGTTATTGATATGAGGAAGGTAATATTAAATATCAATTTCCTCTCAAGAAAGGTATGGAACACTTCCCTAGAAAGAGAATGAAGTTGCCTTTTGATTCTATTATTAGAACAAGCTATGATGTTGATGCTTCTACTCGATGTTACTTGATTTGCACTTTCGCGCCTAGCTGAAAGGCGTTAAAGAAAAGCGCTTGTGGGAGACAACCCATGTTTTTACCTACAGCAATTTTTTGTTTTGTTGAGTCTTGAAGTTGTTTACTACTGTAGCAACCTCTCCTTATCATGTTTTTGTGCCAAGTAAAGTTTCTATGTCAAAGTTGATGTTATATTTGGGATTGCTGCGCAGAAACAGCATTGCTGTCTGTCACGAATCTGGGCACAATTCTCTGTAGAAAATTCGAAAAATCTGCCAATTTACGAGCGTGATCCTCAGATATGTACGCAACTTTCATTAGTTTTGAGTTTTTCCATTTGAGCAAGTCTGGTGCCATTTCTAAATTCGTCTTTACGGACTGTTCTGTTTTTGACAGATTCTGCCTTTTATTTCGCATTGCCTCTTTTGCTATATTGGATTCATTTCTTTGATCCATTAATTTCCAGTAGCATTATGCAATGTCCAGAATTGAAAATAATGATTGTGTCACCTCTGAATGAGTGAATTATTAATTGTGCACTAACCCTCTAATGAGTTTGCTTGAAGTTTGGTGTGAAGGAAGTTTTCAAGGGTCAAGAGAGGAGAATGATATACTATGATCAAGAGGAGGAAAGCTCTAAGCTTGGGGATGCCCCGTGGTTCACCCCTGCATATTTTAAGAAGACTCAAGCGTCTAAGCTTGGGATGCCCAAGGCATCCCCTTTCTTCATCGACAACATCATCAGTTCCTCCCCTGAAACTATATTTTTATTCAATCACATCTTGTGTTCTTTACTTGGAGCGTCGGTTTGTTTTTGTTTTTGTTTTTGTTTGAATAAGATGGATCCTAGCATTCACTTTGTGGGAGAGAGACACGCTCCGTGCATATGGACACATGTGTCCTTAGGCTTTACTCATAATGTTCAAGGCGAAGTTTCTTCTTCGTTAAATTGTTATATGGTTGGAATTGGAAAATGCTACATGTAGTAATTCTAAAATGTCTTGGATAATGTGATACTTGGCAATTGTTGTGCTCATGTTTAAGCTCTTGCATCATATGCTTTGCACCCATTAATGAAGAAATACATAGAGCTTGCTAAAATTTGATTTGCATATTTGGTTTCTCTAAGGTCTAGATAATATCTAGTATTGAGTTTTGAACAACAAGGAAGACGTAGAGTCTTATAATGTTTACAATATGTCTTTTATGTGAGTTTTGCTGCACTTGTTCATCCTTGAGTTTGCTTCAAATAACCTTGCTAGCCTAAACCTCGTATCGAGAGGGAATACTTCTCATGCATCCAAAATCCTTGAGCCAACTACTATGCCATTTGTGTCCACCATACCTACCTACTACATGGTATTTCTCCGCCATTCCAAAGTAAATTGCTTGAGTGCTACCTTTAAAATTCCATCATTCACCTTTGCAATATATAGCTCATGGGACAAAATAGCCTTAAAAACTATCGTAGCATTGAATATGTACTTATGCACTTTATATTTTATTAAGTTGCTTGTGCGATAACCATGCTTCTGGGGAACGCCATCAACCATTGTTGAATATCATGTGAGTTGCTATGCATGTCCGTCTTGTCTGAAGGTCTATCATTTTAGTGGTTGGAGCATGCAAAATTGTTAGAGAAGAACATTGGGCGCTAACTAAAGCCATGAATCATGGTGGAAGTTTCAGTTTTGGACATATATCCTCAATCTCATATGAGAATAATAACTTTGCTACATGCTTATGCATTTAAGAGGAGTCCATTATCTGTTGTCCATGTTGTCCCGGTATGGATGTCTAAGTTGAGAATAATCAAAAGCGAGAAATCCGAAATGCGAGCATTCTCCTTGGACCTTTGTACAGGCGGCATGGAGGTACCCCTTTGTGACACTTGGTTGAAACATGGCATGCGAAGATCCGGTAGTCCAAGTTAAGTAGGACGAGGTGCGGGCACTATTAGTATACTATGCGTGAGGCTTGCAACTTGTAAGATATAATTTTCATAACTCATATGCTTTATTACTACCGTTGACAAAATTGTTTCATGTTTTCAAAATAAAAGCTCTAGCACAAATACCAATCGATGCTTTCCTCTTTGAAGGACCATTCTTTTACTTTTATTGTTGAGTCAGTTTACCTATCTCCTTCCACCTAAGAAGCAAACACTTGTGTGAACTGTGCATTGATTCCTACATACTTGCATATTGCACTCGTTATATTACTTTATGTTGACAATATCCATGAGATATACATGTTATAAGTTGAAAGCAACCGCTGAAACTTAATCTTCTTATGTGTTGCTTCAACACCTTTACTTTGATTTATTGCTTTATGAGTTAACTCTTATGCAAGACTTATTGATGCTTGTCTTGAAGTACTATTCATGAAAAGTCTTTGCTTTATGATTCAGTTGTTTACTCATGTCATTACCTTTGCTTTGATCGCTGCATTCATTACATATGTTTACAAATAGTATGATCAAGATTATGATGGCATGTCACTTCAGAAATTATCTTTGTTATCGTTTTACCTGCCCGGGACGAGCAGAACGGTTTTATGCTGATACGTCTCCAACGTATCGATAATTTCTTATGTTCCATGCTACTTTATTGATGATACCTACATGTTTTATGCACATTATATGTCATATTTATGCATTTTCGAACTAACCTATTAACAAGATGCCGAAGAGCCAGTTGCTGTTTTCTGCTGTTTTTGGTTTCAGAAATCCTAGTAAAGAAATATTCTCGGATTGGACGAAACTTTCGCCCAGGGTCCTATTTTTGCACGAAGCTTCCGTAAGACCGAAGACCTAACGAAGGGAGGCCCGGGGGTGGCCGGCGCCTGGCCCCGGCCGCGCCGACCTATCCCCTGGGCCCCTCGTGCTCCTCGCGTTGACCCTCCGCCTACTTAAAGCCTCCGTCGCAAACCCGAGAGCCACGATACGGAAAACCTTACAGAGACGCGCCGCCAATCCCATCTCGGGGGATTCGGAGATCGCCTCCGGCACCCTGCCGGAGGGGATTCATCTCCCGGAGGACTCTACACCGCCATGGTCGCCTCCGGAGTGATGAGTGAGTAGTCCACCCCTGGACCATGGGTCCATAGCAGTAGCTAGATGGTCGTCTTCTCCTTGTTGTGCTTCATTGTTAGATCTTGTGAGCTGCCTAACATGATCAAGATCATCTATATGTAATTCTATATGTTGTGTTTGTCGGATCCGATGGATAGAGAGTACTATGATTATGGTGATTATCAATCTATTGTTCATGTGTTGTTTATGATCTTGCATGCTCTCCGTTATTAGTAGAGGCTCTGGCCAAGTTTTTACTCTTAACTCCAAGAGGGAGTATTTATGCTCGATAGTGGGTTCATGCCTCCATTGAATCTGGGACAGTGACAGAAAGTTCTAAGGTTGTGGATGTCTGTTGCCACTAGGGATAAAACATTGATGCTATGTCTAAGGATGTAGTTGTTGATTACATTACGCACCATACTTAATGCAATTGTATGTTGCTTTGCAACTTAATACTGGAGGGGGTTCGGACGATAACCTGAAGGTGGACTTTTTAGGCATAGATGCGGTTGGATGGCGGTCTATGTTCTTTGTCGTAATGCCCAATTAAATCTCACTATATTTATCATATCATGTATATGCATTGTTATGCCTTTCTCTATTTGTCAATTGCTCGACTGTAATTTGTTCACCCAACATGCTTTATCTTATGGGAGAGACACCTCTAGTGAACTGTGGACCCCGGTCCTATTCTTTACATAGCATACAATCTACTGCAATTGTGTTTATTTTCTTTGCAAACATCTTCCACTCGATACGTTTAATCCTTTGTTAGCAAGCCGGTGAGATTGACAACCTCACTGTTTCGTTGGGACAAAGTACTTGGGTGTGTGTTGTGCAGGTTCCACGTTGGCGCCGGAATCCCTGGTGTTGCGCCGCATCACATTTCGCGACCATCAACCTTCAACGTGCTTCTTGGCTCCCACTGGTTCGATTAAACCTTGGTTTCATACCGAGGGAAACTTGCTTCTATACGCATCATACCTTCCACTTGTTCCCAACGGACGTGCATCCACGCGCATCAACGCCTACTGCCCATCATCATCGATGTCATCTTCATGGGTGATGGATGGGCGATAGCGGTGCGGCCTTGCCTTTAGGCTCCGCCGGGGCGGTTGAGGCAAAGACTCTCCCAGCAGTTTCTTGTGGCGGCTTGTTGTGGCGGTGACGACGGGAGGAGCTGCCTCCGAGCAGGCGGCCGGACGATCGGCTGCCGGATGATCGAGGAGGCGCCGGTGGAGCGACCCCCAAGACGGATCTGGGTCTTTGGCCATACCATGGTATAGCCATGGCAGCTCTCAAGCGTCAGGTGCTCGTCGGCTCCCTCGGGCTGTATTGGGGAGTCCATGTCTTCGCACCCCGGTGATGCGCGTAGATGTACACGTCCGTTGGGAACCCCAAGAGGAAGGTATGATGCGCACAGTGGCAAGTTTTCCCTCAGTATGAAACCAAGGTTTAATCGAACCAGAGGAGCCAAGAAGCACGTTGAAGGTTGATGGTCGCGAAATGTGATGCGGCGCAACACCAGGGATTCCGGCGCCAACGCGGAACCTGCACAACACACCCAAAGTACTTTGCCCCAACGAAACAGTGAGGTTGTCAATCTCACCGGCTTGCTGTAACAAAGGATTAAACGTACGAGTGGAAGATGTTTGCAAAGAAAACAGAAACACAATTGCAGTAGATTGTATGCTATGTAAAGAATAGGACCGGGGTCCACAGTTCACTAGAGGTGTCTCTCCCATAAGATAAAAGCATGTTGGGTGAACAAATTACAGTCGGGCAATTGACAAATAGAGAAAGGCATAACAATGCATATACATGATATGATAAATATAGTGAGATTTAATTGGGCATTACGACAAAGTACATAGACCGCCATCCAACTGCATCTATGCCTAAAAAGTCCACCTTCAGGTTATCATCCGAACCCTCCAGTATTAAGTTGCAAAGCAACAGACAATTGCATTAAGTATGGTGCGTAATGTAATCAACAACTACATCCTTAGACATAGCATCAATGTTTTATCCCAGTGGCAACAGACATCCACAACCTTAGAACTTTCTGTCACTGTCCCAGATTCAATGGAGGCATGAACCCACTATCGAGCATAAATACTCCCTCTTGGAGTTAAGAGTAAAAACTTGGCCGAGCTCTACTAATAACGGAGAGCATGCAAGATCATAAACAACACATAAACAATAGATTGATAATCACCATAATCCAACATATAGAATCCATCGGATCCCGACAAACACAACATATAGAATTACATATAGATGATCTTGATCATGTTAGGCAGCTCACAAGATCCAACAATGAAGCACAACAAGGAGAAGACGACCATCTAGCTACTGCTATGGACCCATGGTCCAGGGTGAACTACTCACTCATCACTCCGGAGGCGACCATGGCGGTGTAGAGTCCTCCGGGAGATGAATCCCCTCTCCGGCAGGGTGCCGGAGGCGATCTCCGGAATCCCCCGAGATGGGACGGCGGCGGCGTCTAGGTTTTCCGTATCGTGGCTCTCGTGCTCGGGGGTTCGCGACGAAGCTGCAGGCGGAGGGTCAACGCGGGGGCCACACGAGGGGCCCAGAGGCTAGGTCGGCGCGGCCAAGGCCCGGGCCGCGCCGCCTGCCCTCCGGCCGCCTCGTGGCCCCACTTCGTTAGCTCTTCGGTCTTGGAAGCTTCGGCAAAAATAGGACCCTGGGAGTTTTCAATTCCGAGAATATTTCTTTACTAGGATTTTTGAAACCAAAAACAGCAGAAAACAAGAATGGCTCTTCGCATCTTCTTAATAGGTTAGTTCCAGAAAATGCATAAATATGACATATAATGTGCATAAAACATGTAGGTATCATCAATAAAGTAGCATGGAACATAAGAAATTATCGATACGTTGGAGACGTATCAGCATCCCTGCTTAGTTCTGCTCGTCCCGAGCAGTAAAACGATAACAAAGATAATTTCTGAAGTGACATGCCATCATAATCTTGATCATACTATTTGTAAACATATGTAATGAATGCAGCGATCAAAACAAAAGTAATGACATGAGTAAACAACTGAATCATAAAGCAAAGACTTTTCATGAATAGTACTTCAAGACAAGCATCAATAAGTCTTGCATAAGAGTTAACTCATAAAGCAATAAATCAAAGTAAAGGTATTGAAGCAACACATAGGAAGATTAAGTTTCAGCGGTTGCTTTAACTTATAACATGTATATCTCATGGATATTGTCAACATAAAGTAATATAATAAGTGCAATATGCAAGTATGTAGGAATCAATGCACAAGTCACACAAGTGTTTGCTTCTTTAAGGTGGAAGGAGATAGGTAAACTGACTCAACAATAAAAGTAAAAGAATGGTCCTTCAATGAGGAAAGCATCGATTGCTGTATTTGTGCTAGAGCTTTTATTTTGAAAACATGAAACAATTTTGTCAACGGTAGTAATAAAGCATATGAGTTATGAAATTATATCTTACAAGTTGCAAGCCTCATGCATAGTATACTAATAGTGCCCGCACCGTCCTACTTAGCTTGGACTACCGGATCTTTGCATGCCATGTTTCAACCAAGTGTCACAAAGGTACCTCCATGCCTGTACAAAGGTCTAAGGAGAATGCTCGCATTTTGGATTTCTCGCTTTTGATTATTCTCAACTTAGACATCCATACCGGACAACATGACAACAGATAATGGACTCCTCTTAAATGCATAAGCATGTAGAAAAGTTATTATTCTCATATGAGATTGAGGATATATGTCCAAAACTGAAACTTCAACCATGGTTCATGGCTTTAGTTAGCGGCCCAATGTTCTTCTCTAACAATTTTGCATGCTCCAACCACTAAAATGATAGATCCTTCAGACAAGACGAACATGCATAGCAACTCACATGATATTCAACAATAGTTGATGGCGTTCCCCAGAAGCATGGTTATCGCACAACAAGCAACTTAATAAAATATAAAGTGCATAAGTACATATTCAATACTACGATAGTTTTTAAGGCTATTTTGTCCCATGAGCTATATATTGCAAAGGTGAATGATGGAATTTTAAAGGTAGCACTCAAGCAATTTACTTTGGAATGGCGGAGAAATACCATGTAGTAGGTAGGTATGGTGGACACAAATGGCATAGTAGTTGGCTCAAGGATTTTGGATGCATGAGAAGTATTCCCTCTCGATACAAGGTTTAGGCTAGCAAGGTTATTTGAAGCAAACTCAAGGATGGACAAGTGCAGCAAGACTCACATAAAAGACATATTGTAAACATTATAAGACTCTACACTGCTTCCTTGTTGTTCAAAACTCAATACTAGATATTATCTAGACCTTAGAGAAACCAAATATGCAAATCAAATTTTAGCAAGCTCTATGTATTTCTTCATTAATGGGTGCAAAGTATATGATGCAAGAGCTTAAACATGAGCACAAAAATTGCAAAGTATCACATTATCCAAGACATTTTAGAATTACTACATGTAGCATTTTCCAATTCCAACCATATAACAATTTAACGAAGAAGAAACTTCGCCATGAACATTATGAGTAAAGCCTAAGGACACATGTGTCCATATGCAACAGCGGAGCGTGTTCTCTCCCACAAAGTGAATGCTAGGATCCATCTTATTCAAACAAAAACAAAAACAAAAACAAACCGACGCTCCAAGTAAAGAACACAAGATGTGATTGAATAAAAATATAGTTTCACGAGAAACCTGATGATGTTGTCGATGAAGAAGGGGATGCCTTGGGCATCCCCAAGCTTAGACGCTTGAGTCTTCTTAAAATATGCAGGGGTGAACCACGGGGCATCCCCAAGCTTAGAGCTTTCACTCCTCTTGATCATAGTATATCATTCTCCTCTCTTGACCCTTGAAAACTTCCTTCACACCAAACTTCAAGCAAACTCATTAGAGGGTTAGTGCATCATTAATAATTCACTCATTCAGAGGTGACACAATCATTATTTTCACTTCTGACATTGCATAATGCTACTGGACATTAGTGGATCAAAGAAATAAATCCAACATAGCAAAAGAGGCAATGCGAAATAAAAGGCAGAATCTGTCAAAAACAGAACAGTCCGTAAAGACGAATTTAAAACTGGCACCAGACTTGCTCAAATGGAAAAACTCAAAACTAATGAAAGTTGCGTACATATCTGAGGATCACGCTCGTAAATTGGCAGATTTTTTCGAATTTTCTACAGAGAACTGTGCCCAGATTCGTGACAGACAGCTGTTTCTGCGCAGCGATCCCAAATATAACATCAACTTTGACATAGAAACTTTACTTGGCACAAAAACATGACAAGGAGAGGTTGCTACAGTAGTAAACAACTTCCAAGACTCAACAAAACAAAAAATTTCTGTAGTAAAAACATGGGTTGTCTCCCATAAGCGCTTTTCTTTAACGCCTTTCAGCTAGGCGCAGAAAGTGCAAATCAAGTATTATCGAATGAAGAAGCATCAACATCATTACCAGGGGTGTTGGGAGTTTTCTCAACCAAGCATAGTATATTTGATATATAAGTTTTAGCGTCTCCCTTTTCATTAGTCTTAGGCTTGCTACTCTCATCGAACAAATTTTCAGGAACAAGCCAAGCATAGTTATTTTCTAATGCATCATTCATAGCTAGGAGTTTACATGGTATTGGTGCTTTGATTTCCCCACCATCATTAATGTTATTAGTGTACCTTATTCTATCCATGTCCATTTTTTCAAGTAGACCAATAAAATTGGTATGAGAACCTAGCATATTAAATTTAGCAAAAACTTTTCTAGCCTCTCTTGCTAGACCACCAAATTCTCTAAGAAGGGTTTCTAAAACAAAATCTTTCTTTTCCCCTCTTCCATATCACCAAGTGTAAGAAACATGTGTTGGATTATAGGATTGAGATTAACAAATTTAGTTTCCAACATGCGAACTAAAGCAGCAGCAGCAATTTCATAGGTAGGTGCAAGTTCTACCAAGTGTCTATCTTCAAAATCTTCAGTGATACTAACATGATTGAAAAATTCTTCTATATTATTTCTCCCAACTATGGACCCACGTCCTACCGGTATGTCTTTTGTGGTAAAATTAAAAGGAAACATGATGCAATAGGCAAAAAGTAAACTAGGCAAACAAAGTAAAGACAAGTAGCTAATTTTTTGTGTTTTTGATATAGAGAGCAAGACGGTAAAATAAAGTAAAACTAGCAACTAATTTTTGTGTGTTTTGTTTAGGTGCAGCAAACAAAGTAGTAAATAAAATAAAGCAAGACAAAAACAAAGTAAAGAGATTGAGAAGTGGAGACTCCTTGCAGCGTGTCTTGATCTCCCGCAATGGCGCCGAAGTTTGCCGTGGGAATTCTCTGTGGTGTAACTTTTCTTCGCCCCGCAACGGCGCCGGAAAAAGTGCTTGATGCGCGTAGATGTACACGTCCGTTGGGAACCCCAAGAGGAAGGTATGATGCGCACAAGGCAAGTTTTCCCTCAGTATGAAACCAAGGTTTAATCGAACCAGTAGGAGCCAAGAAGCACGTTGAAGGTTGATGGTCGCGAAATGTGATGCGGCGCAACACCAGGGATTCCGGCGCCAACGCGGAACCTGCACAACACAACCCAAGTACTTTGCCCCAACGAAACAGTGAGGTTGTCAATCTCACCGGCTTGCAGTAACAAAGGATTAAACGTATCGAGTGAAAGATGTTTGCAAAGAAAACAGTAAACACAATTGCAGAGATTGTATGCTATGTAAAGAATAGGACCGGGGTCCACAGTTCACTAGAGGTGTCTCTCCCATAAGATAAAAGCATGTTGGGTGAACAAATTACAGTCGGGCAATTGACAAATAGAGAAAGGCATAACAATGCATATACATGATATGATAAATATAGTGAGATTTAATTGGGCATTACGACAAAGTACATAGACCGCCATCCAACTGCATCTATGCCTAAAAAGTCCACCTTCAGGTTATCATCCGAACCCCTCCAGTATTAAGTTGCAAAGCAACGACAATTGCATTAAGTATGGTGCGTAATGTAATCAACAACTACATCCTTAGACATAGCATCAATGTTTTATCCCTAGTGGCAACAACACATCCACAACCTTAGAACTTTCTGTCACTGTCCCAGATTCAATGGAGGCATGAACCCACTATCGAGCATAAATACTCCCTCTTGGAGTTAAGAGTAAAACTTGGCCAGAGCCTCTACTAATAACGGAGAGCATGCAAGATCATAAACAACACATAAACAATAGATTGATAATCACCATAATCATAGTACTCTCTATCCATCGGATCCCGACAAACACAACATATAGAATTACATATAGATGATCTTGATCATGTTAGGCAGCTCACAAGATCCAACAATGAAGCACAACAAGGAGAAGACGACCATCTAGCTACGCTATGGACCCATGGTCCAGGGGTGAACTACTCACTCATCACTCCGGAGGCGACCATGGCGGTGTAGAGTCCTCCGGAGATGAATCCCATCTCCGGCAGGGTGCCGGAGGCGATCTCCGAATCCCCGAGATGGGACGCGCGCGTGCCTCGTAAGGTTTTCCGTATCGTGGCTCTCGGTCGGGGGTTTCGCGACGGAAGCTTTGGCAGGCGGAGGGTCAACGCGGGGGCCACACGAGGGCCAGGAGGCTAGGTCGGCGCGGCCAAGGCCTGGGCCGCGCCGCCCTGCCCCCTGGCCGCCTCGTGGCCCCACTTCGTTAGCTCTTCGGTCTTCTGGAAGCTTCGTGCAAAAATAGGACCCTGGGCGAAAGTTTCGTCCAATTCCGAGAATATTTCTTTACTAGGATTTCTGAAACCAAAAACAGCAGAAAACAGCAACGGCTCTTCGGCATCTTGTTAATAGGTTAGTTCGGAAAATGCATAAATATGACATATAATGTGCATAAAACATGTAGGTATCATCAATAAAGTAGCATGGAACATAAGAAATTATCGATACGTTGGAGACGTATCACAACACCCGACCCAAAGTGACCTTCAGGACGTTGGCGTCCATAGCCACGGTGTGCAACGTGGTGCTCTTCGGTTGTATGATCATTCCCGTGGCAACATCCTTCAACTCGCCGCCGGGCGCGCAGTGAAGGAGCACGCAAGGAGTGTCCTGAGTAATGTTGGGCATCATTAATTAGATAGCCGGGTATCAAAACGCATGAAGGAGATGGCATGGAATAACTAATTAGTTAAGTACCTTGGTGATGGCGTTGAGCTGTGCTAATGTGGAGACAGTGGCGGCCGGCCTATCAATCTTCTGCGGCTCGGGTGCATTATGAAGCACCACCGCCGCCGGCTGCGCCTTGGTAGCCTCGGCAGGATCAGGGGGGCACCGGTTCATCCAACTCCATCGGCTGCCCCGCGGCGATGGTGGGCGGCGGGGTAACCAGATCCGGAGATGGCGACGCGTTGAAGATCGAGTTCCTGGCCCCGGCGCTAGGCACTTTTATCGACCCCACCTGACCGGCCGCATTCCACGCAGCTATCCCCTCGATGACCTGAGGGGGCAGGAAATCGCGGAGCTTCTTCTCGAAAAGCTTGTCCACCTCATCTTTGTCCATCGAGTTTGCCTGTTTTTCCTCGAGCATGGAGACCTTCTTCCTCAGCTCTTCCACCTCGGCTTTATCCTCTTCTGACATCGCGCTCCTCCTTCTCTTCTTGCTGTTTTCCTCTTTGTAGTACTCGCGAAACTTCATGCTTGTACCAAAGCCGCACACGTCCAGCCGACGTCGGCGGCTTGGATACTGGCCTCTCCTTGAGGATATTCAACGCCCTGTTGAAAGGCGTGTCCCACGGCTCCGTCGAGCCCTGGGACGACGATTCGGCCTCGGGGAGATCGGCCTTCGCCAACTGCTCGTTCTGCAGACAAGGATAGGGTGAACACATTTAGGGCATTGCATTCACGTCATATATGTAATATGTGCAGCAATGGACCGCGCGAGTAAATTCCCTTACCAGCTTTTCCTCGAACTTCCTCACGTCGTCATGCTCGGTAACGAATTCCATTGTATTCCTGTCCAGAGTGTAGCGGGCCCGGACAAAGTACCTCACCTGCAGGTCCGTAATTTTCAACCATGGGTTCGGTTTCCCAGCACGTGCAAGTTCTTCGTCCTCCTTTTCCCAAATGGGAATCTTTCCTCTATAACCGCCGCTTCCAAGGTGATGTGCTCCTAAGTTGAGCTCATGCATTTGTCTACCCCACTCCGTCCATGCTTTCGCATCGTCGCTATCCAGCCGCTCCTTGAATATCTGGAACTCTGCTTCATCGAGCATCGGCTCACCCTTCTTAATACTCTCAAAGCTTTCACCTTTGTCGATCTTGGCCTTCACCCGGCTTTTCCAGCTGCTCAGGGCGTTGCTCATCTTCGTGATGGCCAATTTATTCACCGGGTTGGATCTTTCCAAGTTATTGTATGGCGCCGGAACTTGTACCGTCGGTGAAGCTTCCGAAGGCAGAGCTCGACCAAATGCTCATTGCCTTCACCTCGGATTTTCACCGTGTTGATCGACATGCTTTCCCGGACAATGCACCCGAGTTGCATGCCGTACCCAGCGGCAACAGCCTCCGGCTCCTGTGGTTGCCCACTTTCGGAGACCAATGTGATCTCGCTGGTGGTGTTGGCGAGCACCGTCGGCTTCCGATCCTTCCGCGGCTTCTTCTTCTTCTTAGCAGCCGGGTTGCCGCTGCCGTCAGCCTCCCCGACGCCGTCACACCCCGTGTGGGCGGCGCCGTCGGTGGTGGGTTCATACTCCTCCTCCTCCGGCTTCAGTCATCTGACGGTCAGCTCCGACTTCCTCCGCCGCCAAGTCCACCTCCTCCTCCTCTTGTCGCTGGGAGGGGCCGAATTCGAACTCGACGTTCGCCGCTCTGGCTTCCTCTTCGAGGGTCATGGCGGCCTTAGAAGTGCCGGCCACGTTGTCGTCGGCCGACATATTTGCAATTTCTATAAAGAAGAGGATGAAATCTATTAGTACAATTGTCGGCCGGAAAATTCGGCATGACCTTTGCTAATTTTTGGACATAGGAGCCCCATTTCTCAACCGAAACGGAAGTGAATCAACGTTTCGGGAGAAATGGGCAGCTCATTTGAAGTCCCTGCAACAATTCACATAAAAATATACCACCAGGTCCATACACAACAGCAATTCACATAAAAATATACCACCAACAGCACCAGCATGTAGCAGCACCAACAACACCAGCATGCATACCACCAGCAACAACAGCAGCCACCAACAACATGCAACAGCCAAGCAACAACACAAGTAACATGCAACAGCCAAGCAACATGCAACAGCACAAGCAACAGCACAAGTCCTCAAGTCCTCAAGTCTGAACAGCACAAGTCCTCAAGTCCTCAAGTCTGAACATATTTGGTTTATAATTTCTTACAAAGCTGGATCCATCTGTATCCAAAATATATAGCCAGTAATGAAAAGAAAATAGCTCTAGTATATGCTGAATCAAAGAATGACAAAGGCACTGACTTCACAAGTCCTCAAGTCTGAACATTCTATATGCTGAATAGCTCTAGTATACAAGTATAACCAGTAAGCAAACTCATACCAACAGATAAATGAATAGCATTGATAAACCAATATTGCCACTACTGCCACTACTGCCTGCTACTGCATGCCACTACTGCCACTACTGCCACTGCTGCCTGCTTGCTAGAACTAGATAGGAGTGACACTAAACCAACAGTATCCAAAATAAGCAAAGGCACTGGTTAGTGTGTGTACTGTAGCATATCAGATAAACCAACAGTTCTTTGGATACTGGTTAGTATGAGAAAAAACCATTGATTTACACATTGCTTGCTTGCTTGCTTAGATACTGGTTAGTAATTGAGAAAAAACCAAGTATGAGAAAAAACCATTGCTTGCTTGATTTACTCATTGCTTGCTTGCTTGTTACAATTAAGCAATGAGAAAAAACCTACTGTATCCTACTGTATATCCTTATTGAATAGAATGTGTCTACTGTAGCATATCAGAAATATACTGTAGCATATCCAAAATGATAAAATTCTTTACTACACCAGATACATTTATACCAGACACATATTTATCATATATTATATTTTTTCTGCATATCTGGCCAGTAATTACATCCATTTATAAGAGGCTCCCTTTATGTTCCACTATAACACTTTAGGGTATATTAAAAATAGCTCATTTTACTTGCCAAGTGCCCAAGGACCAAACATTGCCAGATTACTGCTAGCAGCTGTTATCATTTTTTATGATGCAGTGCCTATTCACTAATTAACACTCAAACAAAAACAACAACACTAGTGGAAATTTGACAAGAACAACAACACTAGTGGAAATTTGACAAGAACAACAGCAGCAGTGGGCAATTAACCTATGCAAACAATTGATTAAGAGCAGCAAGTGGGTGCATTTGACAAGAACAGCAGCAGCAGTACTGGATTACAGTAAGCAGAGTCCCCTTATTCATTCATTCAGTTTTAATTTATTCAGAACTTACTCAAATTTACTCTTTGTAGCAGAGTAGCAGAGCCCCTATTCAAATTTCTTATCATGTAATCAGTAGCCCCTATTCAAATTTCTTATCATGACACAATAAGTGCTGATCATGTAATCAGAGCCCCTATTCAAATTTCTTTGTAGCAGCAGTAGCAATTCAAATTTACTCTTGACAGTAGCAATGCAGAGCAATATTTGTATGAAAGTAGGCATCTATACCCAAAACAAGCAAGCATGCAATGCTTCAAAGCTCAAAATTATGAAATATTACCCATAAATTTTATGAAGCATGGTCGATTCTCTCAAAACAAACTCAGTAATTCGGCTATGCATTTCATCAAACAAATGGGGATCCAGGGGAGGGGGAGAGGAGTGCTCTGGAAGAGATGGGGAGGGGGAGCTTACCGCTACGGCGGCGGGCGGCGTGCTGGAAGAGATGGTGCGGACGGCGTGATGGAAGAGATGGTGCGGGCGGCGGGCCTGCTCCTCCTCCTGCGGTGCTCCTCCTCCTGCGGTGCTCCTCCTCCTGCGGGTGGGCGGTGCTCCTCCTCCTCCTGCGGCGGGCGGCGAGGCGAGGCGAGGCGAGCCGAGCGTGGTGAGGCGGCGCGGCTAGGCGAGCGTGGCTAGGAGAGCGTGGTGAGCGGGCGCAGCGAGCACGGCGGCGCAGAGCGGTTGGCATGAGGGGGGTTAGGGTTGTGAGGATGAAGATGACCAGTGCGAGGAAGAGGGGACGGTATATGGCTAAGTGTCAAACTTCTGTGGCGCACCAAAGCCTCCATGCGCCACAGAATTTCAAGATTCTGTGGCGCATGGAGGCTTTGGCGGACGAAGTTTGACATTAGCCATATGTGGTGCCAAGTGTGGAAATTCTGTGGCGCACCAAACCCAACATGCGCCACAGAATTTCAAGATTCTGTGGCGCATGTTGGGTTTGGTGCGCCACAGAATTTCCACACTTAGGCATACTTTTAAATTCCTGCATCATATATTAGCTAGTGTTTTATGAATTTTTAAAGGTATTTCCTTTAATACATTCCTAGTGTATTATTCCAAGAAATAAATGAAGGTTCAATTATGCAAGTTAATTTATATAGATAATTCAAAAAAGTACATATATGGATGCTTGTGTCATACACACACATATACACACTTGTGTTTTTGCGAAAGTACATAGTACACAAAAAAAGCCACAATTGAACTTCTCGGTTCCGATCGGTGGCTAGCTAGCGTTTCTTGACAATGTTCTTGCCCTTCTTCATCGCGGTTGTTGAATACTTTAGCCCGGCCACCTTGAGATTTCTTCTCGTGTACGGGCAACCTTTAGCCGGTAGGGTGGTCTTCCTTCTTACTTTTGAATAAGTAGTAGGCTTGTCGAAGTACTTGTCAAATTCCTCTTCGATCTTCGGATCGCCGTTCTTGTCGATGTCTTGCTTGTCGGCTTCTCCTTCCATTCCGATGATGCTCCTCTTGCCCCTCCTCACGACCACACGGCTGGGCTTTGACGGGTCGGTAATGAAGAAGCATTGCTCAACTTGGCTAGCGAGCACCCACGGCTCATTTTTCGCGGAGGGGGTCTTCGATTTGGCATCGGGTATAACCATGGTGGTGAAATATAGTCCATCTTTTTCGACGCTCTTGGCCCATCTCACACGGAACATCGGTATCGTCACTCCAACGTAGTCGAGTTCCCAAATCTCCTCGATCCTTCCGTAGAATCTTTCCTTGACATCAGTCTTGTCATCGGTGTAGGATAGCATAGTTACTCCTGAGTTTTGATATTCGCTATTCTTGTCCTTTTCCTCGGTGTAGAATCTATAGCCGTTGATGTCGTACGACTGATAGGTCCTTACGTTGTGCCCGGGTCCCTGTGACAGGGAGAATATGAGTTTCTGCTCTTCAGTAGAAGGCATCGGTGCGGGACTTTCCAGTAGCCTTTTCTTGAACCACCCCGTGAAGTTGGAGTTGTGCTCTTTCGTAACGTCCCCTGTTTTCCTCGGCCGTCCTAGGTCGATGAACTTCTGCTCGATTAAGCTTTTGTGCTTATCCACCCAAGGGCTGACCAATTCTATGTGTTGTAGCGCGACTCGGTGTGCCCTGTCAAAGTCGGCGTGTCGACCAGCGATGCCGACATGCATTGCGCGGTAGCCCTCACGGTGACCAAACCCTGCTAGCCTGCCGACGTGCTTCCTGGTGGGCAGACCGACATCCTCGTTCTCGGTGCTTAGGTAGTTCTGGCAGAAGGAGATGCACTCGTAGGTGAGAAAGCCCTTGGCTATGCTTCCATCTGGACGGGCCCTGTTGCGAACGAATCCTTTGATGACACCGTTCAACCTTTCGAATGGCATCATGTTGTGCAGGAATGTCGGCCCGAGGTGGATGATGTCATCCACTACATGGACAAGCAGATGCACCATGATGTCGAAGAACGCTGGCGGGAAGTAAATCTCGAGCTCGCATAGTATCTCGACGATCTCTTCTTGTAGCCTGTTGAGCTGCTTAACGCCGATGGACTTCCTAGAGATGACGTCGAAGAAGTTGCAGAGGCCAAACAACGTCTCGCGGACGTGGTCGTCCATTATCCCTCGCATCGCAACGGGAAGTATCTGTGTCATCAGCACGTGACAGTCGTGAGACTTCATCCCGCTAAACCTCTTCTTCGCTACGTCCAGATATCTGCTTATCTTCCCCGAGTAACCGTGTGGAACTTTTACACCTAGGAGGCACTCGAAAAACCTCTCGAGCTCCTCCTCGCTCAGAGTGAAGCAGGCAGGTTTAAGCACCACCACCTCATTCTTCTTAGCCCTTTTGTGGTGACCCTGAGTCGTTTCCGTCTGTTCATCATCATCATCACTATCGGTGGGGTACTGAAGTTCTTTCTTGAGGCCAAGCAATTTCAGGTCGGTTCTTGCTTTCGGGCCATCCTTGGTCCTCTCCGGCATGTTCATCAGAGTGCCAAGTAGGCTCTCGGTAACGTTTTTCGTGATGTGCATGACATCGAGGGTATGGGGCGTGTGGAGGACCTTCCAGTACGGCAGGTCCCAGAAAACAGACCTCGCTTTCCATACTCCCAGCAGCGGCGATTCCCGCGGTCGCTTCTTTCCCGGCGCGGGGCACTCTTCCCAATTTTCCAAAAGCTCGGATATTTCTTCCGAGCTCCTCTTCGCCGTTGAACAGATCCTTGCGTTTTCTCCACGGGTGATCGAAGCGAAGCCACATTCGAGTCCCTTCGAACACAGTTTTACAAGACCCGGGAGGCTTCGGCAGCTGCAGATGCGGGGTCTTATCCATGCACTTGACACATCCTTTGAATCCGTGGTTCACCTGGCACGATACATATGCGTAACCAGGATAGTCCTGCACTGTCGTTAGCAATGCGGCTCGAGAGGGAAATAATCTCTTTTGTACGCGTCCCAAGTAGGGGCCGGCGTCTGCACCGTGGCTAACTCCTCTTTCAACATACCGAGATACAGATGCATGTCCACGCCCGGTTGTTTTGGCCCCTGAATAAGAATACTCATGTGTACGTACCGCTGCTTTGTGCACAGCCAAGGGGGGAGGTTGTATGGCCATACAAACACGGGCCAGGTGCGTGCTACTCGGGTTTCCAAAGGGATTGAGTCCGTCGGTGCTCATGCCCAGACGAATGTTCCTCGGTTCGCTCCCGAACTCATCTGCGAACTCAATGTCCAACGCATTCCACCGGCTAGCGTCTGCAGGGTGTGTCAGGATCTTGCCCTTCTCCGGATCATCTGCGGGCTTCTTTTCCGCGTGCCATTGCATGAGCTTTGCTTCCTTAGGATCTACGAAATACCGCTGCAGACGGGGAGTGATAGGAAAGTACCAGACAACTTTCAGAGGAACTTTCTTGTTCCCTCTCTTGTACCGTCCTTGGCCGCACACCGGACATGTGGTTCTATCCTTGTACTCATTCCGAAAAAGTGCACAATCATTGATGCATGCGTGGTACTTTACGTGCGGTAGGTCGAGTGGGCAAACTACTTTCTTGGCCTCGTCGATACTTGTCGGCAATGTGTCGTCCTTGGGAAGACGAGCATGCCAGGATTTCATGTTATCGCTGAAGCTTCTGTCGGTCCATTTGTGTTCCGCCTTCATCTCCAGACACTCGAGCGTTAGCGTGTATCCTCGGGCCGGCACCCTGGATACAATGGAGTCATCCCGTCTACCTCCATTTGCGCCAGCTTGGCTTCAGGTTTGGCGTTGCCCGTGTCCTTCAGGAGAAGCTCTTGAACATGAGTGTCCCGCCGGGGCACATGGTGTCTGCTTGCTCTCGGCATCTCCACCACCATCTCCTCCGGCATCATCATCTCCTTCATCGCCCTCTCCTTCCTCATGATGAACACCATGTTCGGGAGACTCTTCGTCTTCTCGCCCGATGTCGGCCTCTTCTTCATGACCAACATTTGCCGCCGGCTCCTCGTCGAAGCCGAGCATGAAACCGCGCCTGAGCAGGTGTTCCTCCAGTTGTCCAGAATCAGGGTCGATCCACTGCCGGAGTCCGCATTTTCGACACGGACATCTTATCAGGGTCATGTTGTTCCTAACCATGTCGGCCTTCGCGTTCACCTTGTATCTAACCACTTGTCCTTCCCTCATATGGACGACCATGGTTGACTGCATCATACATATATAGAGCAAAAGAGAGTTAATTAGAACCACACACACCATGCATAAACACACATGCATGCATGATCGCCGGAAAATTTCGACATGACCTATCCTAAAAGTGGGACATATGGCTAGTGCAAGAATTTGCCGAAATGGAAATGAATCAACATTTCGGCAAACATCCATGCACCACACGCCGGCACAAACCAACAACACAAATAAGCTTCTTCGCAAGCAAACATTCAACCACAACACAAAGCTCAACACATATAAACATCATCTTCTCGCCACCGCAAACCGTCCGGGAGCGCGATAATAATCTCCACCTACAAAACATCCATACACACAAAACATGCATCCAATAGTACTCAACCTCTCACAAATCTACCAACAACATGGTGGAGCAAGAGGATGGGGTGGTGGAGACAAAACAATGGACCATGCAAGAGGGAAAGTGGAGGAGGAGGGAAAGAGAATTGTGGTTTTTAGTACCCCTCTACAAGTTGGTGTGGCTTCCCCTCACAAATATGCCCACAAAATAGGCTTAGAGCTATCAACAATGGAGAAAAGTATGACCAAAATGGAGTGGGAGAGAGGAGGAACACGAGCTGGTTGGAGAAGACAAGAATGGAAAGGGTGGTGGGTGGAAGAAAAGAGGGGGAAAGCTGCCTCCAAAAGTGAGATCTACTATTCACTTTCTGTGGCGCATTAGCTGATATGCGCCACGAAACATGAACTTCAGGGCGCATAACAGCTCATGCGCCACAGAATCATGGTGGCGTGAGCCGGGGGTGGTCCCCGCAGAAATTCGTGGCGCATGGACCAACGTGCGTCACAGAAACTTAACTTTCGTGGCGCACGCTGGATCATGCGCCACAGAATTTCCTTCGGCCATGTGCAGTGGTGGACCCAGCGTGGGTCCCACGAACTTTCTGTGGCGCACTGCTCACCGTGCGCCACAGAATCTCCATCTTCTGTGGCGCACGTGCAAGCATATGCGCCACAGAAACATCAATTTTTTTATGGCGCATTTAGGTGGTGCGCCACAGAAATATTTTTGTGGCGCATGAGCTATTTGGTGCGCCACAGAGGTGGTTTCCACCTATAATGGTTTTCCTACTAGTGGCCATTCGCTCCAACGACACACATGATGAGCTCCAAAAAGATCTAATGGAAGAATGGTGGAATTGGCATGGACAACAATAGTTGCATACTTGTTATATTTGTTTGAAAACTATATGTTGTATTGTTTCAAAACTATGTTGTATTGTTGTATGTTAATCCTTAAACTTGTTGTATTTGGTGTGAACAATTTGATGTACTTGTTGTATTTGTTGTGAATAATTTCTTGTATTTGTATGGTATATTTTATTTGTGAATTTATGATATTTGTTTGATCTTCTTTGATGCATACTTGTGTATGTTTGTTTTTTTTAAAAGGAATACGGTAGGGGAAGCCCCTACAGAAGCCCCTACAGTGATTTTTTTAAATCATAAGAGCCCAAATCTGCGTCCCTTAAGACTTGAACCTAGGTGGCTGGGAGTACATCCACTTCCGTAACAAAGTGAGCTAGGCTCACTTCTTTTTGTGTGTGTTTGTTGTTTGCGCGGCGCTGCGCGCTGCATAATGGAGCGTCCGGCGGAGGAGCTTTTTTACAAAATCCCCTCCCTGGCAATCGAGCGCTCGAGCAATCACTTTTCGTGGCGCGGAAGCGCTCGCGCAGCGAGTCAGTGTTTAATTGCGTTCACACGTGTTCACACTAACAGCTTGTATTACTACTTTGCAAGTTGCATGCAGTAAAGAGCGTTCACACTGCATGCATGCACATGCACAGATCATCTCATGGATTTGCATTTAATGAGCCAACTTTTCAGCATGCTTTCGTAAGTTGTTGCATGCATACACATAGCATCTCACTTTTTTTCTTCAGCACGAGGCAGACTCTCAATTCTCTTTTTGCAATTCCCTTTTGGTTTTTTTTTCGTAGGGTAATTCATGTTTAAGGGGTCCTTTTGCAATTCCCTTTTTCGGGCCAGTGGTTTTTAAGGGGGAAAATAATGGGTGGGAAGATCCACTTGCAACTCAAATGAACTACCACTTGCTACTCAAATTAAGTATTGTTTTAAGTTGTAAGCTAACAAAAGTTGCTAAAATATTCTAAATAAAATTTACTTTTTTAGGGTTGCTAGGTATTTATATTTACCGTTGATAAATAACGGGGCACCAGGTTGATAACTTGTAAACAAAAAAAGAGTCGCTACATATTTTAAATTAAATAAAAAATTTAGGGTTGATATTTATTTATATTTACCATTGAAAAATAGCGGGTCACCGGGTTGATAGCTTGTAAACTAAAAGAGAGTCGCTAAAATATTCTAAATGAAAT
Organism: Lolium multiflorum; assembly: GCA_030979885.1. Lineage (NCBI taxonomy): Eukaryota > Viridiplantae > Streptophyta > Magnoliopsida > Poales > Poaceae > Lolium > Lolium multiflorum. The sequence goes on from CM061750.1 coordinate 142,993,337, forward strand.
ACTTTTTAGCGTTATTATTTATTTATATTTATAGTTGATAAATAACGAGGCACAAGGTTGATAGCTTGTAAAATAAAAAATGTTCGCTAAAACATTTCTAAATAAATACTTTTTAGGGTTGGTAGTTATTTATAATTACCATTGATAAATAACGGGGCTCCGGGTTGATAACTTGTAAACTAAAAAGAGTCGCCAAAATATTCGAAATAAATTTAGATTTTTAGGGTTGGTAGTTATTCATATTTACTATTGATAAATATCAGGACACCGGGTTGATAGCTTCTAAACTAAAAAAGATTCGCTAAAATGTTTAAAATAAAATTAACTTTGGGATTGATAATTTTATACATTTACCGTTGATCACTCAAGTACGGAGGGGTTGATTATTCCAAAGAGAGAGGGTTGATAACTTTTAATCCGAAAAAAAGTTGCTCGAAACATATCAACATGGGTGCTAGTTTTGAAGATCTCGTCGAGACGGATTTATTGGTGAAAGCGAATCTTAATTTGGAGTTGTCGTTTGAAAGTTAAAATGTTTTGAATATTCAAATTTGGAAAAGATTCCGCCGACATCAGCAGATTCGTCTATTTGTGCATGCATGCAGAACTTTTTCTCAATACCCTGCACCAGGTTGATAATTTTATACATTTACCGTTGACCACTCAAGTACGGAGAGGTTGTTTATTCAAATAGAGAGGGCTTGATAACTTTTAGTCCGAAAAAAAGTTGCTCGAAACATATCAACATGGGTGCTAGTTTTGAAGATCTCGTCGAGACGGATTTATTGGTGAAAGCGAATCTTAATTTGGAGTTGTCGTTTGAAAGTTAAAACGTTTTGAATTTTCAAATTTGGAAAAAATTCCGCTGACATCAGCAGATTCGTCTATTTATGCATGCATGCAGAACTTTCCCTCAATACCCTGCACCAGGTTGATAATTTTATACATTTACCGTTGATCACTCAAGTACGGAGGGGTTGGTTATTCAAATAGAGAGGCTTGATAACTTTCAGCTAGAAAAAAAGTTTGTCGAAACATATTAACATGGGTGCTAGTTTTGAAGAGCTCGTCGAAATGGATTTATTGGTGAAAACGGATCTTAATTTGGAGTTGTCGTTTGAAAGTTAAAACATTTTGAATTTTGAAATTTGGAAAAAATTCCGCTGACATCAGCAAATTCGTCTATTTGTGCATGCATGCAGAACTTTCCCTCAATACCCTGCACCAAGTTGATAATTTTATACATTTGTCGTTGATCACTCAATTACGGAGGGCTTGATTATTCAAATAGAGAGGGTTGATAACTTTTAGCCCGAAAAAAAGTCGTCGAAACATATTAACATGGGTGCTAGTTTTGAAGATCTCGTCGAGACGGATTTATTGGTAAAAGCGGATCTTAATTTGGAGTTGTCGTTTGAAAGTTAAAACGTTTTAAACTTTCAAATTTGTTCCTTTTTACATGCATGCAAATGTACGGCAAGAGAAAACACGTTTGCTCCTAATCATGTCTGAAACCGATCGCTCGCTAATCTCCTAGCGATCGAGCGCCAGCTAGGGCAACCCCTTTTTTACCGCCCAACACGCGCTGCAAAATAAAGCATCCGGCGGGCAAACACTAGGAGAAAACGGGTCTTTTATCCGGAGCTGCACGGAGCATTAGCACCGGATTTGGTACGAACCGGTGCTAAAGGGGTCATTAGCACCGGTTCGTGAGGTCTGGACGTCCCCGCGGCATTAGCACCGGTTCGTGCGGGACCTTTAGCACCGGTTTGTAACACGAACCGGTGGTAAAGAGTTGGCGTCAGCCAACCCTTTTGCACCGGTTCATAACACGAACCGGTGCAAAAGGTTTTTCTGCTCCCCACGCACCTCCACCCCCATGTGGATCGCCTTTTTTAATACTGTAAAATAGAAAAGAAAATGATAGAAAATTCAAAAAATAAAATGTTTTCAGATTCTTGTATGTTACGCAACCTATTATTCGGAGAAATTAAGAAATTCGAATTTTCACTTTTTTTGCAAAAAAAGTTTAAAAATGGTAAAACCACAATAACTTTTGTATACGACGTCGAAAAAAAACGTATAATATATCAAAAAAATCCTGGGAAAAAGTTACATCCGAATTCACCGGATTTACCCGGTTAGCCAATTTTAGATTCTCAAAATTCTAAATGAAAATATGAAAGCAGGAAGATTTTAGTTTTTTTTCCAGAAATTTAGAATTTTATATTTTTTTATTTTTCAAAATTAAAATTAATAATTGCCTCCTGCATAAAGATTACTATTAATTTTAGAAAATTATAAGTTGTTCAAATTTTCAGGTTTTAGGTTTGGCAAAAAAAATTAGAAAAATTGAAAATTGGAAATAATTATAAATAATACAAATTATAAAGTTAATGTTTATTTATTTATTCAAGATTATTATTATATCATTACTTTTGTTTATTAAAAGAATTATTTGAAATTCGAACAATAAAGAAATATGACATCGACCGATATGTTAATAGGATTGATATCATACAACTATCACATAAATGCGCGCAAAGCACTTGGATGCGGGATGGAAAGGAACTCGCAAGTTAAGCGTGCTAGTGCTAGAGTAGTGGGAGGATGGATGACCGAGCGGGAAGTCTGAGCACGAGTAAGTAATTAGACTAGGGTGACCGAGCGGGAAGTCTGAGCACGAGTAAGTAATTAGACTAGAGATAATGACAGTTAGAGACTAAAATTGTGAAATAACTAAAATATTAGAGATTCTGAAAAAAATAAAAATAAAGAGGGAGTGAAAAATAATTCGAATATTTTTTTAATTTGGGATATTTTACGAACCGGTGCTAAAAGTCATCTCGCTCGGGCGCCCGACAGCCGCCACGTGGTGCCTCCTTTAGCACCGGTTCGTAACTGAACCGGTGCAAAAGTGGGGCCTTTTGCACCGGATGCTTTGCACCGGTTGGGCATCCGGTGCATATGGGCCTTACCAACCGGTGCAAAAGCACCATTTTCCACTAGTGAAATTTCAGCGCAGCGCGTCCTATATGTTTACAGCGCGGTGGAAGCGATGTTTAGCGCGCCAAAATTTAGTGCACCTGTTGAAGATGCTCTAATGTTTGACACTTTGACCTATCAGAGTTATTGTTCATACTCACTCCGTTGCATATTACTCTCTATATAAAATTTGGTCAAAGTTAAATTTTATAATCTTTGGTCAACTATCCACAATAAAATGGTATTGCATTCCGATATTAATGAAATTATTTTAATTTTGTGAATGATAATATAGTTTCATATATAATTGATCAGATTTGATAAATTTGACTTTAATCAAACCGAGGAATTGTGAAACAGATGAAGTATGTGCGGATCTTGACTTGGGGTCAAGTGCTGCTAAACACCACGAATCTTAAACTGCGTAAATAAACATAGTTATCTGACATCTCTCCATCATTAGCTGGCATTCTTGTGTAATCCACACTACGGGAAAGATACGGCTGTGCCGACGGCCACCGTCCGCACACCGTTATCGGGAAAGCTCTGGTCAGGATAGGTAAGTTGGCCGTTGGCATAGACCAGCCGTCAGCACAGACTGTTGTGTCGACGGTTTTACCCTCGGCATAGTATTTCAAAATTTTCAAATTTATTTATGAAAAGAAATTCAAATTATGTTTTTTGAAAAAAAATCAAACATTTTTTTATTTTTTCTGTGCCGACAGCTTTACCGTCGGCATAGCACTTTTAAAAAATTCAAAAAATTTAATTTGTTTCTTCTTCTTCTTTTTTACTTGTTAATCTTTCACAATGACACTTTTAACTCTAAGAGCACCTAATATTAGGTTAAATTACACTTCTGGTCAAACTTTCCAGTTGGTCACCTATCCTCACACTAGTCCCGCCCCTATTAATACTACCATGTCAATCATATTAACCCTTTAACCGTGATGACTGATACGTCTCAAACGTATCTATCATTTCTTATGTTCCATGCTACTTTTATTACAATACTTGAGTGTTTTACACATACTTTACAGCATTATTTTACATTTTCGGCACTAACCTATTAACAAGATGCCGAAGTGCAGTTGCTGTTTTTCTGCTGTTTTTGGTTTCAGAAATCCTAGTAAGGAAATATTCTTGGAATTGGACGAAATCAACGCCCAGGGTCCTATTTTTGCACGAAGCTTCCAGAAGACCGAAAGGAAAAAGGAAGTGGGGCCACGAGGTGGTGCCACACCAGGCGGCGCGGCCCGACTTGGCCGCGCGGCCTGTTGTGGCTCCCTCGTCGCCCTTGACCTACCCTTCCGCCTACTTAAAGCCTCCGTCGCGAAACCCCCGTACCGAGAGCCACGATACGGAAAACATTACTGAGAGGCCGCCGCCGCGAATCCCATCTCGGGGATTCAGGAGATCGCCTCCGGCACCCTGCCGGAGAGGGCAATCATCACCGGAGGGGCTCTACATCATCATGCCCGCCTCCGGGTTGATGCGTGAGTAGTTCATCCTTGGACTATGGGTCCATAGCAGTAGCTAGATGGTTGTCTTCTCCGCTTGTGCTTTCATTGTTATAGATCTTGTGAGCTGCCTAACATGATCAAGATCATCTATTTGTAATGCTACATGTTGTTTTTGGTGAGATCCGATGAATAGAGAATACTATGTTAAGTTGATTATCAATCTATCATATATGTGTTGTTTATGTTCTTGCATGCTCTCCGTTGCTAGTAGAGGCTCGGCCAAGTTGATACTTGTAACTCCAAGAGGGAGTAATTATGCTCGATAGTGGGTTCATGCCTCCATTAAATCTGGGATCGTGACAGTAGGTTCTAAGGTTGTGGATGTGCTGTTGCTACTAGGGATAAAACATTGATGCTTTGTCTAAGGATATTTGTGTTGATTACATTACGCACCATACTTAATGCAATTATCTGTTGCTCGCTGATGACCCACAAGTATAGGGGATCGCAGCAGTCTTCGAGGGAAGTAAAACCCAAATTTATTGATTCGACACAAGGGAGGTAAAGAATACTTATAAGCCTTAACAACTGAGTTGTCAATTCAGCTGCACCTGGAAAAGCACTAGTAACAGGGGTGATGTGAAAGTAGCAAGAATATGAGAGCAGTAGTAACAAAGAATACGCAGGTAATAGCAATATGAGAGCAATGGCACCAGAGAATAGTTGATACTACTTCCAATGACATGTAGAACGAGTATATAATGATGCGAGATGGACCGGGGTTCCCAGCTATCTACACTAGTGGTAACTCTCCAATAACAAGTGTTGGGTGAACAAATTACAGTTGGGCAATTGATAGGATTGATAAGGCATTAAGAAAGAACATCAATTCATTAATCATGTAGGCATGTTTTCCATATTTAGTCGTACGTGCTCGCAATGAGAAACTTGCACAACATCTATTGTCCTACCAGCCGGTGGGCCTCCTCAAGGGAATCTACTGGATATTAAGGTACTCCTTTTAATAGAGCACCGGAGCAAAGCATTAACACTCCGTGAAAACATGTGTCCCTCACATCACCGCCATCCCCTCCGATTACTTCGGGGCCTTTGGTTCCGGACGTGACATGTGCATACAACTTGTAGATACAATCTAAGCAATAATTATAGAGCTCAAATCTAAGATCATCCACGGCCCTAGTGACAAGCATTAAGCATAACAAGATTGCAGCAACAATAACTTCACAAACTTTATAGATAGACTAATCATAATGTAGGATCCCAGCAAACACAACACCGATTACATCAGATGAATCTCAATCATGTAAGGCAGCTCATGAGATCATTGTATTGAAGTACATGGGGGAGAGAATACCAACTAGCTACAGCTAGAACCCGTAGTCCATGGGGGAACTACTCACGGAGCATGATGGAGGCGGTGGCGTTGATGGAGATGGCTCCGGGGCACTTCCCCGTCCGGCAGGTGCCGGGACGAGACTTCGTCCCGAATTGGAGTTTCGCGATTGTGGCGGCGCCCGGAGTCTTTCTGGAGTTTCGTCAAGAGGTATGGTGTTTTTAGGTCGAAAGGGATTTTATAGGCGAAGAGGCGGCGCAGGGGCACTGGGGCTCCCACCACAGCCGGCGGGCCTGTGCCAGCCGCGCCGCCCTATGGTGTGGTGGCCCCGGCCCTCTCCGACTCTTCTTCGGTGTTCGGAGCCTTCCGGGAAAAATAGAGGTTTGGTCTTCGTTTCGTCGAATTCCGAGAATATTGCCCGAACAGCCTTTCTGGAACCAAAAACAGCAGAAACAGAAACGGCACCGTGGCATCTTGTTAATAGGTTAGTTCCGGAAAACGCATAAAAAACATCATAAAGTGCAAGCAAAACATGTAAGTATTGTCATAAAACAAGCATGGAACGACAGAAATTATGGATACGTCGGGGACGTATCAGCATCCCCAAGCTTAGTTCCTGCTCGTCCCGAGCAAAAACGATAAAAAGAATAATTTCTGTAGTGACATGCTACTTACATAACCTTGATCATACTATTACAAAGCATATGAAATGAATGAAGTGACTCAAGGCAATGATCTATAGTTGCTAACAAATAGGTAACATATAGCAAAACTTTTCATGAAGAGTACTTTCAAGACAAGTATCAAAAGTTTTGCACAAGAGTTAACTCATAAAGCAATAAGTTCAAAGTAAAGGCATCGAAGCAACACAAGGGAAGATATAAGTTTCAGCGGTTGCTTTCAACTTGTAACATGCATATCTCATGGATAATTGTCAACACAAAGTAATATGATGAATGCAAATAAGCAAGTATGTAAGAATCAATGCACAGTTGATACAAGTGTTTGCTTCTAAGATGGAAGGAAGTAGGTAAACCGACTCAACATAAAGTAAAAGAATGGCCCTTCAAAGAGGAAAGCATCGATTGCTATATTTGTGCTAGAGCTTTGGTTTTGAAAACATAAAGAGAGCATAAAAGTAAAGTTTTGAGAGGTGTTTGTTGTTGTCAACGAATGGTAGTGGGCACTCTAACCCCTTGCCAGACAAACCTTCAAAGAGCGGCTCCCATTTTATTTTATTTTTGGGTGGCACTCCTTCCAACCTTTCTTTCACAAACCATGGCTAACCGAATCCTCGGGTGCCTCCAACAATCTCATACCATGAAGGAGTGCCTTTTTATTTTAGTTTTATTATGATGACACTCCTCCCCACCTTTGCTTACACAAGCCATGGCTAACCGAATCCTCGGGTGCCGTCCAACAATCACATACCATGGAGGAGTGTCTATTTTTGTTAATTAATTTGGGACTGGGAATCCCATTGCCAGCTCTTTTTGCAAAATTATTGGATAAGCGGATGAAGCCACTAGTCCATTGGTGAAAGTTGCCCAACAAGATTGAAAGATAAACACCACATACTTCCTCATGAGCTATAAAACATTGACACAAATCAGAGGTAATAAATTTTGAATTGTTTAAAGGTAGCACTCAAGCAATTTACTTTGGAATGGCAGAAAATACCACATAGTAGGTAGGTATGGTGGACACAGATGGCATGGGTTTTGGCTCAAGGTTTTGGATGCACGAGAAGTATTCCCTCTCGATACAAGGCTTAGGCTAGCAAGGTTGTTTGAAGCAAACACAAGTATGAACCGGTACAACAAAACTTACATAAGAACATATCGCAAGCATTATAATACTCTACACTGTCTTCCTTGTTGCTCAAACACTTTTACCAGAAAATATCTAGACCTTAAGAGAGATCAATTATGCGAACCAATTTCAGCAAGCTCTACAGTAGCTCTCCACTAATAGGCTTAGACTACATGAAAAAAAACTTAATCATGATCTACTTGAGAGCTCAAAACAATTGCCAAGTGTCGATTATCCAAGACATGATGAGGCATTTTCTGTTTTCAACCAAATATAAATAAGTGCAATAGCTTCCAACTTTTATCATTGAACATTAAAAGTAAAACGAAGAACACGAGTGTTCATATGAAAAAGCGGAGCGTGTATCTCTCCCACACAAGGATTGCTAGGATCCGAATTTATTCAAACAAAACAAAAATAAAAGCACACAGACGCTCCAAGTAAAGCACATAAGATGTGACCGAATAAAAATATAGTTTCGGGGAGGAACCTGATAAGTTGATGAAGAAGGATGCCTTGGGCATCCCCAAGCTTAGACGCTTGAGTCTCCTTGAAATATGCAGGGATGAACCACGGGGGCATCCCCAAGCTTTGATTTTTCACTCTTCTTGATCATATATCATCCTCCTCTCTTGACCCTTGAAAACTTCCTTCACACCAAACTTCTCATAAACTTCATTAGAGGGGTTAGTACTCAAAAAACTTTAATCCACCTTGGTCCTGTAGTGACACATTGCAAGAACTCAATAAAACATTAGCTACAGCTCTCCACGTCTAGAAAGCCTCACTTAAAGTCCACAAGAGACAATGCAAAAAAACAGAGACAGAATCTGCCAAAACAGAACAGCCAGTAAACACGAATTTTAAAATGGTACTTCCGTTGCTCAAATCAGAAAACTCAAAACTAATGAAAGTTGCGTATATCTGAGGATCACGCACGTAAATTGGCAGATTTTTCTGAGTTTCCTACAGAGCAATAAGCCCAGATTCGTGACAGATAGAAATCTGTTTCTGCGCAGAAATCCAAATCTAGTATCAACCTTCGATTAGAGGCTTCACTTGTCACAACAAAACACAAAACTAAGATAAGGAGAGGTTGCTACAGTAGTAAACAACTTCCAAGACACAAATATAAAACAAATTACTGTAGAAAAATAACACATGGGTTATCTCCCAAGAAGTTCTTTCTTTATAGCCATCAAGATGGGCTCAGCAGTTTTAATGATGCACTCGCAAGAAATAGTATTTGAAGCAAAAGAGAGCATCAAGAGGCAAATTCAAAACACATTTAAGCCTAACCCACTTCCTATGCATAGGAATCTTGTACACAAATAAATTCATGAAGAACAAAGTGATAAGCATAAGAAGATAAAACAAGAGTAACTTCAAAATTTTAAGCATATAGAGAGGTGTTTTAGCACCATGAAAATTTCTACTACCATATTTTCCTCTCTCATAATAATTTTCAGTAGCTTCATGAACAAACTCAACAATATAACTATCACATGCAGCATACTTTTCATGATTTCCAAACACATAATTTTTATCAAGCTCAAATATAGTAGGATCAAAACTTCCAAACTCACTTTTATCAATAATATAACAAGGTGATCGATCAATCTCAAGAGATATGGGACTCTTAAATAAAGTCAATACTTTCCCAATCCCATTTTCATTAGTAGTACAATTAACATTATCAAGTAACATAGGACCATCATCTAGAGCTTTATCATAGACATTTGCCAAGCAAAATTCTTTAGTACCATGCATTTTGACATCAGGCACAAACAAAGCATTATCATAAGATTTATCAAAGTAGCATGGATTATCATATATAACAGCAGCATAATTATTCTCACAAGTTTTACTTATAGGAAATATTTCAAGAGAATCCACAGGAACATAACATTCAACCTCTTTCGGTAAGCATGGAGGACAATCAAATAGTGTAAGAGATGAAGAGTTACTCTCATTAGAAGGTTGACATGGGTAGCTAATCCATTCTTCCTCCTTTTGTTCGTCGCTCTCTTCTTCTTTTTCATCCAATGAGCTTTTAAGTTCATCAATTTCCTCCTCTTTTTCATCCAATTAGCTTTCAGGTTCATCAATTTCTTCTTCCACCGGTTCCTGCAAATTGTGAGTGCATTCTTGTGCATTAATGTGTCTCTCTTTATAATCAAGGATATAAGGATTCCTACTGTAGCATTCTATGCAAGAATTAAGGATAGTAGAGACATAATATTTAAGGACCTTACAAACAACACAAGTTTCATAATTCTCAACCATGAAGGATTCTATCTCGGAGGCTCCCATAAATAAGACAAATTGTTCTACCTCTTCGAACCCATAATGAATATAGCAATTCCGATTATAGTTCTTAATTAAAAATTCCTCACTAAAGCCACATTGAAATTTAAGATGTTTAGTATCCTGTTGAGAGCAACAGTTTATATTATGGCGTTCAAGCAAGATTTCAGCAATTGTATTCAATTTTTCTATCATAGCACTCATTATTTTACCAGTTCTTCATTCTCTATAATTATTATAACATTCTATAAGCTCCAAGTAGGTTGTTGGTTCTCCCATAACAGCAGTTTTTAATTTTTAGGTTTTTCAAATTTTTATGGATTTTCGGGTATATAGGGAAAATAAAACAAGACAAAAATAAACTAGACAAAAGTAAACTAAGCAAAGTAAAACTAGACAGAAATAAACTAAGCACAAATAAACTAGACAGAAATAAACTAGCATGACAAAATAAGATAAAAGCGAGAGAGAGGTAGAGTGTACTCCCCAGTGAACTTATGAGTAGAGCTATGCCTCCCCGGCAACGGCGCCAAAATAGTCTTGATGACCCACAAGTATAGGGGATCGCAACAGTCTTCGAGGGAAGTAAAACCCAAATTTATTGATTCGACACAAGGGGAGGTAAAGAATACTTATAAGCCTTAACAACTGAGTTGTCAATTCAGCTGCACCTGGAAAAGCACTAGTAACGGGGTGATGTGAAAGTAGCGTAATATGAGAGCAGTAACAGAATACACAGTAATAGCAATATGAGAGCAATGGCACCAGAGAATAGTTGATACTACTTCCAATGACATGTAGAACGAGTATATAATGATGCGATATGGACCGGGTTCCCATCTATCTGCACTAGTGGTAACTCTCCAATAACAAGTGTTGGGTGAACAAATTACAGTTGGGCAATTGATAGGATTGATAAGGCATTAAGAAAGAACATCAATTCATTAATCATGTAGGCATGTTTTCCATATTTAGTCGTACGTGCTCGCAATGAGAAACTTGCACAACATCTATTGTCCTACCAGCCGGTGGCAGCCGGTCCTCAAGGGAATCTACTGGATATTAAGGTACTCCTTTTAATAGAGCACCGGAGCAAAGCATTAACACTCCGTGAAAACATGTGTCCCTCACATCACCGCCATCCCCTCCGGTTGTCCCGATTTCACTTCGGGGCCTTTGGTTCCGGGTGACATGTGCATACAACTTGTAGATACAATCTAAGCAATAATTATAGAGCTCAAATCTAAGATCATGCCACTCGGGCCCTAGTGACAAGCATTAAGCATAACAAGATTGCAGCAACAATAACTTCACAAACTTTATAGATAGACTAATCATAATGTAGGATCCCAGCAAACACAACACCGATTACATCAGATGAATCTCAATCATGTAAGGCAGCTCATGAGATCATTGTATTGAAGTACATGGGGGAGAGAATACCAACTAGCTACAGCTAGAACCCGTAGTCCATGGGGGAACTACTCACGGAGCATGATGGAGGCGGTGGCGTTGATGGAGATGGCTTCCGGGGCACTTCCCCGTCCCGGCAGGTGCCGGACGAGACTTCGTCCCCCGAATTGGAGTTTCGCGATGGTGGCGGCGCCCGGAGTCTTTCCGGAGTTTCGTCAAGAGGTACGGTGTTTTTAGGTCGAAAGGGATTTTATAGGCGAAGAGGCGCGGGGGGCACTGGGGGCTCCCACCACAGCGCGCGGGCCCAGGCCAGGCCGCGCCGCCTATGGTGTGGTGGCCTCTCACCCCTCTCCGACTCTTCTTCGGTGTTCGAGCCTTCCGGGAAAAATAGGAGGTTTGGTCTTCGTTTCGTCGAATTCCGAGAATATTGCCCGAACAGCCTTTCTAGAACCAAAAACAGCAGAAAAGAACTGCACTGTGGCATCTTGTTAATAGGTTAGTTCCGGAAAACGCATAAAAAACATCATAAAGTGCAAGCAAAACATGTAAGTATTGTCATAAAACAAGCATGGAACGACATAAATTATGGATACGTCGGGGACGTATCACTCGCAACTTAATACTGGAAGGGGTTCGGATGATAACCTGAAGGTGGATTATTTAAGCATAGATGCATGCTGGATAGCGGTCTATGTACTTTGTCGTAATGCCCTGATTAAATCACATAGTCATCATCGTTGATATGTATTGAATCTTTATTTGTCAATTGCTCACCTGTAATTTATTCACCCAGCATGCTAGTTATCTTATTGGAGAGACACCACTAGTGAACTGTGGACCCCGGTACATTCTTTTACATCTGAATACATTCTACTGCTTTTACTGTTCTTTGCAAACAAACACCATCTTCCACTCGATACACTTAATACTTTGTTTTCAGCAAGCCGGTGAATAGACAACCTCACTGTTACGTTGGGGCAAAGTACTTTGATTGTGTTGTGCAGGTTCCACGTTGGCGCCGGTTTCACTGGTGTTGCGCCGCACTACACTCCTCCACCAACAACCTTCACGTGCTTCTTGACTCCTACTGGTTCGATAACCTTGGTTTCATACTGAGGGAAACTTGCTTCTATACGCATCATACCTTCCACTTGGGGTTCCCAACGGACGTGAGCTTCGCGCGTATCAATGACACACCTCTATACTTTTGAATTCTAAGCAAATTATTTAAGTAAACAACAATGAATATATATAAATAATAATAATATATAATTTGAAAAATAATTAAATGACATTATTTTTTATCTTTTTATTTAATATGGAATAATTAATATTAGTAAATGCGAATTTGGCAAATAATATGTCCAAATTGATCAGAAAAATGAGAGGAATACAAATATGACATCCATATCATCTTTTGAACCAACAAAGTTATTTTACCCAAAAATCACGAGCATTAGAACAAGTACCTCTAGTATAAATATGATCTTACTTTATCGGAAATGGGTTGAGAAACGACCTCGTTATGGCATAGTTTGGCGCAACAAGGACATATTTGACACGTGTGTGAGCCCTAGGATGGGAAGCAAGACCACGGACACAGATTTCTAATCCGATCCACGGGCGACCATTATTCATTTTTACCGTGCCCAAATGGTTTTTTTTGTGAAGCAGCTACATGGGACGCATTTTAGTATGATGCGAAACCTCCGTGCGGTGATAGTAGACCACCTACGCACCACCTATCAGATGCCTTGTGCACGCGTTAGATTTTTGGAAACCCATGCGGCTTTTGGTGGTGTCCCGTCGAATCCGCTGGAAATTGACAGAATTTGAACTAGGAGTCAACTATCCATCGCTCCAGAAATGCCGAAAAAAATATTTTTAGTCCTACGACGCATCATTATACGTGGTAATTTTTGTACGGTTAGTTTGTTCGCGAACGGGTGCACCCGCACGCCTGGTATGGCGATACAGCATGTCCCGGGGGGCCTGTTTTGGCCAGATGGCAATTTGAACGAAGTCAAAAAAATCACACGGAGCTGCGCGGCGTCATTTTCTATGTCATAGTAACTATTCCATTTGTCAAAATTGGGATACGGTAATTATTTGAAAAACCCTTCAAGAAAAGGGCTATCACGTCCGGAGTTCTATGGATTTCATGGGAGATGAGGTGAGCGGTCTCGACATGGCATAGTTTGCCGAAACGAGGTCATATTTGGAACGTGTGTGGGCCCTAGGATGCGATTCAAGACCCCGGACACGGATTTCTAATCTGATCCACGGGCGACCATTTTCATTTTTATCGTGTCCGAACGGTTTTTTTTTTGTGAAGCAGCTACATGAGACGCATTTTAGTATGACGCGAAACCTCCGTGCGGTGATAGTAGACCACCTACGCACCACCTATCACATGCCATGTGGATACGTTAGCTTTTTGGGAACCCGTGTGGCTTCCGGCGGTGTCCGCCGAATCCTTACCGGATTTGAACTAGGGGTCAACTATCCATCGCTCCAGAAATTGCGGAAAAATGGTTTTAGTTCTACGACGCATCATTGTATGTGCTAATTTTTGTCCGTTTCGTTTGTTCACGAACGGGTGCACCCGCACGCCCGGTACGGCGATACCGCATGTCTCTGGGGTCCTATTTTGGCCGGATGGCAATTTGTATGAAGTCAAAAAAATCCCACGAAGCCGCGTGACGTTATTTTATATTTTATAGTAACTATACCGTTTGTCAAAATTGGGATATGGCAATTATTTTGAAAAACCCTTCACGAAAAGGGCTATCACGTCTGGAGTTCTATGGATTTCATGGGAAATAAGGTGAAAAACGGCCTCGGCATGGCATAGTTTGCCGAAACAAGGCCATATTTGGCAGGTGTGTGGGCCATAGGATGGGAAGCAAGACCCCGGACGCGGATTTCTAATCCGATCCACTGGCGACATTTTTCATTTTTACCGTGCCCAAAAGGTTTTTTGTGAAGCAACTACATGGGGCGCATTTTAGTATGACGTGAAACCTCCGTGTGGTGATAGTAGACCACCTGCGCACCACCTATCACATGCCATGTGCACGGGTTAGCTTTTTAGGAACCCGTGCGGCTTCCGGCGGTGTCCCGCCGAATCCGCTGGAAACTGACCGAATTTGAACTAGGGGTCAACTATCCGTCGCTCCAGAAATTCCGAAGAAATGTTTTTAGTTCTACGATGCATCATTATATGTGCTAATTCTTGTCCGTTTAGTTTGTTTGCGAATGGGTACACCCGCATGCCCGGTACGACGATACCGCATGTCCCGGGGGGCCTGTTTTGGCCAGATTCGTAATTTGAACAAAGTCAAAAAAAAATCCCACGAAGCCCCATGGCATCACTTTATATGTCTAGTAACTATTCCGCTTGTCAAAATGGGGATACGACAATTATTTTGAAAAACCCTTCACGAAAAGGGCTATCACTTCCGGAGTTCTATGGATTTCAGTGGAAATGAGGTGGGAAACGGCCTCGGCATAGCATAGTTTGCCGAAACGAGGTCATTTTTGGCACGTGTGTGGGCCCTAGAATGGGAAGCAAGACCTCGGACACAAATTTTTAATCCGACCCACGGGAGACCTTTATTTATTTTGCCGTGTGTGAAAACCATGAAACCTTGAAAATTATAGCTCATTTGTAAGAAGATTTGTTTAGGTATTTGAAATATTCCATTTTTGATATTTTTCTAAGATAGTTCTTTTTTCTGCAAAATTTGATATATTATACTTATTTTTCTCAATTAGAATGATTTAGGTATGCTTTTTTAAAGATTACCGTGGATAAATATAAAATAGCTATGCCGACGGTAAAACCGTCGATACAGGTCTGAAGTGAAAAATAAATAAAAAATGTTGTGCCGACAGCATGACTGGTCCTGTGCCGACGGTGGCCGTCGGTACCTCCGGTCTGTACCGACGGCCAGTTTAACGCCGACGACCATCCTTGTCGCCGCTCTACGGAAGCTCGTGTGCCGACGGTCCCGATATTTGGCCGTCGGCACATACGGTGGGGTCGGCACATCTACGCTCTCTCGTAGTGCCAGTGATGAACAACTTGGAATCGCACCAACTGTATGGCTTGTACGGATGGCAGAGATTAGCACCAACTAATTGTACTTCGGAAATATGGTTGGAGCAACGGCATTTTAGCGATCTCGGTAGAGGACGAGCTAGTGTAACATGCACTGAGCTGGCCATGAAGATTGGAAAAGCTGATTAGCTGACTGAAAGTAAGAATAAAATACCATGTCAATTCCTCAGTGGGATATATCAGTCGATCTGTCGACAGTACTATGCCATATAGGTGTTTGATGCAATCCACCTGCTGATCAAGTGCGTCCACATATGGTACGGATTCTCTTTTGCTATTTTTATCAAAAAACGATTCTTCAGATTCAACGATCAACCAGCATGTTCACTGCAGCCCGACTTGACTGTGGAGGAAACTGTTCGATCGTTTGGTTGCTCGGTCGGAACTATTACCGTCCATAGGTACCTGCAATTGAAATACATTGGTATGCAGGATCAACGGTACGTATAGCCCTTTGATCTAGCCCCCATAATAAACAACATTGCAAACTTTCAGCTAAGGGAGAATTATTTAGTGCTCAATTAAATCCTACACCTTTGGATTTTCTTTACAATGCTTGCATCTTTGAGTATGAGGTTGGTGTGCAACTGAGATATTTTTAGTTGACAGTAGGGTTGCAACTAAAAATAATGCATGTGCCACTAGACTTACCTCGTGATTCTTATCAACCATAAGATGTAATATGGGTTGCAACTATGATTAACTGATGTCACTAACTTAGAACTAAGTCAATTCTCATATTAGTCACACCCTATAATAATCGTCAGGACTCGGGAATGTAATGTCTGAGATTATCCTAGGAAAGAGATTTAATTAGCAATGGCCACATGCGTTTATCTACGCAGGTCCTAACGAAAAGTATAAATTAACTAATCTTGCATTATTGCACGGAAGCTTAATTTACAGCTCCTTCTTTCGGTAAGACGCTGCTAGATTTGAACTTGTTCATCCAGTTGCATCGTCCATGCAAGCAGCAACGTGGGAGACAAACAATAATGTGGCTAGCTACTAACAGCTTGTTCGTCGGTGCTCACCAAAATTGCGGCACATCAATTTCGTACTGTGGCCTCCCAGGAAAAACCCACTACGATTTTCGTCAGCTCGTGTCAGTGATCACGATACGTACATTTCCATTTCCATGTGTGGCCAGAGTGCCAGACAAAACCATGTGTGTACAGTCTAGGTAGCTGGTCACACGACGTACGGACGGACGTACGCGAACTGTACAGGCGCCATGGCGACCCAAGGTCCCGAGCAAAACGAACAGGGGTTTCAGGTTCTCAGGGTATGGCCTGCATGCTCCGGTGCTTCTCTCTCAGGCCACCACCCATGCATGCATCAGCCATTGCCATATTCTGATGGCATGCCCGCCTATATATGACGCTGCGGCTACATGGACCTCTACTGTTTGCCTACGCATGAGTCCCTGTGGAATCAGATGCATGCATGCATATGGTACTCGTGATTGTGATCGATGCATGCATATGGTACGAAACATCCATCAATACAGAACAGCATGAACATCTTAACTAATCAGGATGTAGCACACAGTAGCTCATTGACGAGTAAATAACTGCATTGTATGTCTGCACAGCACTGATACGACCTAATATACTCAAATCCGTCTAATACAGTTTCGGCTATACATGCATGCATGTTCAATTGGGACGAACATCACTTTCATGACCCGGACATGGAAAGTATGTGTGAGCCGTTCACCGAAGAAGAAGCAATGCAAAGAATGCAATCAATCAAAGATATGGGGGGTTTAGGCGCCTATACCAGATGGTTATGCAGAGGCCTTTTACCAGAGATGTTGGAGCATCATAAAAGAGGATGTCATGAGAGTTGTTCACATCTTTGGAATCCTTCAAGTGGCTAACCTTTATTGGCTCACCTCCGTGAATATTGCTCTTTTACCAAACAAAAAAGGGGTGGAGGACATTTCCGATTAAGGCCTATTAGCATCATCCATGCCATTGCAAAAACCATCCCAAAATGCTACCTCTTTAGCTTGGCCCGCTCATGAATGACTTTGTTTCCAAACATTTTCTACTCTATCATTGGGAGTTCATTCTTGACCTTTTTCAACGCAGGGGATTTCCGAACCACTTCGGCAATTACATTACGGCTTTGTTTTCAACTTCATCGTCGCAAATTCTTGTAAATGGCATTGCTGGTCTTCCCATCTTTCATGGGTGTGGCATTCTGCTAGGATACATCTTATCTCCACTTATTTTTGTCTTCGCCATAGACCAGCTCACAAGAGTCCTGGATTTTTTTTTTCAACAATACACCTTATCTCCGCTGACGGCATGTTTGTTAATTTCTTCCTACACTCTTCTTGATACTACAGATTGAATAGGACCTTAAGGAGCACCTATTTTTGATGTGGGATATTTCGAAGAATTGATCATGTATGCTTCTTTTAAAGCTTTATATTCCCTCGATAACCACTTGAAACCCACGTATTTGGAGAAAAATCAGTGATATCAGATTGATGGATACACAAGAAATGATGAAAATTGTGCAAAAGGAAAATCCAACACCGTGAACATACACCATGTCATAATATTTCAGTTTCAGTGAACAGATGAATAATTCAATTTAGACTTTTTGCCCCTGTTGTTGATAGCTGAATAGAATTATTTTTATTTCTAGGCTTCCAAATTCTTATTAGAATTTTTTAGATGATTAATTTATTATGTTGTTGGCGTATAGCTTCACCGAGGCCGCGCCTAAAGTGTGAGTTCATCAAGTTGTTCTATATATCTCATGAGGGGTGCCGACGGCAGTTAAATATCTCATTGAGTAATATAGAAAATATTGGCAAAAATCAATTTTCAAGTCCAAAGGTTCCATAAAAAAGACTATTAAGCTTGCCAAGAATTCATATTTTGTGTTCATCATTGACATAAAACAATGTAAAACCTAATGGGAGCACCGGGACAGACTGCATGCTCGTGCATGGAGAAGTCACGTCGATGGATATGCTAAATATTTAATCCAAACGTCGCAATAAAACCACTGCCATCCACGCGCACGATTCATACTCCATACTAGGATATGCACGAATTAATGTGTTTGTATGGATGGATGTACTGGCCTGTCAAGTCCACATCCAGTCCAAGTGGGAAATAAAAGAGAGAAAAAGAGCCAATGTGTCTTTGGTACTGCACGGAACAAGGGAGCAATGATATTATTGCTTCTGCATCAGTTACTATTCGCTTAATAATTTAATAAACTAATTTAGTCATTTAGATGCATATGCTTTATAAACGGTTGTAGCCAACCAGCATGATTTGGTCCGGTCTACCTGGTTGTTTGCCATTTGCCCTGGCTAGTATATATTGTAGGTGGAGTCGCCATGCATGCTGGCCTAATTAAACTAGCCATAATGGGAGTATCATAGGTAGTATCATGCATGCCATGTAGGCAAAAATCTGATGTGGTACATCAATTAATGAGGAGAGAAGTGAGAGTAGTATCATAGGTAAATACAGTATCATAGCACGTAAAACTAGAAATTTTAGTGGCAAACACATCATGTACACATATTTGCATTGAGATTCTACAAATCATTAAATATAATGGAACTATGGTACTAATTCATGATACTATGCATTGTATGTGTTGTATCATAAACTAGTATCATATGCATGATACTAGTCTATGATACTTTTCATTGTGACTAGTCTTATGCTTAGCTCCATGACCATGCATGCATGCCCTGATGATGTATTAACAACAACTAAACACCATCCGCAGCTATCGTCGTCATCACTTAATGTGTGAGGGAGACCAAAACCTACATGATGCTTGCTTGTCTGCTCACATGGTTTGAGAGGGACTATCTTTTTATGGGTGGATGCATTGGGTACGTACGTAGCTGCAGACTAGATGGACCTGGCGCGTCTTGCCGCGCAGTTTTTGCTATTGTGGCTTATATTTCCAAATTTCAAGACATTCTTTATTGTATACCATCTTTAAATACTACGAAATTTGACATGTCAATTTGGTTGATACAACAATCTGTGTTATTCATCGATCAGGCCACTAAAGATACCTAACAGTTCATGACTTACGCTGAACTAATATGGGAAAGAAATTGTGACTTATCAGTACATAGATTCCGTTTAAAAAATACTCAAGGAATAGTAGAACAAAGAATCTCGACACAACTTGATTCACAGAACGGCCATGACGCAAAGGTCCACTCACTTTTAAGTTCTTTGTAACTTCAAACAGTTCAACCCAAAAAAATGATCTGGTTGTTTCTTCTAGCGAGCCTACATAAAAATACTACTTCGTTACATTGTTTTAGAATTTCTGAGCTGAAATTAATTCCTTGCAAAACATACATGAATTAAACTACTTGTTGTTATTTGAGAACAGCCTAGATGCAGAACCTTACTATTTAACTACATTAGAGCCACACATAAATAGATGGATATATAGTAGTTGTACCAGAAAAGCATATGTCATAAAAGTGAAATCACAAAGGCTTCGATAGTTGGCAGCAATGAGAAGTCTAACAAAAAAGATCTTGCAATTACATCTAGTGATGCATAATTTATTTTGCAATAGATAGTAAGAGATAACTTGATGACGGAATCAGTAGAAAGGTTACCTTTCCCACTGCATTCCAAGTTCTGTCAACTGAAAGCATGGGTTGTAAATGTGAGATTTTTCTCCTAGATTACTCAATTATTATCTCAAGTGCAACTGGGAAATTGCGAGAAGTAGGCCCAATGGGCGTCTCAAAAAATGCGGTACAATAGACTTAGCCATCCATTGTAGAAAGCCAAATAAAGGATTTTTCCGTATGGGTGAAACAACGCAAGTGTATATAAGTCAAACTATTTAGCCTGTGTAAAAGAAAATCTCATACGATTTGATAACTCTAGAATGTACCATCTAAAATTCCAGTCGGTACTAAATATCCATATAGCTCTACTCTTTTCCATCTACCTATTTTTTTCCCGTACTCTAACAATGCAACAAGAATGAATGTCGGAAAGCCGTATCTGAGATAACAACTTGAAGAGACGAAATGATCCATCTTGGTGTGCATCTGGCTCTATGATTAAGCGGTGAATACTATCATTCAAAATAGGATCCTGTTCTGGACTACACAAAATATCGAAGTAATTAAGCTACTGATCTACCTACCGTTTACCTTTAGATGTCTTGATCAATCTTAGCTCTCTATTCACAGTTGCTTACTGCTCCTACTGCAACAGAAGTGCAGATCTACCTTAGCTCTTCAGGTAAGCACAGAGCCTATCATCAACACATATTCGTTACACACAATTGCATGATTTTCCCTTGTTCCTCCACTTGCAGATGGAGAGGAACCCGACACAGAAAATGTCAAGGATCCGATGAACAACATTGATAAGTACACACTCGCTAGCCATCTGTGAGGCCTGTGGGGAATAATTTGGGTGGGTACTTTTGCACGACCGTTGTCACTTATTTAAAATTGGTGAAGGATACTACAATTTTCAGCAAAGAGACATCCACACCAAGTGTAATTCAAGTTTTTTATGGGTTCGTAATTCAAGCATATACACCGGTGAGCCGCCTCCGGGTCGCTCTCGGGCGACTCCGAGGCGACCCCCGCGCCGCCGCCAGAACCCCCTCCTCCACCTCGCCCCCTGCCCCCGCCATCGCCGGATGAGGCCGCCCCGCGGCGGACGGAGGCGGCGGGGAGCACCTCCCCTGTTTGTTTCCCCCAAAATCCAAATCCCACCGCGCTCACCTCCATTCTGTGTGCCCTGTGCGCCGCCGGCCTTGGTCGTGCTCCGCATCGGCGCCCCTGCTCCTCCGCCCCTTGGCGGTGCTTCCTCCCGAGGCCTGCTGCCGCTTCGCACCTGCTGCCGCTGCTCACCATGCTGGTGCGCACGGCCCCTTCCGCGCCGGCGGCGGCTGGTCTTCCCCGCCATGGCCGCTCCTTCGTCCTGGCTCGACGCCCTGCTGGGAGGCGATTTTGGTCCTCCGCCCCGATGGATCTGGCCGTGAAGGCCACGGGTCTGGACCAGGGCCTGCCGGCTGCCCTCCCGTCCAGGTTGGACCCTCGGTTCTTCGGCTGCTGCCCGTCCTTGTGGCCCGTGTCCACCCTCCTGCAGTGGTTTCCTGAGTGGGGGAGGTCGGCATGTCGCGATGCTCTCGCGGCGGACAGCCGTGTCTCCTGCCCCCTTGCCGGCCATTGGCTCGTGTCCTTCGGGGCGAGGTCATTGTCATGGTGGCGCAGACTGAGCTGCCTAGACGTCCTGGGGTGGCCTCGGCTTGCGTTGCCCTTCGACCACGGGGTCGGCACACCGGTGTCGTCGCCCCAGTCTCGGCTATCCGACGCCCTTCGACTGAGCTTGGTCTCGGCGGCACAACGCCCCTCGGCTTCGCCGACGGCACACCGGTGTCGTCGCACGGTCTCGGCTATCCGATGCCTTTCGACCGTGCCAGGTGCTTCTTGGTGTGCTCATGTCTTGTGTCCATGTATTCCGCTACCTGTTCCTTTTGGTTGCTTGCCTTCGGTGCTGAGGCTCTCACCGGAGATCCTCCCCGGCGGTCGGCTCGAGGCCCTCGGAGTGGCGTCTTGTTGTGACCTTGCTCCGGTTCGAGCCTTGTGGCGCGACTCGACTCTGCATTGCCCGTCGACCATGGGGTCGGCACATCGGTGTCGTCGCCCCAGTCTCGGCTATCCGACGCCCTTCGACTGTGCTTGGTCTCGGTTCTGCAGGTCTTTCGTCGTCGCCCGTAGCTCACCTTGCCAAGTCACGGTGGTCGTCCTTTGAGATGCTGGCCTCCCGGGGGCTTCGGTTGGCTTCGGATGCTAACCTCCCCCCTCCTTTGCCTCCCTTGTTTCTAGTTGCTTTTTTTCTGTTGTTTTGTCTTCTACTCCCTTGTATCCCCCTGTAATTTCTTCGATCTGTTTGTAAGAACATGGGTCTTCCAGGCTACTTTCGATGGAATGCAACAAGCGGTGGGGATTTTCCCCCCGTCAACCTCGGAAAAAAAAAGCATATACACCGGTGTTCTAGAATTACAACTCGCTGGTACAAAATAGTATCCAAAGCTCTATAGAAAATAATCCAATTACAACGTCACAAACTGAACCCTATATTGAGCATGTTAAAGAATTCTGATTATGACGAATATGAAAGAGACTATAAGGACTTGTTGTTAAGTGAAACACGGTCTTCAGCCAAGTATGGAATGAGCATCTGAAGCTCCTTCTCCAGCGCACTAAAATCAAATCCTTGCCATCTCCCCTCCTGGAATCCACTAACCACTAATGGACCACCATTGAGCATGGCATCACCATCCACATTGCGCCTGAACTGAAGCACATCTGCACTGCACTCCAACACCTTTGTCAGGTTACATGATCAAATACCTCCCGTACACAGCAGACCAAGAGTCTCTCACAAACTCCTGATCAGTCTTCTGCCTTTATCCACTGTGAAAACTGGAGGGAGGTATCTATCTACTCACATCTCGGATGGAAAGGAACCTCACGCCAAGCATCCAGTGGTGGGAGGAAAAGCTGCAGCTTCCTGCAGTGGGAAGGTAGAACAATCACAACACACACAAGCATGCTCCTGGCCAGGAATGCCAATGCAACCTCACACAATTCAGATTAGTAGGGCTTCTTCCTCTTTAGGGACAAGTCGTGTCGTGGCGCAAGAGGGAAATGAGAGATGGGAACTAACTGAGGACGCAGCGGCTGGGACAGACGTAAGCGGCATAGAGGAGGGGCTGCGCCTTTCCAAGTGCATGGGTCCGGGCGGTATGGCGATGGAGTGGCGCCGTGCGAGAGGAGAAGTTGGGGGAGGCGTTGATACCTTTTCTTAGGGAAGGGTCGGCGCTGAGACCTGGTGTGGACTCTGGCTGCTAAGCTGACTGAATCACCGAATAGATGGAAAAGATCGATCTATTCCTAATCCAACGACCAAACATGCGTAGAACGGTGGAGCAAGGACAGGCTCCCAAATCCCTGGGAGCTTAGAGATCTTTAGAGATAAGAAACATGACAGAGTAGATAAGTGATTATTTGATCTATAAAATCATAATCTATCACCACACAATAAATCAGATGAAAACTCTGCGATTCAGATATGCTTTTTTTGTTCAAGTTGATTCATGTATGCTACAAAATATAAGCATCTCAAGATCTGGAAATTAAATCTAAATCGTGCCCAGTCTTTGTAGAGGGACTATACTGATTCATGAATTTGCTAAGGATAAATAATATTCGAAGTCCGCAGATCTTTAAAAAATTCTTTCTATTAGATTGAAGCGGGGTTTTTAGCGTGGCACCATGTAAATTTTTCTTTGCTGCTAGTAAGCGAACTTTAACAAAATTTATAACTGACTGGTCTCAATTATTCATTATAATCATTAACAGATCTCCAAAGAGAGTGTGAGATAGAATGATAGAAACGTCACAAATTATAACTCGAGTGATATCACTAGATGCAACTTTCTTGTGTGCAGAGCATAAAATTTTAACCCATCAGCATTGGTTGTAACAAGGACCTAGCAGAAATAATTTTCTACTTTGTCTGGTTCCTTTTTTTGTTTATGATGGCTTAGGCCCTCTTGTTTGCTCCTTCTTTACCAATATAAAAGACAAAGCTTTTGCCTCATCTCAAAATAAAATATACACCAGCCATTACTTAGCATACCAATCTTTCCATTTCCTGTCTGAATATCCAGATCCTAGCAACTATTGTATCTCATATGAACTGTACAAGAAAATCTATGCTATTCGCAGGGCAACTTTACATGTTCAGTAGAATGGTACAACGCAATGCTTTCCAAGCAAGTCATTTTCTTTTGCCCCAATATTTCTTCAATGTAAAATCCATTCAATGGCATGCAAAATTAAGCTCCAAGGAGAAAGAAAAAATACCGAAAAGGGTGAAAGGCTCCTTAATGACTTGTTGCTGGCTCGAATCTTTCAGGCTCTAAGCCTCCCCTTGCGCCCCCAGTTCTGCAAGGAAGAATGGTTAGCAAAGAGATTGGCATGATATTTATTTAGATTGGTTGGAATTGGATTTGTGGGTAGCAAATTAGCAACTTAGCATGACATGATAGCAGTCCATAAAACTACATGGAATATATAAGAAATTATTGAACCACAATACATTCATAATCTGAACCAGACCATTACAGTTCTTACTTACTTTTTCTTGTAATTTTCAGTGGTTCCAATCATAATCATTTTTTTCTGCACTGCAGCCAGGTCTTTAACATGTCTTAACACTTGGAGACTGCAGGGATGTTTCATATAAACCCTTTCTTAGTTGAAGCCTTCAAAAGTTTCAGATTGTGAATGTATTGTGGTTCAATAGGTTTCAGATTTTGCTCGTAACCACTGGTCTCTACATGAAAAACTGCAACTGAACTTATTACAAAAGTAGGTTTCCAAAGATATTCACTAACTGATATTTGAGCACCGACTTCCTTTGCTACTAAACTTCCAATACACGATTAATCATATATTAATAACCCTTCAGTCCATGCATTAGTATACCTATTATGTGTTCTGTATATAGCTATTAAGATTTAATACTTGCAGCATAATGCTGTTAACAACAAAAGATTTTTTCCCAGAAGAAAGTGAATGCAATATTCACTTACAATGCTATTGCAGCTCCAGGTACCTCTGCTGCCAAGCTACAGTATCCCCCTCCAGTACAAACGCCTCAGCCTGCAAAATCGAATTTAAACACGAATCTATGAATCAACCAAACCCAACAAGGATGGCCGATAATATGTGGAACAGTGGAAGAAGAAAGCATACAAAAAGAGCATATTCACTATGGACAAAGATAGCAAAAACGATAGCAGTTTCTGATTGAAGGTGCAAAATGTTGCAGATGTACGTCACAAGCCCTAAGAAAAAAATGAACTACGATATAATTGACTTGGCATATGCATGACCAAAATTGAGATAACCTCGTGAGGCTCAACAATCAAGCAAAAAAAGGCACTAATATAAACCAGAACACCGATCTATGGAGATGGATATCTCGATAATCTGTGGAACAGTGGAAGAAGAAAGCATACATAACTTTGTTTTTTAGAAAGTCCATATCCCAACAAGAATGGCCGCACTGGTGGATTATTAGGGGAATTGTACTATGCAGAATCAAAGAAATTAGGGCCGGAAACAAACTGAATATGTACATACATTCTCTACCAATATCTTATCAACTCACCTAGGCGAGGGAGGAGGAAGACGCAGCGGTGTGGCTGGTTCTGCACTGGGAGGTATCAGCTGCAGATTTGCCCCCAGTCTCCTGCCCCTCTTTAACACCCTATCATCCCGGTCCCGGCTCCCTCCACCACCACCTCCTTGACTGACTTCTCCCGCCTCGTCCCCTATCCCCCTCTCTCCCTCTCTCTTGCCGCATCTTGAAGGGACGCCCATGACGGCGGGTAGATTCGGCAAGAAGGCGCGCGACGGCGGCTGGACCGACGACCCCGTCGTTCCCCATCATCATCCCTGCCGGCGAGAAAATGGGGGAGGCATGGTGCCCGCCTGGTACTCCAAAAGCTCTGGATTGTGGCTGGAGCCAGGAGGGAATGAGGAACCATGGAGATGGCGGCTTGGCGTGGAGGGTGGAACGATAGTGCCTATGGGTCGGTTGAAGAGGATGGAGTCGGTTCAAGTTGACTCGGTTCCTTTGCGCTGAGACGGACGGAAAACACACAGACGTGAAACAGTCGAACGCTGCGGGGCCGGCGACAGCGACCCGCCGGTCGCTAAGAAGCGCTCTCCACCCTGGGAGCTTAGTGCTCTTTAAAGATAAAATCAAATCCTTGCCATCTCCCCTCCTGGAATCCACTAACCACTAATGGACCACCATTGAGCATGGCATCACCATCCACATTGCGCCTGAACTGAAGCACATCTGCACTGCACTCCAACACCTTTGTCAGGTTACATGATCAAATACCTCCCGTACACAGCAGACCAAGAGTCTCTCACAAACTCCTGATCAGTCTTCTGCCTTTATCCACTGTGAAAACTGGAGGGAGGTATCTATCTACTCACATCTCGGATGGAAAGGAACCTCACGCCAAGCATCCAGTGGTGGGAGGAAAAGCTGCAGCTTCCTGCAGTGGGAAGGTAGAACAATCACAACACACACAAGCATGCTCCTGGCCAGGAATGCCAATGCAACCTCACACAATTCAGATTAGTAGGGCTTCTTCCTCTTTAGGGACAAGTCGTGTCGTGGCGCAAGAGGGAAATGAGAGATGGGAACTAACTGAGGACGCAGCGGCTGGGACAGACGTAAGCGGCATAGAGGAGGGGCTGCGCCTTTCCAAGTGCATGGGTCCGGGCGGTATGGCGATGGAGTGGCGCCGTGCGAGAGGAGAAGTTGGGGGAGGCGTTGATACCTTTTCTTAGGGAAGGGTCGGCGCTGAGACCTGGTGTGGACTCTGGCTGCTAAGCTGACTGAATCACCGAATAGATGGAAAAGATCGATCTATTCCTAATCCAACGACCAAACATGCGTAGAACGGTGGAGCAAGGACAGGCTCCCAAATCCCTGGGAGCTTAGAGATCTTTAGAGATAAGAAACATGACAGAGTAGATAAGTGATTATTTGATCTATAAAATCATAATCTATCACCACACAATAAATCAGATGAAAACTCTGCGATTCAGATATGCTTTTTTTGTTCAAGTTGATTCATGTATGCTACAAAATATAAGCATCTCAAGATCTGGAAATTAAATCTAAATCGTGCCCAGTCTTTGTAGAGGGACTATACTGATTCATGAATTTGCTAAGGATAAATAATATTCGAAGTCCGCAGATCTTTAAAAAATTCTTTCTATTAGATTGAAGCGGGGTTTTTAGCGTGGCACCATGTAAATTTTTCTTTGCTGCTAGTAAGCGAACTTTAACAAAATTTATAACTGACTGGTCTCAATTATTCATTATAATCATTAACAGATCTCCAAAGAGAGTGTGAGATAGAATGATAGAAACGTCACAAATTATAACTCGAGTGATATCACTAGATGCAACTTTCTTGTGTGCAGAGCATAAAATTTTAACCCATCAGCATTGGTTGTAACAAGGACCTAGCAGAAATAATTTTCTACTTTGTCTGGTTCCTTTTTTTGTTTATGATGGCTTAGGCCCTCTTGTTTGCTCCTTCTTTACCAATATAAAAGACAAAGCTTTTGCCTCATCTCAAAATAAAATATACACCAGCCATTACTTAGCATACCAATCTTTCCATTTCCTGTCTGAATATCCAGATCCTAGCAACTATTGTATCTCATATGAACTGTACAAGAAAATCTATGCTATTCGCAGGGCAACTTTACATGTTCAGTAGAATGGTACAACGCAATGCTTTCCAAGCAAGTCATTTTCTTTTGCCCCAATATTTCTTCAATGTAAAATCCATTCAATGGCATGCAAAATTAAGCTCCAAGGAGAAAGAAAAAATACCGAAAAGGGTGAAAGGCTCCTTAATGACTTGTTGCTGGCTCGAATCTTTCAGGCTCTAAGCCTCCCCTTGCGCCCCCAGTTCTGCAAGGAAGAATGGTTAGCAAAGAGATTGGCATGATATTTATTTAGATTGGTTGGAATTGGATTTGTGGGTAGCAAATTAGCAACTTAGCATGACATGATAGCAGTCCATAAAACTACATGGAATATATAAGAAATTATTGAACCACAATACATTCATAATCTGAACCAGACCATTACAGTTCTTACTTACTTTTTCTTGTAATTTTCAGTGGTTCCAATCATAATCATTTTTTTCTGCACTGCAGCCAGGTCTTTAACATGTCTTAACACTTGGAGACTGCAGGGATGTTTCATATAAACCCTTTCTTAGTTGAAGCCTTCAAAAGTTTCAGATTGTGAATGTATTGTGGTTCAATAGGTTTCAGATTTTGCTCGTAACCACTGGTCTCTACATGAAAAACTGCAACTGAACTTATTACAAAAGTAGGTTTCCAAAGATATTCACTAACTGATATTTGAGCACCGACTTCCTTTGCTACTAAACTTCCAATACACGATTAATCATATATTAATAACCCTTCAGTCCATGCATTAGTATACCTATTATGTGTTCTGTATATAGCTATTAAGATTTAATACTTGCAGCATAATGCTGTTAACAACAAAAGATTTTTTCCCAGAAGAAAGTGAATGCAATATTCACTTACAATGCTATTGCAGCTCCAGGTACCTCTGCTGCCAAGCTACAGTATCCCCCTCCAGTACAAACGCCTCAGCCTGCAAAATCGAATTTAAACACGAATCTATGAATCAACCAAACCCAACAAGGATGGCCGATAATATGTGGAACAGTGGAAGAAGAAAGCATACAAAAAGAGCATATTCACTATGGACAAAGATAGCAAAAACGATAGCAGTTTCTGATTGAAGGTGCAAAATGTTGCAGATGTACGTCACAAGCCCTAAGAAAAAAATGAACTACGATATAATTGACTTGGCATATGCATGACCAAAATTGAGATAACCTCGTGAGGCTCAACAATCAAGCAAAAAAAGGCACTAATATAAACCAGAACACCGATCTATGGAGATGGATATCTCGATAATCTGTGGAACAGTGGAAGAAGAAAGCATACATAACTTTGTTTTTTAGAAAGTCCATATCCCAACAAGAATGGCCGCACTGGTGGATTATTAGGGGAATTGTACTATGCAGAATCAAAGAAATTAGGGCCGGAAACAAACTGAATATGTACATACATTCTCTACCAATATCTTATCAACTCACCTAGGCGAGGGAGGAGGAAGACGCAGCGGTGTGGCTGGTTCTGCACTGGGAGGTATCAGCTGCAGATTTGCCCCCAGTCTCCTGCCCCTCTTTAACACCCTATCATCCCGGTCCCGGCTCCCTCCACCACCACCTCCTTGACTGACTTCTCCCGCCTCGTCCCCTATCCCCCTCTCTCCCTCTCTCTTGCCGCATCTTGAAGGGACGCCCATGACGGCGGGTAGATTCGGCAAGAAGGCGCGCGACGGCGGCTGGACCGACGACCCCGTCGTTCCCCATCATCATCCCTGCCGGCGAGAAAATGGGGGAGGCATGGTGCCCGCCTGGTACTCCAAAAGCTCTGGATTGTGGCTGGAGCCAGGAGGGAATGAGGAACCATGGAGATGGCGGCTTGGCGTGGAGGGTGGAACGATAGTGCCTATGGGTCGGTTGAAGAGGATGGAGTCGGTTCAAGTTGACTCGGTTCCTTTGCGCTGAGACGGACGGAAAACACACAGACGTGAAACAGTCGAACGCTGCGGGGCCGGCGACAGCGACCCGCCGGTCGCTAAGAAGCGCTCTCCACCCTGGGAGCTTAGTGCTCTTTAAAGATTAGTTAAACTGCTGTTAGCCATTAAGCTCGTACTGACTGTTAACTGGTGGAACACTAACCTATGTCCTATGTGGGTATAAAATATCTTCAGCGGAGGTGGAAAAAAAAGTCCGAGTAGTCAAACCTTGGCGTAATACTCTTATTTTCTGACGAGGTCGTCTCATTGTTCCATTCCCACCTAACTCGAATATATCCAAGATTGTGCCTCCGCTATACGTGTAACCCTACATCATCATGTATGGTGTGGTTACCATCAGCAGCCACCAAATCCAAAGGACTAATTTAAACCACTACCAGAAACGCGACTAACCCTGTGTGCCTGCTCATTTTTCTGTCGGTCCCGAAACTCACTATGTCACAACTTATTTTTAGGGGCACTTTGTTAGAGGCATTTTCGTAAAATGCCTGAAAAAATCGTATTTAGGGGCACTATCGAAGTACTGCCTGTAAATAACTGATTACTAGAGGCACTTTCCTAAAATGCCTGTAAAAATAGATTTTTTGGGGCACTTTCCAGAAGTGCCTGCAAAAGTATAATTATCTAGGAAAAAGTCTATTTCAAACCCTGAATTCGTAGTGGTTCGGCGGATCAAACCCCGAAGTCCAAATCCTGGTCGTTTGCACCCTAAACTTACCAATCCCGGTCTAGATTAAACCCCGTAGGTGTTTGGTGAACCGGGAAAGCAACGATCCCGATCGGGATTAAAGGATACTCTCACTGACAGTGGGGCCAGTGTGTCATACTCGTCTTCTTCCCCAAATCTTTGAGCCGAATCGAAAATTTTCCAGCGGCGCTGCAGTGAACAGGCCCATCTCCTCGTCCCGCCGCTCCTCTCGCCACTATCGCCCCCCCCCACCCCCACCGGCAGTGCAATGGGGCGACCGAGATGGATCCGAGGGCACACAACCTCAAGTGCTGCGCATAATGTGCTCTGCGGCGTGGACCTGCGCTGCCTCTCTGGGATGCCACATTATTGGGCGCATGGGGGCTTCAGAGCACGCAGGTCTAGAGCGACGGGGGCCGACGACCGGAGCAACGGCGGACGACAGCAATTGACAGCAGCGCGAACCGGCGCTCATGAGGGAAAGGGGATTAGTCGCAGAGGACATGGAGCTCACCAGGAGTGTCTCGGTGGGGTTGGTCTTGGGGAGGTCGGAGGCGATGGCTAGGACGACGGCGAGCGGCGGCCGCGGACAGGAAGAAGTCAACTAGCGACGATTCCCTGTAACCCGATTCAATTCCTTCTACTAGGCGAACAAAGACGGCGAGGCGGAGCTGATGGTGCTCTTGGATTCGTCCGGGTTATCCTGGAACGGCGACGAACCGCGGCGGTGGCAACCGGCGCTTCGGCCGCTTCAGGGAGGGCGATATGAGGGAGAGATGCCCGGGCTATGACATGTAGGCCCATATAGTCATTGAGACTATTAATTTCGTATTTAATCTTATTTCCTCTAAAAACAGCTTTAGAGTTCGATTTGGACCGGGATTGGTAAGTTCAGGGTGCAAACGACCGGGATTTGGATTTTGGGGTTTGATCCACCGAACCGCTACTAATTCAGGGTTTGAAATAGACTTTTTCCAATTATCTAAGGCACTTTCGAAAGTGCCTGGAAAATACTTGCGAAGTTTACAAAATAGCCATGTACCTATTAGCTGTACATCCGGTCCTTCCCTCTCTTAATCAAAAAATTAGCTAGCCTCCGTGTCCTCCGCGTCACCTGCCCACGGCGGTTACGCCTTCGATCCCCTTGACAAGGGATTAACTTGTCAATGCCTACAAGTTGTAGACTAGGATTTAGTCAGAAGTAGAGGGCAAGTAGATCTCCAGGGTTTCAGCCGGAAAAGTACTCGACTGCTATGAAACTAGGGTTATGTTGACAATGATTCGATCCTCTCTTTGTCCCTCGACTCCCCATTATATAGGAGGCGGAGCCGAGGGTTTCGTGACACACAAGTTACAAAGTCCGGGAGACTCTTTGAGTTCGTCCCGTAATAGTTACAAGTCATTATTCCTAATACAACTCTGTATTTTCAAACCACTTCATAACTGGGCTTCCGGGCTTCATAAACTTCGGGTCGTGGGCCTTCAGTAAACCCGGGTACCTTCTTCGGCAGGCCCATTGGGGATGCCTATGTCAGTAGCCCCCGAGATTTTGCTTGAATCGAAGAATCAGGGAAAATCTCCATCTTTACAATTACCATATGATTTCTCCGACTCAATAAATAACCTTTATAAAGGAATTGTATATTGTACAGGGATAACTGTAATTGGGGCTGGTTCATCTGACGGATCAGGTACCAGTTAACTGCTCTTGTGGCAATCCGCAAAAACCTACTTCAAGATCACGTCTCTGGACATGATCTCGGGATACTAGCGTAATTTGACATGTGCCGCTTAAGGTCTTACCAGATGTCGAATTCCAGTTATGTTTTATCGGGTACCTAACGCGTCCATTAGAAATTTTCTTCGTATCTATTGATACGGAAAAAGTATCAAAACACCGTCAGAGGCGGTGCCACGCCGCACAGGACAGATCCTGGGGACTTACCTTCGCAAAGTATTGTGGCATTCAGAGATTAATTCGCGACCGAGGCGCTCTGAGAATATATAGTCGAGTGCTTTGTTCGGCTGCTGGAATAGCACATTTATTCGAGTCAACGGATGACTTGTATATTGTTATCTTGCCCTCACGATGGGAGTATATGAAGAGTTAATTTATAACTCGGAATATGCTCACCATGATTTCTTTGAATTTCATCGGGCACGCGAACAGCGTTCCCGATGGGAGTAGCCCCCGAGGCTACAGCCAAGTGCTTGTACTTGGTTGTAGGCTCACCTTTTTAACATCTTTGTCGCTATATTGTCATTTCTTCTGCTTCTCTCATCTTTATCGGGTGTGCAACCAGCGCTCCCGATGGGAGTAGCCCCCGAGGCTACAGTCGAGTATTTATACTTGGTTGTAGGCTCAACTTGTTCCTTTGCTGCGATAGCCAAATTTCTCTGTCGATATTCTTAATGATACTCTTTTATAAAGTAGCCCCCGAGCATTTGAACAAAAACTTGTATTTGATCAAAGGCTCTCGAAATTATCATTGATACTCTTCTGTCGACAATCTTCAAAACATTTGCACCCGTAGTTTTCTCCATAGTAACATCATTGCTGACGATAGCCACGACCACTGTATCGGGAAGACGCGAGTTCTATCCTGTCGCTGACATGTGGACCCAAAAATCCGCCGGACTTGACACGTTACGCAAGTGGGGGACACACGTCCTCCACTTTCCCTGGCACGCGCGTTGTAGCGTCTGTCCAGTTCCATCGCAGTAAAAAGACCTTCTTACCCATGTAGACACGTGTAGAGCGTCGAAACCATTCTTGCTGCATCCAACGGCACGGCGGTTCGTGGGTTTGCTATAAATTACCGTCTTCCTCCTCCAGTTTTCCCCTTCGCCGCGCCGCTCAAACCTACAGCCTTTATCCTCCATTGCTATAGCAAAGCTCTCTGCGCCTATGCTCTTTCCACCACCACAATCCACCAAGTGAATGCCACCGCGGGCGAGGCTCTATAAGCACACCTCTCCAATGGCGACGGAGGATCTGAAGTTCTCTGAGTGGGAGAGATCCAAGATCTCCAACCAAGATGCGAACCTGCTCAAGAAGCTCGGGTTCATGAAGAAGGAGAAGATGCTGATCTTCCCTGGCGAAGAAAACTTCCCCACACCACGCATCGGGTACCGGGTAACTTTTGTTGACCACCTCATCCGCGGTTTGGCTACTCCTATCCACGAATTTATTCGTGGATTACTCTTTGTTTACGGGCTACAGCTGCACCAGCTCACGCCCAATTCTATCCTCCATATTTCCATCTTCATCACACTCTGCGAATGCTTTCTCGGGACCCCTCCCAAGCGGGGCCTGTGGAAATGCATATTCCTTGTCCACCGCAACAGCTCCCACAACACCGCCTACAATGTGGGTGGTGTTGTTATCTGCGTCCGCCCAGATGTCGAATATTTCGATGTCAAGTTCCCTGACTCTGTTCAAGGGTGGGGCAAAAGATGGCTCTACATCCACGAAGAGGACGTCGACTCGCAAGAATACAACGTCGCGCCCTTTGATGGTAGCGAGAAGATCCTCCGACTCCGATCGTGGGACGCTGAAGCTACCGACGAAGAGAAAACAGCGACAGAGGCGCTGACGAAGCGCATCCACGAGCTCCAGAATACCCGCGGCAAAGAGTTGTCGGGTATTCAGATTACTGCGTATTTCCTTAGGATCAGGGTGCAACCTCTGCAGGCTCGCAAAAACCCTCTCTAGATGTATGTTGGCGACAAAGACGTCGACCGCTTATCCAAGGATCTTTCAGTGAAGGACTTGGAAAAGCTTATCCAAAAAATTTCATCACTGAGCAAGAAAGACGCCATTCCAACCTCTTGTCGTGTGGAGCCGTATAGCGGCACCAACGCCCTCCCCAAGGTAAATTATCTTTGTCCTCGACGAATTTAACTTTTTCGACTACTATTTTGCCGAGTTCATTGGTGTAACTTCTTGTCAATATATCTTTTTCTTCTGTAGAAGCATCAAATTGTATCCTCTCTACCTCCCCTTCCTGAAGGTGGAGAAGTTGAGGAACGAACTGTCGTTATCGACGACACCCAGGGTACTTCTCGCCCTGAGAGTGAAATCGCGGGATATTACAAATCCACGGCTTCCTCTGAAAGAGAGACTGCATCTGAGGCTTCCGAGTCATCCCATTCACTCCCTTCCGTTGTTTCCCCAAGGAACAAAAGGAAAAGGGGTGATGTTGAAGACTCCGGCGCCTCCAAGCCCAACATATCACCTGCAGAAGAAACTGCTCCTGAAGAGGAGGAAGCCTTCTGTCCTTATGACGATGCCATCGTTAGCTCGTAAGCTAATCTACCCCTCCTTTTCTTTTTATATACATTACTTGTAGACATTCTCATTATATCTTTGCAAGTAGTGGCGAGGAAGAAGAAGAGCCACTCGCCAATGTGACTGCTCCAACAAGCACGTCGCAAACTTTCGTTCTCTCGGAGACTCACCAAGTGACGGAGGAAACCTCGCCTCTTCCTCACCAAAACTTAGAGACGGCGACTCCTGTCGCTAGCCCCCGAGCCCCCTCGCCAAAGAGAGCGAGGATTGAGCTTGGCGATGAGCACAACTTGACCGGGAGTTCAACGGCTCCTCCCTTGGATGATGTAAGGATCTTCGCAACTTTCCGATATTCCTTGTCGAGTTTTTCGCCACTCTGAACTTTTTCTGTCGTCTTTCTTCCTACAGCCTCTGATGCAACACTTCATTAGTCTCGGTACTCAATTTATTGGGTACCGTGACACTGTCAATGGTTTGAAAGGTACACCATCATGTAAATAAGCTATCTTGCTTTTCGTCGAGTAAACTATATTGCTATTTTTATCTTAACTCCTGTCAAGTTTCCTTCCGCTAGAGGATCTCGCTAAGGCAAATAAACGTGCCGATGATCTCGCCGTCAAACTGGAGAAAAGTGAAAAGGCTCGCGAGAAGGCTGAACAAAATGTTGCCTCCGTTGGAGATCTTCCAAAGAGACTCCACGAAGCTGAAACTGCTTTGAGCGATAAAATCACTCAACAAATTGATCAAGAAGAAGATGTCATTGGCCACTTGGAGTCGCAAAATCGTCTTTTTTCCAGTAAGTTTGGAGATCACTATACTCGGGTTTTCTCTAATATTAACTTCTCCTCATAGTTGTTCGTAACCCGAACTTTTGCTTCAGCAGGAAAAATGGGTCAGGATTTTGAACTCGAAGAACCTGAAGGGAATCATCTTCGCGACGCCCTTTCCCTACTTGAAATTCATGGGGATTTGGCGCGTCGCACTATTTTCGACGCGAAAACTGCCTTCACGTGCCTCTTCCCCTACTTCTTCCCAAGGAAAGACCAGCCAAGCACCTTCGCTGCCCTCACCAAGTGCTTCATTCCCGAAGAAGATCTTGGGCTGGCTCTCCGACAAGAAAACTTGAAGATTGGCTTTGAAGGCACCATAGCTTTGGTTGCCGAAAGCCAACAAAACGTCTACTGGGCGAAAGCTGGCGAGACTAAGAGGATGAAGACGGAGAAGTGGCAAGCCTTGATTAGAGCTGCCGAACCTCACTCGAAGAAGATCCTCTCCTTCCTCGGATACAAGCCAGCTCCTTCCTCCAGTTCCGCCAAACCGGAGGTCAAGTAGACCATCTTGTCCTTGTATATTTTCTTTTTCTCTTTTGATGTTGTCGCCGTAATAGTAACTTGCGACAGCGTACCATTGGTTCACTAGGAGCCAATCTTTTGTAATGACCATGTAGATATCTTGAGAATTAATGGAAACCTATTTTGCTTGATGATTGATATCGAGATTTTCTTTCTAGTTGGTTTTTGACAACTATACTGCAACCCCTCGTTCTTCTGATGCCTTGCCCACTTCCTCCTACTCGAAGAAAGCGTCAGTCGATGAAGAAACAGGCTATTATGATCATGGATCGATTTCACAAGTCATCTGAGCGAGAAAAGGTAGCTCTTCAAGCGGCCAAAGAAGCTTTCGCATTAAGAGATACTGCAGTTGCCGAAGCTGCCCAGGCCGTTTCTCGAGAAGAATATATGCTCGACTTACTGACTGACATGAGTTTGTATATGGCAGGTATGCTTCTCGAGCTTTAGTCCTATTGTAAGTACGTGCCCTCTATTTCTATTCCTCATTTTGTTCTTTTCCCTTAACAGGTTCCTTTCTGGATGCTGCAGCTGAAGATCAGCGGGTTGATGCGAGATCAACTCTCCTTATTAAAGTTGCGCTGGAAAATGATTTCTAGTTTTTGGTCTTCCCCAGATCGAATCTGACGAATCGTCAGATTTCAGGATCGCGCAGGCTAGGTCCGGCATTATCTTGAATTTTGCACCAAAACATTGGCCATGGTTTACAATGCCATGTTCCCTCGAAATGTTCAACCCAAAACACTTCCTGAACTGATGAACAAATTCCAAAACCCTCAACAAATCCATGGTTTTGTGAAAGCCCAATTAATAGCTGGCGCCAGATTTGCCCTGATTATGCTGCAGATCTGTCACTCAAAGTTGGAAATGACCAAGGTTGTTGAAACTGTTCACGCCAAGTTGAAGAAGCGACGGAGGTTTGTCGACAAAATCGATGAAAGGGTTACGCCAGTAGCCGAGGAAATGATCGATGATCTCCTTCGGATGGATGCTGACTTCTTCATGGATGGCCATTATGCTGATTTCATGGGTGCATCTGCCGACGAGGACAGAGTGAACATAGATGACCTGATAGGTCATGACTGAAAATCTGTTTCTTCGATAGATATTTTCCTTGATGAAAGGACCCTGTAAATTACAAGCACTGTATATATTGTAAAACAATTGTATGTTCTTTCTTTTCCTTAGCCCCCGAGTATCTCGGTGGCTAGTGTCTTTATTTTTCGTTGGTTTGCGAGGTGTTTTAAACCAAGACAAAGAACTTGTGAATTTGTATATTGTCTGAATTTCTGTATGTAACGAACTTTGTCGAGTATTAATCCCCCGAGCCTATCGAAGAAAAAGATGTATATCACCAATATCTTTACTATATTGCAGCACCGCGAGCCCGCCTCGTTAAAAACCTTCCAGCTCCACTCGGTGCCCTGAAAGGAAAAGAGTGCTTCTGAAAACTCGCGGGCGTTTCAGTACATTGTATGTTTACATATATATTTTGACTTAAGCGTAAAAACGCCTAAGCTGCGCCACGTTCCAGGGATTTGGCTCTGCAATCCCTGTCTTCTTGTCTTTTATCCTGTACGCTCCTCCTTCAATTACTTCGGTGACGATGTATGGGCCTAGCCATGGTGCTCGAGTTTTTCATGGCTGTCTTGCGTGAGTCGAAGAACTAGATCGCCAACTTGCAAAGATCTTGGTCGCAAGCGTCGACTGTGGTAATTTTTCATATCCTACTGGTATTTGGTGACTCTTGACAATACCTCGTCTCGAGCTTCGTCGAGTGCATCTACATGATCTTCCAGTGCCTTTATCGAGGTTTCTTCATCAAATTCTGCCACTCTCGGGGAATTGTGTTCTATCTCTATTGGTAGCACTGCTTCAGCTCCATGAACCAGAAAAAACGGAGTTTCTTGTGTCACTGCATTGGGTGTCGTCCGTATACTTCATAGCAAGCTAGGCAACTCCTCTGGCCATGTGTGTCGAGGTTTTTCTAATGGTGCTAACAGGCGCTTCTTGATGCCATTGCAAATGATGATGTTCGCTTTCTCGACTTGACCGTTGGTTTGCGGGTGCGCAACTGACGCAAAATATAACTTGATGCCTACCTCTGCGCAATATGCTTTGAATTCTTTGGAGGTAAAATTGATGCCATTGTCTGTTACGATGCTATGAGGAACTCCATCAGAAAACGATACTTTTGATGAACTTGACCGCTGATGCTGCGTCTGGCGAGTTTATGGTTTTTGCCTCAACCCACTTGGTAAACTTGTCGATAGCTACGAGCATATACTCGTATCCTCCTGGCCACGCCTTATGCAATTTTCCTACCATATCGAGACCCCATTGAGCAAAGGGCCACGACAATGGTATTGGCATCAGCTCTGCTGCCGGAGAGTGAGGTTTTGCGGCAAACCTTTGGCACGCGTCACAAGTACGCACTATGTCCTTTGCATCTTCGATTGCTGTTAGCCAGTCGAGCCCTGCTCTGAAAACCTTGGCTGCGATAGCTCGACTGCTTGCATGGTGTCCACACACTCCTTCGTGCACATCTTTTAAGAGTACTCGACCTTCTTCGGGCGTGACGCATCGTTGCAAAACTCCCGATATACTTTGCTTATAAAGCTCGCCCTTAACCACAGTGAAAGCTTTGGACCGTTGAATAACTCGCCTTGCTTCTACTGGATCTTCGGGTATTTCTTTCCTTGAGATATATGCGACATAGACCTGCATCCAAGGGACTTGCACCACCATCACCTCATGTGATTCTTCTTCATCTCCTGATGTACTTGCCTCTATTGCTGCTGGAGCCCCCGAGCCTTTCTCGACCTTTTCCTTTTTCTTTGACTGTTTCCTTGCCTTAGTCGACCTTTCACTTACCTCTTCCCAAAATACTCCGGGTGGTATTGCTAAACACTGTGACCCGATATTTGCCAGAACGTCGGCTTCGTCATTACTGAGCCTACTAATATGGTTCACTTCACACCCATCAAAGAGTTTCTCGAGTTCATTGTATACCTCTTTGTATGCTATCATACTATCATTGACTGCGTCACAGTGATTCATTAATTGTTGAGCCACCAATTGGGAGTCGCCGAATATTTTTAATCGGGTTGCACCACAAGCTTTCGCCATCTTCATCCCATGTATCAGCGCTTCATATTCTGCCTCGTTATTAGATGTGTTAGGAAATGTCATCCGCGCTACGTATTTCATCTTGTCTCCTTGAGGTGATACTAGTATCACGCCAGCTCCAGCTCCTTCTAACCTCTTGGACCCGTCGAAGTTCATAGTCCAGGTTCTCGATAAATCAGGAGGTCCCGTATTTTGCAGCTCCATCCACTCTGCGACGAAGTCTGGCAAGATCTACGACTTTATTGCTTTTATTTTTTCATACGTGATGTCCCGAGGGGAAAGCTCTATTCCCCAAAGGGAGACACGGCCCGTAGCTTCCGGGTTATTTAGTATGTTTGTTAGTGGTGCCTCATTGACCAGTATTATCGGATGTGCCGAGAAATAATGTCGCAACTTTCTTGCTGTTGTAAACACTCCATATGCCAGCTTCTGATAATGCGGGTACCACTTTTTTGAAGGCGATAAAACTTCACTGATGAAATATACCGGCCTTTGTACTCCATGCAGTTTCCCTTCTTCTTCGCGCTCAACCACAAGTGTTGTGCTGACCACCTGAGGTGTGGCTGCGATATATAACAGGAGAGGTTCTTTTTCCTTGGGTGCCACCAAGATTGGTGGTGTCGAGATGGTGTGCTTGAGGTCTTCAAAAGCTCTGTTCGCCTCTTCGTTCCACTCGAACTTCTCTCCTTGCTTGATCAAGACGTAAAACGGCAACGCCTTTTCTCCTAGCCTGGCGACGAATCTACTTAAAGCTGCGACTCGCCCCGTTAAATTTTGTATTTCCTTTAACTTTGTTGGCTTCCGCATCGGTACGATGGCCTGAATTTTCTCCGGGTCAGCCTCGATTCCTCTTGCTGACACTAGGAACCTGAGAAGTTCTCCCGCAGGAACGCCGAAAGAGCACTTCGTCGGATTCAGCTTGAGGCAGAACTTGTCGAGGTTGTCAAAAGTTTCCTTGAGATCATCGATCGAAGTTGACCCTTTCTTTGTTGCTATGACGATATCGTCAATGTACACTTGAATGTTCTTGCCAATCTGTGTGGCAAGACACTTTTGCATCATCCGCTGATGTGTTGCTCCTGCGTTTTTCAACCCGAAAGGCATTGTTCTATAGCAGAACACGCCATAGGGTGTTATGAAAGCTGTTTTGACCTCATCCTCTTCTTTCAATCTGGTTGTAACCAGAATATGCATCCAGGAAGGAAAGACGTTCGCAGCCTGCCGTGGAATCGATAATTTGATCGATCCTTGGGAGGGAGAAGTGATCCTTTGGACAATGTTTATTGAGACACGTGAAGTCGACACACATGCGAAGGACCTCTGTGTTTTTCTTCGGAACCAAAACTGGGTTAGCTACCCATGTGGCCTCTGTATGTATCTCTTTGATAAATCCAGCTTCTCTGAGTCGATTAATTTCTGACAGCATAGCTTTGCGGTTTGGTTCCGAAAAATGCCGCAAAGGTTGTCTGATTGGCCGAGCTAATGGATCCAAATTAAGGGGGTGCTCGGCAAGTTCCATGGGTACTCCTGGCATGTCATCTGGACACCATGCGAAGATTTCCGCTCACGGAGGAACTCGACGAGCGCGCTTTCCTATGCGAGATCCATGTTTGTTGCGATAGTTGTCGTTTTCTTGGGGTCTGTCGGGTGGATCTGTACTTCTTTCGAGTTCTTGGTGGTATCGAAAGTTGGTTATTTAAGTGGCCTCCCTCCATCTGGCAATACATCGTAATCAGTTGTTAACTTTGACGCCAGGTATTCTTCTTGCATCCCGAAAGTTTCTGACAACCGATGAAAATCCTTGCCGCACTTATCTGCTAGCGCAAAACTGCCTTTTACTATGATTGGTCCTTTGGGTCCATGGAGCCGCCATAACAGGTATGTGTAATGTGGTACTGCCATAAACCTGGCATACGCGGGTCGTCCCAACAAAGCATGATACTGCGATGGGAAATCCACAACTTCAAACTCAAGCTTCTCTCTTCTGTAATTTTCTCGGGTTCCAAACTGAACGTCGAGATTGATTTTTCCCAAGGGGTAACTTGACTTTTCAGGTGTAATACCATGAAACCGCGTGTCAGTTCGTGTTAGATTGGCCAAGGATATGTTCATCTTTCTCAATGTATCTGCGTACATGAGGTTTAAGCTGCTGCCTCCATCTATAAACACCCGTGAAACGTCGAATCCTGCGATCACTGACGGCAGAATCAAAGCTGACTGCCCTGGTCGAGGAACTTGTTGCGGGTGGTCCGCTATGGTAAACCAATGTCCTGTCCCGACCAATTCAGGTACTCAACTGTTGGTGGAGGCATCTTTTCTGCCATAAAGACTTGTCGCGTAATTACTTTTTGAGATCTATTGGGTGGCCTGCCCTTCTGAATCATCGACACCTCTCCATTGGTGTTGATATAAGGGCCGTTCATTGGAGCTGCCGCTATTTGTAGTTGATGTCGATTTTCGTCCGTGATTGCGGGAGGAAGTGGCAGGTGAATCTCACTCCTTGGCCCCTGGGGGTTTCTATTTGCTGCATGTGCGTTGGCATGCCCTGCGTATCTATTCAATGCTTGGAAAGTTCGGCAATCCTTCTGCAAATGCCTGATGTCTACGGGTGCTTCTATTCTTGTAGACAGTGTTGGGCCTCCAAGAGCAGAGGTTTGTAGAACAGCAGCAAGTTTCCCTTAAGTGGATTACCCAAGGTTTATCGAACTCGGGAGGAAGAGGTCAAAGATATCCCTCTCAAGCAACCCTGTAATCACAAAGCAAGAAGTCTCTTGTGTCCCCAACACACCAAATACACTTGTCGGGTGTATAGGTGCACTAGTTCGGCGAAGAGATAGTGAAATACAAGTAATATGGATGTATATGAGTGGTAATAGCAATCTGAATAAAATATGGCAGCGAGTAAACATGCAGCAAAACAGTAAACAAACGGAGATTCGATGCTTGGAAGCAAGGCCTAGGGATCCTGCTTTCACTAGTGGACACTCTCAACAATGATCACATAATAGGACTACTCTACACTCTTTTGTTGGATGATGAACGCATTGCGTAGGATTACACGAACCCTCAATGCCGGAGTTAACAAGCTCCACAATGCAATGTTCATATTTAAATAACCTTAGAGTGCAAGATAGATCAACATAATTACACCAAGAACTAACATAGCATGCACACTGTCACCATCATGCATATGTAGGAGGAATAATACACATCAATACCATCATAGCAATAATTAACTTCATAATCTACAAGAGATCATAATCATAGCCTATGCCAAGTACTCACACGGTGCACACACTATCACCATTACACACATGGAGGAGGAATAGAGTACTTTAATAACATCACTAGAGTAGCACATAGACGATATTCAACTAGATCACATAAAGAGAGATGAACCACATAGCTACGGGAGCCCTCAGCCCGGGGTGAATTACTCCCTCCTCATCATGGAGGCAGCGATGGCGGTGAAGATGGCGGTGGAGACGGCGGAGACGGCTCCGGGGCAATTCCGTCCGGCAGGGTGCGAACAGAGAGTTCTGTCCCCGAATCTTGATTTCGCGATGGCGGCGGCTCTGGAAGGTTTTTCTCCGTATCGTGGTCTCTCTCTGTAAGGGTTTTCGATGCAGGGGCTTTATATAGGCGAAGAGGCGGCGCAGGAGGGTCAACGAGGCGACGACACCATAGGGTGCGCGCCAGGGCCTGGGCCGCGCCACCATGTCATCTGGGGCCCACAGGGCCCATCTCCAGCAGCTCTCGAGTGTTCTGATGGTTCCGGGAAAAATAGGAACAGGGCGTTGATTTCGTCCAATTCCGAGAATATTTCGTTACTAGGATTTCTGAAACCAAAAACAGCAGAAAAGAACTGGCACTTCGGCATCTTGTTAATAGGTTAGTTCCATAAAATGCGTAAATACGACATAAAATGTGCATAAAACATGTAGGTATCATCAATAAAGTGGCATGGAACATAAGAAATTATCGATACGTTGGAGACGTATCAGCATCCCCAAGCTTAGTTCCGAGCAGGTAAAACGATAACAAAGATAATTTCTTAAGTGACATGCCATCATAAACTTGATCATATTGTAAACATATGTAATGAATGCAGCGATCAAAACAATGGTAATGACATGAGTAAACAATGAATCATAAAGCAATGACTTTTCATGAATAGTACTTTCAAGACAGGCATCAATAAGTCTTGCATAAGAGTTAACTCATAAAGCAATAATTTAAAGTATAGGCATTGAAGCAACACAATGGAAGATTAAGTTTCAGCGGTTGCTTTCAACTTGTAACATGTATATCTCATGGATAGTTGTCAATGCAAAGTAATATAATAAATGCAATATGCAAGTATGTAGGAATCAATGCACAGTTCACACAAGTGTTTGCTTCTTGAGGTGGAGAGAGATAGGTAAACTGACTCAACATAAAAAGTAAACGAATGGCCCTTCAAAGAGGAAAGCATCGATTGCTATATTTGTGCTAGAGCTTTGGTTTTGAAAACATAAAGAGAGCATAAAAGTAAAATTTTGAGAAGTGTTTGTTGTTGTCAACGAATGGTAGCGGGTACTCTAACCCCCTTGCCGGCAAACCTTCAAAGAGCGGCTCCCATTTTATTTTGTTTTTGGGTGGCACTCCTTCCAACCTTTCTTTCACAAACCATGGCTAACCGAATCCTCGGGTGCCTGCCAACAATCTCATACCATGAAGGAGTGCCTTTTTATTTTAGTTTTATTATGATGACACTCCTCCCCACCTTTGCTTTCTCAAGCCATGGCTAACCGAATCCTTCGGGTGCCGTCCAACAATCACATACCACGGAGGAGTGTCTATTTATAATTAATTTGGGACTGGGAATCCCATTGCCAGCTCTTTTTGCAAAATTATTGGATAAGCGGATGAAGCCACTAGTCCATTGGTGAAAGTTGCCCAACAAGATTGAAAGATAAACACCACATACTTCCTCATGAGCTATAAAACATTGACACAAATAAGAGGTAATAACTTTTGAATTATTTAAAGGTAGCACTCAAGCAATTTACTTTGGAATGGCGGAGAAATACCATGTAGTAGGTAGGTATGGTGGACACAAATGGCATAGTGGTTGGCTCAAGGAATTTGGATGCATGAGAAGTATTCCCTCTCGATACAAGGTTTAGGCTAGCAAGGTTATTTGAAGCAAACTCAAGGATGAACCGGTGCAGCAAAACTCACAT
Source organism: Lolium multiflorum (assembly GCA_030979885.1). Lineage (NCBI taxonomy): Eukaryota > Viridiplantae > Streptophyta > Magnoliopsida > Poales > Poaceae > Lolium > Lolium multiflorum. The sequence continues at coordinate 143,037,785 of CM061750.1, forward strand.
AAAAGACATATTGTAAACATTATAAGACTCTACACCGTCTTCCTTGTTGTTCAAACTCAATACTAGAAATTATCTAGACCTTAGAGAGACCAATTATGCAAACCAAATTTTAGCATGCTCTATGTATTTCTTCATTAATAGGTGCAAAGTATATGATGCAAGAGCTTAAACATGAGCACAACAATTGCCAAGTATCACATTACCCAAGACATTTTACCAATTACTACATGTAGCATTTTCCAATTCCAACCATATAACAATTTAACGAAGAGGAAACTTCGCCATGAATATTATGAGCTAAGAACACATGTGTTCATACGAACCAGCGGAGCGTGTCTCTCTCCACACAAGGATGAACTTATTCAGAGAACTAAGATAACAAAACAAAAACAAAAACATACGACGCTCCAAGTAAAGAACACAAGATGTGACCGAATAAAAATATAGTTTCAAGAGAAGGAACCGATACTTTGTCGATGAAGAAGGGGATGCCTTGGGCATCCCCAAGCTTAGATGCTTGAGTCTTCTTGAAATATGCAGGGATGAACCACCGGGACATCCCCAAGCTTAGACCTTTCACTCTTCTCGATCACATTATATCACCCTCTTCTATTGACCCTTGAAAACTTCTGCCACACCAAACTTCAAGCAAACTCATTAGAGGGTTAGTGCATAATCAAAATTCACATGTTCAGAGGTGACACAATCATTCTTAACACTTCTGGACATTGCACAAAACTTCTGAAAGTTAATGGAACAAAGAAACTCATTCAACTTAACAAAAGCGGCAATGCGAAATAAAAGGCAGAATCTGTCAAAAACAGAACAGTCCGTAAAGACGAATTTTAAGATGGCACCAGACTTGCTCAAATGGAAAAACTCAAAACTAATGAAAGTTGCGTACATATCTGAGGATCACGCTCGTAAATTGGCAGATTTTTTCGAATTTTCTACAGAGAACTGTGCCCAGATTCGTGACAGACAGCAATGCTGTTTCTGCGCAGCGATCCCAAATATAACATCAACTTTGACATAGAAACTTTACTTGGCACAAAAACATGATAAGGAGAGGTTGCTACAGTAGTAAACAACTTCCAAGACTCAACAAAACAAAAATTGCTGTAGTAAAATAAACACATGGGTTATCTCCCAAGAAGTTCTTTCTTTATAGCCATTAAGATGGGCTCAGCAGTTTTAATGATGCACTTGCAAGAAATAGAAGTTGAAGCAAAAGAGAGCATCAAGAGGCAAATTCAAAACACATTTAAGTCTAACATGCTTCCTATGCATAGGAATCTTGTAAATAAACAAGTTCATGAAGAGCAAAGTAACAAGCATAGGAAGATAAAACAAGTGTAGCTTCAAAAATTTCAGCACATAGAGAGGTGTTTTAGTAACATGAAAATTTTTACAACCATATTTTCCTCTCTCATAATAACTTTCAGTAGCAACATGAGCAAACTCAACAATATAACTATCACATAAAGCATTCTTATCATGAGTCTCATGCATAAAATTATTACTCTCCACATAAGCATAATCAATTTTATTAGTTGTAGTGGAAGCAAATTCAACAAAGTAGCTATCAAATATAGGAGGTATATTGTAATCGTAATCAAATTTATCCTCCATAACAGGTGGTAACAAAATACTACTATCATTATAATCATCATAAATAGGAGGCAAAGTATCATCAAAGTAAATTTTCTCCTCAATGCTTGGGGGACTAAAAATATCATGCTCATCAAAGCCAGCTTCCCCAAGCTTAGAATTTTCCATAGTATTAGCAACAATGGTGTTCAAAGCATTCATACTAATAACATTCCCATTATCATGCATATAAAGTTCCATGGGTTTTTAATTCTCTCTTCAAACACATCATGTCCTAATTCAAGATAAAGTTCATAAAGATCTCTCATATTTTTGTTGTTTTCCATTATGCCTAACTAGTGTAAACAAGAAACAAAAAGATGTAATTGCAGAGTCTAAAGGAAATAGCTTCGAGTACTTACAATGGCGCCGGAAAATAGCTTAGTAGCCGAGATCCGGAGTGTGAGTACCTTTACCTTTCCTCCCAACGGCGCCGAAAAAGTGCTTGATGTCTACGGGTGCTTCTATTCTTGTAGACAGTGTTGGGCCTCCAAGAGCAGAGGTTTGTAGAACAGCAGCAAGTTTCCCTTAAGTGGATTACCCAAGGTTTATCGAACTCGGGGAGGAAGAGGTCAAAGATATCCCTCTCAAGCAACCCTGTAATCACAAAGCAAGAAGTCTCTTGTGTCCCCAACACACCAAATACACTTGTCAGGTGTATAGGTGCACTAGTTCGGCGAAGAGATAGTGAAATACAAGTAATATGGATGTATATGAGTGGTAATAGCAATCTGAATAAAATATGGCAGCGAGTAAACATGCAGCAAAACAGTAAACAAACGGAGATTCGATGCTTGGAAGCAAGGCCTAGGGATCCTGCTTTCACTAGTGGACACTCTCAACAATGATCACATAATAGGACTACTCTACACTCTTTTGTTGGATGATGAACGCATTGCGTAGGATTACGCGAACCCTCAATGCCGGAGTTAACAAGCTCCACAATGCAATGTTCATATTTAAATAACCTTAGAGTGCAAGATAGATCAACATAATTACACCAAGAACTAACATAGCATGCACACTGTCACCATCATGCATATGTAGGAGGAATAATACACATCAATACCATCATAGCAATAATTAACTTCATAATCTACAAGAGATCATAATCATAGCCTATGCCAAGTACTCACACGGTGCACACACTATCACCATTACACACATGGAGGAGGAATAGAGTACTTTAATAACATCACTAGAGTAGCACATAGACGATATTCAACTAGATCACATAAAGAGAGAGATGAACCACATAGCTACGGAGCCCTCAGCCCCGGGGTGAATTACTCCTCCTCATCATGGAGGCAGCGATGGCGGTGAAGATGGCGGTGGAGACGGCGGTGGAGACGGCTCCGGGGCAATTCCCCGTCCGGCAGGGTGCCGGAACAGAGACTTCTGTCCCCCGAATCTTGATTTCGCGATGGCGGCGGCTCTGGAAGGTTTTTCTCCGTATCGTGGTCTCTCTCTGTAAGGGTTTTCGATGCAGGGGCTTTATATAGGCGAAGAGGCGGCGCAGGAGGGTCAACGAGGCGACGACACCATAGGGTGGCGCGGCCGGGCCTGGCCGCGCCACCATGTCATCTGGGGCCCACAGGCCCATCTCTGGCAGCTCTCGAGTGTTGGATGGTTCCGGGAAAAATAGGAACCTGGGCGTTGATTTCGTCCATTCCGAGAATATTTCGTTACTAGGATTTCGAAACCAAAAACAGAGAAAACAGAACGCACTTCGGCATCTTGTTAATAGGTTAGTTCCATAAAATGCGTAAATACGACATAAAATGTGCATAAAACATGTAGGTATCATCAATAAAGTGGCATGGAACATAAGAAATTATCGATACGTTGGAGACGTATCAATGCCCTGACTGACGCTTGATGCGCGTAGATGTACACGTCCGTTGGGAACCCCAAGAGGAAGGTGTGATGCGCACAGCAGCAAGTTTTCCCTCAGAAAGAAACCAAGGTTATCGAACCAGTAGGAGCCAAGAAGCACGTGAAGGTTGTTGGTGGAGGAGTGTAGTGCGGCGCAACACCCTGAAACCGGCGCCAACGTGGAACCTGCACAACACAATCAAGATACTTTGCCCCAACGTAACGTGAGGTTGTCAATCTCACCGGCTTGCTGAAAACAAAGGATTAAGCGTATCGAGTGGAAGATGGTGTTTGTTTGCAAAGAACAATAAAGAACAATGATTGCAGTAGATTGTATTCAGATGTAAAAGAATGGACCGGGGTCCACAGTTCACTAGTGGTGTCTCTCCAATAAGATAACTAACATGATGGGTGAACAAATTACAGATGGGCAATTGACAAATCAAGATTCAATACATATAAATGATGATTACTATGAGATTTAATCAGGGCATTACGACAAAGTACATAGACCGCTATCCAGCATGCATCTATGCCTAAATAATCCACCTTCGGGTTAGCATCCGCACCCCTTCCAGTATTAAGTTGTAAACAGATAATTGCATTAAGTATGGTGCGTAATGTAATCAACACAGATATCCTTTGACAAAGCATCGATGTTTTATCCCTAGTAGCAACAACACATCCACAACCTTAGAACCTTCTGTCACTGTCCCAGATTAAATGGAGGCATGAACCCACTATCGAGCATAAATACTCCCTCTTGGAGTTACAAGTATCAACTTGGCCAGAGCCTCTACTAGCAACGGAGAGCATGCAAGAACATAAACAACACATATATGATAGATTGATAATCAACTTGACATAGTATTCTAGATTCATCGGATCCCACCAAACACAACATGTAGCATTACAAATAGATGATCTTGATCATGTTAGGCAGCTCACAAGATCTAAACAATGATAGCACAAGCGGAGAAGACAACCATCTAGCTACTGCTATGGACCCATAGTCCAAGGATGAACTACTCACGCATCAATCCGGAGGCGGGCATGATGATGTAGAGCCCCTCCGGTGATGATTCCCCTCTCCGGCGGGCGGAGGCGAACTCCTGAATCCCGAGATGGGATTGGCGGCGGCGTCTGAAGGTTTTCCGTATCGTGGCTCTCGGTACAGAGGGTTTCGCGACGAAGGCTTTAAGTAGGCGGAAGGGCAGGTCAAGTGGCGGCACGAGGGCCCCACACGCCAGGGCCTGGGCCGCGCCGCCCTGTTGTGTCGGCGCCTCGTGGCCCCACTTCCTTTCCCCTCGGTGTTCTGGAAGCTTCGTGGAAAAATAGGACCCTGGGCGTTGATTTCGTCCAATTACGAGAATATTTCCTTACTAGGATTTCTGAAACCAAAAATAGCAGAAAACAGCAACTGGCCCTTCGGCATCTTGTTAATAGGTTAGTGCCGGAAAGTGTATAATAATGATGCAAAGTATGTATAAAACATTCAAGTATTGTCACAAAAGTAGCATGGAACATAAGAAATTATAGATACGTTTGAGACGTATCAACGCTTTCCGTTGTTGTAAAGATAAAGTGCATTTGGCATGGTCCGTTCATCATATCCTCGGGAGATATATACGGCCTCTGGAACCTTGGACCATTGTTTTGCCTATTATGACGGGGAGTATCCCTGTAATCGCTACGCTATTCGCCGCTCTTTTGATAATCGCCTCGATTGTTTCCTCCATTATTTCCTCGGAAGCCAGCTGATACTTGGCCAAGACCGTCATAATCTGAAAACTGGCGAGAAAAACGCCATCTATTTTGAATGTTTCTATTGCGACCATCCTCAGGCGACCTGTGTCGCTTGTTGTTGAGAGCATCCTCTCCATCTGCCCATCGATTCGCTATTTCCATGAGTGCTGCTATTGTTTTTGGATTAGTCCTTTCCAAGTCCTCGATGAAATCCTTTCTTTGGATCCCATTAACAAAAGCATCTATTGCTCTCTCGTCCGATATATTTTTTGCCGAGTTTTTGATAATGTTCCACCTCTGGACGTACGCCCTCATAGACTCATCATACCTCTGTCGACAGGCTCTCAATTGCTCTATTTACGCAGGTTTCTTGCATGTGGACAAGAAGTTTTTCACGAACATGTCCTCGAAGGTCTCCCAGCTGTCGATAGATCCAGGTGGTAGCTTCTTGATCGATGATCGAGCTGTCCCACTTAAGTATACTTGGATGCTTTGCATAGCCGTTGCCTTGGTTCCACCCGTCAGTTTTATTGTCTCCAGGTAATCAACCAACCAATCCTTGGGATCTTGCAACCCGTCGAATTTCTTATAACTATCAGGCAACTTGAATTAAAACGGGACTCGCGTTTTACGGACTCATCAAGTGAAACAGGGGAGCCCGCACATATCTTCATCATCTACCTCAGGTGACTACCGACGTTCTCTCCTTTCATGCCTTGCCCTCTCGACCCATGCATGTATCGCTGTATCTCTTGCCGACGTTCTTGGAGGATCCTGTACTGCCACTGTAGGTCGTGGACTATTTTGTCTTGCGGTTCCTTCGAGAGGTGTGCTTGTACTAGCAAACGTCGTTCCCATGACACCAACTCCTGCCATGGCCATGTTATATAATGCCTCTCTTGGATCTCCAGCCGGTGGCCTACTTGCCAGTATGTATGCCTGTGTCGCCATATATCCTACCTCTGGTGTTTTGGGGATAATGTTTCCTCTCGTGTCAATTGACATAAAAGACATGTCGAGGTTCTGGATCAAATGCTGCCTCTCTCCTTCCGGTATGTTCTGCAGCAGAGTTCTTCCCCTATTACGAGCATCTCTATGATTATCTCCTGAAGTTCCTGAATGTCGACTTAACTCAGCCCTCCGCCTGCTTGACGCAGAAGCGGCGGCTCTTCTCCTTTCGAGTTCAATTCTATCTTTTTGGAGTTCCCGTCCTGCACGGGCTAGTTTATATTGGTACGCCTGCAGCTCTTCGGCTGTTGCAGTGGTATTCATCGGCTCTGTGCCATCCATGGCTCTTGCCGCTCTGTCCCAGGCTGCTTGCTGGAGTTGCACCCTTTGTCGCGTTCCGGGCCCAACATATTTGGTGCCCAAACCTCGCATGAGATCAACAAGATCGACGTATGGGTTTCCCAAATCATCGAAATCCTCTGACGTCTCCGGCTCTGCTCCGCTTGCCTCCCCAATTACATAAACCTGATGATATGTTGAAGTTTGATTTTCATCGGAATTGGTGACACCGTCGTATAGATCGGGGAAGACCTCCCGAATAGAAGAAGATTTGTCGATGAAGTCGAAAGTATCGACACTGTCTGAGTCGCTGATTTTATTTGAGTCCGCAGACGACCCGAAGGACATGTTGCTGAAGTTCTTGACGAGCTTTCCGCTTGAAGCGGGCTTGGTGAGGATTGTCGACGAGATCTCCTCATCGCCAGACTCGAACGACGAGACCGATCCCGAGGAACCGGAATCGACCGCGACCGATCTCGACGAATCCGGTATCGCGAGACGATGAGACCCCTCCTTCCCGACGCGGAAGTGGAACCTTCCGAACATCATCTCCATGGGCTCTTCCAGATACACATATGCATCCACACGGGAGGGCGGGTGAGTAACAAAATCGACTAGAATAGTTTCGATCTGTTTACCTCGATCCATCGCGTTACTTGCCACCGAAGATGTCGACGATGTTGAACGTGCCATCGAGATCAGCTCCTTGTCGCCTCTAGTTCCCACAGACGGCGCCAATTGACAAATGATTAACTTGTCAATGCCTACAAGTTGTAGACTAGGGTTTAGTTGGAAGTAGAGGGCAAGTAGACCTCGAGGGTTTCAGCCAGAAAAGTACTCGACTGCTATGAAACTAGGGTTATGTTGACAATGATTCGATCCTCTCTTTGTCCCTCGACTCCCCCTTATATAGGAGGCGGAGCCGAGGGTTTCGTGATACACAAGTTACAAAGTCCGGAGACTCTTTGAGTTCGTCCCGTAATAGTTACAAGTCATTATTCCTAATACAACTCTATATTTCCAAACCACTTCATAGCTGGGCTTCCGGGCTTCATAAACTTCAGGTCGTGGGCCTTCAGTAAACTCCAGGTACCTTCTTCGGCATGCCCATTGGGGATGCCTATGTCACCCCTTCTCGTTGTCCTCACTTCTCCGCCACCGCCTCCGCCTCCAACTCCGCCGCCACCGCCTACATCATCTCACGCCTCCGTTCTCCTCGGACCCCCTCCTCCTCAGGATCCGAGGCGTCGCCGTCTCGCCGTCATCACGACCATCCCAAGCGCCAGACGTCCTCTTCTCGTTTGGGCCTCCGGAGGACGCGCGACGGACTCTCGACCGCAAGGTCGTCCTAGACGCGCAGCCCCCTTTCTGCCACAACTGGGGACGCATGGACGCCTTGTCTCCGAGCCCCTCCGCTGAGTGCGCGCCGCCACCGTCGCCGAGACCCTCCATGGTACGCGTGTACGTCTCGCCTCGCTTCGGGACTAATTGGCCTCTCCCATTACACTGCTGCCGTAACCCTAGAACCTCCTCGCGCACTGCCTCTCCTTGGCGCCTCATCCACCTCGCAGTGAGCCAGAGACCATGTGTTTCGTATGCATTGGAATATTGCAAATGGTCGCATGTGTTAGTTTGTAATTGATGTCCTCCCTAGTGACTAACGGATGTTTCGTTCATGGATATTTTCCCACTTGCCTAGATTTCCAGTTACCGATTCTCCCATCCATTTTTCTATTCACTAGTTCCTTAGCATTTCTGTTGTCCAGAAGGTGTTTGTGCTAATGTGTGACAAGAAAAACTGCTAGGACAGTCAAGGTTCTTCTCGTTATGCACCGAAGGGCCATCACACAAGGTCATCCTCGTCGATGTTTGCGTGCTTTTCCAGATGTTCTAATTATTGCATTTTTTACCTTTTTGTCTAGTGAAAGCAACTTTACCTTTTTGTCCATTTAGGAATGGGGCAATGCACCTATATAATCTTATTTCATTCAACTTCTCAAGAGTGAGGTACTAAGGGATTTGTCTTCAATGCATTGATTAATTGGTGCAATTTCAACTGGAGGTGGTGTGGTGATACGACCAATCGTACTTCAAGTGATAAACTAGCCTGAGTTGCTTTTCAAGGCAATGCTTACTAAGTTTACCGTGTGAAATTTGCAGGTGTTATATGAAGAAAGGGCTCACTATCTGGCTAGATGTTCTATTGGATGCACTTGCAAGAAGGATTGCTGCAGTGGGTACAGCTTCACGGCCCCTCTTGCATCAGGAATCTGGTGATCCTTATACAATGGTAGGTAAGGAAGTCTTAAGTGCTAAGTTATACATGCTTGATCTTGTAAATGGAATGAACAAATATATAGTTAGAACTTGGGTAATACCCTGCTTATTCTCTGATTTGAAGATGATCCATGAATCCATCTGCAAAGTGAATTGCTATAAATCTGTTGCGCTTGTTTCTATTTCTGTCATTCTATTGGTACAAACCATCTTAGTTACTCCATTCTTATTTGTACAAATCCATCTGTCCACCGATTCCAGATGGTTGGACCCTGATCCTTATACCTCTTGCAACGATATGCACCCTGATCCTAGTACCGACATTGGTTATACATGTGTCATTCTTATTTGTTTCAGCCATTCTATTTGTACAAACCATCTTAGTTACACTCCATTTTATCGGTTTCCTCTTGTATGATAAGCGTTGTCAGCTCTCGAAAATTCAAACAAGGTCGGCAGGGGGAAGTCCCCCCCCCAACGACTCGCTCGTACGTAGAAAATTGGTGGCCAGATCGCTAGTTTTTAGCTGACATACGATAGTTCGCCCCCCCCATCGTCGCAACAGCCAACAATAGTTAAATTAGCCCAACAATAAACAGGCCCATTAGAGGAAACGTGGCCATATTAGTGTCCTGTTTACGTACGTGAACCCAGGGATAGATGAATCGATCTGTCGGTAGAAGCTAGCTAGCACGACACGATCGATCCGTCCAGAGTCGATCCGTTTTCTTTTCCTCGTCGTCTGCACACGGCGGTCCCTGGTGACGCCTCGCCTTGCGCCCTCTCCTCGACGCGGGCGACGGCTCGACTCCTCCTGTCCTCCATCGATGAGCGACGACGCCGGCCGGCCGGCCGCACAGATGAGCGACGGCGACGGTGGGAATCCTGGAAGGAAAAAAGGTCTGTAAAATTCTACCCCACCGACCACCGTTTCTAGATTTGTTAGATTGTCTCGCAGATTTGATGATTTCCCCTTTGTGTATTGTGTTTCTGTAGACATGAAGACGAAAAGAGATGGAATTCGGAAATTTTTCAGGCCAATTGGTTCAAGCTCACAGTCACAGCCACATGAACAAGTAGACGACCTGCAAGCAGGCGAAGAAAATGATCCTAATTCCACTGAGCCAGAACAAGCGACAATTATAACCACAAAATATGAACGAGACCCAGGTAGACGTTTTCCAATCTGGGAACTCCCTTCAGATAAGCAAGATGATGCTAGGCGTTTTTATATAACCGAGGGCCTATCAACCAAAATTGGATGAGTATGATTTTACTGGAACCGGTTCTAGCCGTCGCCGATTTCAGAGTGCTTGGTTCACAAATTTTTCCTGGTTGGAATATTCACCTTATAAAAATCGTGCATATTGCTTGCCTTGTTTTCTCTTTTCAAAAAAGCCAACTGGTAAGTGTGGTAAGTGTGGTTCAGACACATTTTCAGTCAAAGGATTTGATAAGTGGAAGAAGGTCAATGATGGAAAAGATTGTGCTTTCCTCACACATGTGGGAACTAGTCCGAGCTCAGCCCACAATTTCGATGTTCGATGTTATGAGAGCCTGAAAAATAATATGACTCATATTGACAAGGTGATTAAAAAGCAATGCAAGAAACGGGTTGCAGATGCAAGACTAAGGCTTACGGCTTCCATTGATGTTATTAAGTAAGTAAGAATTATTCATTTTCAAGTTATTAGAATTTCTTTGTTGCATGTTATTTTGTTATCTAACAAATTTTCACATTGCATCAGGTTGTTAATGCGCCAAGCATGTCCCTTTAGAGGGAATGATGAATCTGAAGATTCCACAAACCAAGGAAATTTCAAGGAAATTTTGAAGCTTGTGGGTTCTTATAATAAGGAGGTGGGAGAAGTTATTAAAAATGCTCCAAGAAATGCTAAGTACACATCACCAAGTATTCAGAAGGAAATTGCAGGTATATTTGCTCGGAAAGTGCAAAATCACATTTCAGAAGAGATTGCTAATAGCAAGTTTACTATCATGGTTGATGAATCTCGAGATGAGTCTAAGAAAGAGCTGTTGTTCTTCGATTTGTTAACATAGATGGGGAGATAAAGGAGCGTTTCATTGATCTTATTCATGTTAGTGACACTTGTGCTTTGACTCTGAAGAACTCAATTATTGCTGTGTTAGTTGGTAATGGGCTGAGTGTGAAAGATATCAGAGGGCAAGGCTACGATGGAGCAAGTAACATGAGAGGAGAGTGGAATGGGCTTAAAGCTCTAATTCTCCAGGAATGTCCTTATGCGTACTATATTCACTGTCTTGCTCATCAACTCCAATTGGCTCTTGTTGCTGCTTCAAGGGAGGTACCTAAGGTCCACAACTTCTTCCAAAATGCAAATTTTATTGTAAATACTGTTAGTGCGTCTCCTAAACGCAATGACGAGCTGCTAGATAATCAGGCTATTGAAATTGCAAAGGAGATTGAACTAGGAGAGCTTGACACAGGAAGAGGATTAAATCAAATTGGATCTTTACAAAGGGCCGGAGACACAAGATGGAGTTCCCACTATAAGTCAGTAAAGAGCTTTTTAAGGCTGTTTGGTCCATCAGTTTTGGTACTAAGAGGTGTAGCAAATGACCGTTCAGTTCCATGGGGTCCAAGAGGAGATGCCGAGGGTGCCCTTAATTTTCTGGTTACATTTGATTTTGTCTTCATTCTACACCTCATGGAGAAAATTATGAAGATCACTGATGTCTTGTGTGTCAAACTCCAAAGTAAAACTTTGGATATTGCAAATGCACTGGATATTGTTTCTAACACAAAGCTATTGCTTGCTGAATTGAGAGAAGGTGGATGGGATAGTCTTATAGAAGAGGTGGGCGCCTTTTGTTTGAAGCATGAGATTAATATACCGGATATGAATCAAAAGTAAGTATCTTTTCCAATAGTCACTTACCCGTTTATAAACATACTCATTAGTGTCTAAATAGTGAAACTGATTTACATTTCTTTGATATTTGTTGCAACTTTAGGTATGTTGATGTGAAGAAATCTCGAAATAAGCATGACAACACCACAGTATTCCATCACTACAAAGTAGATGTGTTTAATGCTGCAATAGATCAACAACTGACAGAGTTGAATCATCGATTTAGTTCTCAAGTAACTGAGCTTCTAGATCTCTGTACATCCTTGGATCCTAGATATGATAGATATGCAGACTTGTAGGAAAATTCTATCCCGCTGATTTTTCTAGTCAAGAGAGGGATAGGTTGGAGTGTGAGCTTCCACATTTTCAGCTTGATACATGCAACCATCCAGAGATCAAAGATTGCAAATCACTTGCTGAATTGCCAAAAGGAATAATTAAGACAGGCAAATCATCTGATTATCCAATGGTTGAGAGGTTATTACGGTTAGTGATCACTCTTCCGGTGTCAACTGCAACAGCAGAGCGAGCCTTTTCTGCTATGAAACTAGTCAAGACACGTCTTCGCACTAAGTTGGGAGATGATTTTCTTCGCTATTGTCTCATAGTCTACATAGAGAGAGAAATAGCAGAAAAGTTTAGTGTTGAAGAAATTATTGAGACTTTTGATCTTTGTGCTCGTAAAGCCGAGTTTAAATTGATAGATATGTAATTTCATTTATATTTCAGGAAACGCATATTTTTATTATGTAGACCTATGAAATTTTAGTGTGTTCTGAGACCAATTTTTTGTGGTTATACTTTCTGCCCCCCCCCCCCATCTTTCATTGCTGGCTCCGTCCCTGAAGGTCGGTCAGTTGAATGTCACATATCATGCATGTCTGATTCAGGTTAACTTAGCACACGGCTGCTTCTTGACTTTACATTTGTTTGAGGAGTGAGCTTTGTCTGGTGATTATGTTTTGCCAACTCGTGCTTTAGATTTATTATGTTTTTCCACTCCTACATCAGTTTGGCACATGAACGTTGAATGTAACATATCATTCTTATTATGTTTTGCCGCTCCTGCGTCAATTTGGTTGATGTTATCATTGTTTGATATTTAGTTTGGGTTTGGTCTCTCCCCAATGGCTTTGATTACTTGTTTGTTTCCAAATAGGACTCATCTAATCTTGGAACAAACTAAGATTGTGCTGTACTCTCCATTATGTGTTTCCCTTCCTAAATGTATTTGCATATTATGTTTCCAGGACGAGAAGATCTGGCATGAGGAAAGCATGGAGCAAAGATACTAGGCAAATATGTCAGGAAGCTAACGTGAAGCACGTACAAGCTTCTATAACTGCAACAATTTAGAATTTTGTAGTTCCAAATTAATTGAAATTCTGTAACTTGAATTGGATTGTGCAAACGATGGAACTTGAGTGATGTTTTTGAATGGATAAAACTAAATGCAATATATGTCTGTTGCAGAATCATTAGCTCTTCATCATAATATATATGAAACGTACCTACAAAGCTAGCATGAATTCACGTGTAAAAGGGCCTAAGAATTATTGCCTTCAATTGTTTTTAGAGGCATATTTTATAATGCCTACAATTGTTTTTAGAGGCATTATGGCATAGTGCCTAGAATTATCTTTTCAGGCATTATGGTAAAATGCCTTTAATTATTTTGTAAGGCAGTTTTCAAAGTACCTCAGAAATATCAATTTTTAAAGGCATTTTCAATAGTGACTTAAAAAATATATTTTTAGGGGCACTTTAAAATAGTGCCTTAAATGATTTTTCCCTACACCATTTGATACAACACTTTTTTTTATTGCCTTCAAAGAGTTTTAGAGGCAATTTTTCTATTTTTTAAGGTACTTTTGTGCCCCTAATAATCAACCGTGGTGTAGTTACTGGAACACAGGAAAACAAAGTTTCCCGTGGTGCACGCTCGGACGCACAGGATTATCATTTTTCTTCCCGTGGGCTAGAGAAGAACTCACAGGTAAACTATATTCCCGTGCGTTTCGGCCCACACGAAAATCTTTTTGGCGCTGGCAGTTCAAGATCCCGCGAAAAGGTCTCCGCGCGGTAAATTATTCGGCCGCGCGTGCTCTAAAATTTGGCATCCCACTGAAGGGTGAAGGCCCGGTTGAAAAGTGAAATAGGGAGAAACCCTCCATCCCCAAATCAGAACCGCAGCTCTCGTCTACACCGGTCCACCCGCCGCCCACACGCTCGAATCCTCGCCGGTGCCCTAGAAGCATCGGTCGCCGCCTCCCAGGTCCTAGCCCGCCGCTCCATCATCCGGCCGCCGCGTCCAACCTCGATTCCGCTGCCTATCATTGCCGGCTTCCTCCCCTTCGAGTACAGGCGCAGATCCAACGCCTCTCCAAGAAGCAGCAGGCTGCGGCGGCGGGTTAAAGTTGGAACTCCGCCACAGCTATAGAGGGACCAGGGGAGACGATGGTGCCTTGGGCATGCAGTACTATCAGGATGAGGAACACTCAAGGAGCTCACCGGAGTAAAAATAATCTGCTGGTGTCCTATTTTACTGCCTCTTTATTCCTGGTGTTCTAGAAAGCACATTATTTCGATTAAAGGATTGCATATGCAAGTAAATTTTTTTTTTTTTTGCCAAACATTTACTCGTGTACATATCTTCTATCAGGTAATTATGCTTAAGCACAAGCAGAGAGGGCGATACACATGTATGTTTGGAATATCAATTCTGGATTGCTTTGGCAGACTTTTGTTATGCACTCTCATTCCATTTTGGCAGACTTTTGTTATGCAGATTATGTTAGATTCAGCTATGCGCTCATGCCATATCATTAATCTGCCTGTATTGATTATTGTGTTAGCCAAGTGTGGCAAAATAATGGGTATTGTTCATAGAACCAACTTGGTTAAAACTGATAATGCTACATCGTAATTTTTCTGAAACTGGTCTATTCCAGCTTGAAGTTTCTGCTACTATTTTCTCACTATCTTGTAATAAATCATTTAATTATTATGTCTAAATAGTCCTCGAATTGGGTAACTTTGCTGTGATGGAAACAAGTTAGGTGTATGTGTCAAAGTTGATGTGAGAAACTGAGATTCCAAATAGATTATGTTGATTATATCTTATAGATATTTTTTTCTTCTTCCTGCTACCCTTTGCAACTTTTAACTGCACAAGTTTTTTCATGTTCAATTATGTCAAGTGGAGGATAATCATAAAAAGAAGCTTACAACCCAAGCCAAAGCAAAAGCATCGTATAACATATGGTCTTTGGTGTTGAATATTGGGAAATGTGCAGTAGCGTAGGTGTGCTTTGCACACCTTTCCCCTTTTGGATTTTTTCATTTTTATATTTTGTAAATTATAAAATATTTTGATTTGATTTTTCTGCAAGTCACTCAAAAATAACAAATAGAATAGGGGAAAAATAGTTTTGATTTTTTTTGCAATTTAAAATTTAAAATTATTTTAAAATTCAAAATAAATTCTTGAAATATGAGTATGCGTAATGACATAAAAAAATCCAAAATATTTTTCTCAAATTCTAGTTGTTATCTGAGAGGGAGAGAAAAAAAGCTAGCACAAATCTTGATGCAAAATAGATGATACGGATACAGGTGCGTGCTGAGCACCTGCTCCAAAAGTCCACTCTCATGAATATTTACTTGATGCACCTCTGTGCGTTTTGAAATGGTTCAACTTGTGTTTACGTTGACATTTGATGCATGTACGGAAAGTCTGTGGAATTGAATGACAATAGATGTGGTTTCATAACTCTAATATTCATGTAAGCGACTGATTTTGATGTGTATGTTATATATATGCCGAATAACAGAATAATTATGTAGAAAGGCAACGCCTGTTTTTTTTTGTTTATCCATTCCTTATATTTCCTGACGGTTATGTCCTGATAGGATACATATGTTCCTGGCTTGCCAAGCCAGACATGATCATTTTTGCTGTGAGCTACAAAAGACCATCAGGAAAACATGGAAGCCGACAGGAAATAATTTAGGACCATCAGGCATTTAGAATTTCCCTACCCATTTTGTACTCCTGACGGTGTTTTCTTGACAGCCCGCCGACAGGAACTATTATCCTGACGGTTCTTGGTAATTTCCTGTAGATTTTTAGCCATGGGGAAAAGAAGGGTTTCTGGTGAACTTAAATGGGGAAAACCTGTATTCTATCACCCAATTTTGGCATGCAATTCCAACTTATTCGGCGTGAAAGGTAGCCTGACCAATACACGTGCACCTGCCCCCCAGTGCACCCTTGCTCGCTTGGGAGTTGGGACACATGCGGAGTTTCTGGGCTCCTATTTGATTGGATGCACAATGTGAGGAGCAACGGAGGGTCTCTAACAATGTCATACAAACTATTATTACAGTGATGCCTCCTAATTCATCAAACAGTGATAAACCCAATACATCAGTTGTTTATCGACGCAGTTGGAAAACAATGGAGTAATTAATACTCAACATTTGATGTGTGCCTAACACTAGAAGAAAACAGGGCTTTTGTCCGAAGCCCCTCGAAGCTTTAGTCCTGGTTTAAATAGGAACCGGGACTAATGGGTCGCATTAGTCCCAGTTCAAACGGCGCGTGCCATGGAACCCTCTAGTTCCGATATGTTTGGAATCTTTAGTCCCGGTTGGTAATAAAGGGACCAACCGGGACTAAAGGGCTTGCGGCGGAGCGCGCCAGGCCCCGAGCCCTTCTATATATACCCTGCCCTGCCTAAGCTTATGAGCCACACATAGCTTTTTCCACTTTTAGCACAAGAGGTGTATGTTGCATTGCTCTCTCTCTTCTTATGCACAAGAGGTGCTCGATGAAATACCTAAGAGCATTTGCCACTTGAGTTCACACAAAACAAATACAATATAAAGTGCCCGAGCCACACTTAGCTTTCTCCTCTTTTTTTTCCACTAGTATAAAGTGCAACCGGGACTAAAGCCCCAAACGAACTGGGACTAAAGCCCTGTTTTCCACTAGTATAACTTTACAAAATGTTGTCCTATGAAGACATCACTAGTAAAATTACACTCTTTCAATTAGATTTGTCTCTCTAATAAAAAAACAATTATTTTGAGGTATTTCTCACCTTTCTCACCATTGCATTTTAATAAAAAAAAGATCCAACAATTGTTCGCTTTCCCATTAATAATTGTCTGAAACCATACACCCACTGTATATTCCCTATTATAGCATTAGAAGAGAATATTGTCTTCTATCATCTTACATTCTTGTCCTTATGATAATATATAGTGATATATGTATGCTAAATATGAGTGGTGAACGACTAGAACATGTCGGATTAGGAATCGTGAAGAATAATTGGCTATATAATGTACATCTGCAACTAAACCACCTGGAAAAAAAGTAAAAGCATCGATATCAAATTAGTGTAATACAGGTAGATGCCTCTTCACAGTTTTTGATATGTTTGTGTAGTACATTACATGAGTAGTTCACCCTTTCCCATTTCCAATGGTAATGTAAATCGAATACTGCTCCAATTCATATGTATTTTGTCCATCTATACAAATCATTTTTGGAACAAAGTTTTTATCGAGTGGGACGTAGAAAGAAGATCTAAAGAGCATGGATGATCATGGTGGAGGATCTGCTTCCGACAGTTCAACAATGGTTAGTTCATAGTTTTTGTTTTTTGGTTAAACGATTAGCTAAACGATATGTGTTTCTCTATTATTTTTTTATTACAATATATTTCCCAAATATTTTGCAATGTTATTTTATGTGACTAGATCTAGAAAGTGTAATTGATTTCTACAAAGCCCTAATTTCATAAATATGGCCCTAGTACTAACAGGTGTTGACCGATCTCGTATATTCATGACTATGTCCAATAAAATATTTGCTTGGGTTTGCATGTAAAAAACACCTTCCCCTAGTTAGCTTATTATTTCAAAAGATATTCAACCACATCATATATAGATTAACATTATTCGACCGATAGATGCAAAACAAATGTTGGTGTCAGTGCAACACTCGCATGGTCTAAGAGCGGTGTGCAGATCATTCCATCATATTGTGAGGTAGTTGAAATCCATTTAGTTCCTGATAACTTATAGGTGTACGTTGACTCAACTAAGACACTGAAACTAGGACATGGGGCATGGCTAAGTTGGAGAAAAACTATGTAGTTTCCATAAAATGTTTTTCTGATCCCCTGCATAGTTACTCGTGGTAGTAGCGCCCTTCATTCTCGCTAAGATTCGTTGGCTTGAGTTGCATTCTTGTAGGTATATCATTTTCCAGTCAATCACATTTCACTCATATGGCCCACAACTAACGATATATTCAACATGAACGCATGCCCATTTGTTTCCCGTTATAGCGACATGGGACACCGTAGCTCTTAAATATCTTCCTCACCAACCTTAATTCAATACATCTATCGTGCCGCGACTCCTATTTTTACATTCATGCCGTATAGCTCAGATAAATGACCGCATCAAATGGGTCCGTAGACAAGATGTATGTTCGAGAAAAAGAGCTAATTCAAGCTTGGGTGCAGAAACAGTCCCTCCGTAGTTTCCTGATTAGGAAAGTAAGTAGTCTCATATGACAAAAAATGTGAACTTTCTATGTTTTATAATTACATGGGGAACAAGATTATGGAGTTGCTGGTGCAAAATGTCTATTTAAAAACAGTAGGACCTAACGAAAGCAAATGGTATTTATAACTTTGAACTACAATATAAGAGCCGTGTAAAGAAGTTTAAAATAACTATAAAAATCTCTATGTAGGGGTTTCCTTCTCACTTTGTAAAGGGTCATTGAGACATTTAATTTTCAAGTTTGTCAATTCTTTAGGAAAATGTTGATGGTTCCATGTACTCTAATACCAACAATATGGAAGCCCGCTACAGGGTGGTTCCACTACCTAGACTACTTGAAGATCTTTCTAATATGGAGACAACACTCGCGCGCTAAGGTAACTAAATATTTATTCAATACTTTTATTTGGTACACACTTGTAATTTGGCTACCAGACTACACTATGGCACTCTCATGTGCATCCCTATCACCCACATATTTGGTAACTTCTACCACTTTTGATCCTTCTTGATTTTTATTGGCTTAGCCTACATGAGAGAGAAGGGAAGTCGTGTTTTTAATTATACATGTCCGTTTGATGTGCGATAAGCGTCATCCTAGCCATCCTACTACAAATGTCTTATTCTGAATTCGCCTTAACTCTAGAGTTCACTCTAAATAACTCCTGCTGTGATTCTCCTTAGAGCTCCTAGAAGATTCTCAAATCCTACTCTCATGTTGGATGCTTCATCATATTTTAGGTACTCCTAATAACTTCATTCATATTTTTGGAGTATCATACACTATTAAGGAATCATTGCCCTATTCTAAACAAGTTTGGTTGATGTGTGGCCAATATACTTATATATTTCTTTGGGTTTTATCATTCCTACCACTATGACCAACGTGAATCTCGGATTTTCCATTTGACCGGAAACCTCAATCTTTCCATTGCTCAGTTACAACACTGCTCACTTTTGCCATTTCATCATCTTTGCCGTTAGTTTATAATAAGTTTTGCCATTTGAAGAGTGGAGGCATATGGAAATGTACTTAATATGTGAAAGGGCAAGCATTTAACATTTAGAATTACCAATAAAGAGTCGGATAATGCTATTTCTACAAAGGCATGTCTCCACAAATTTCTACACCTAGTATACAAATTGTTTTTGTTCGTATGCATGAATTAATTTGTTCTGAATTTGACAAGGGACCGCCAATGAGAATGCTAGCACAGTATCTATTGCTACCCTTGTAAGGTACTGACTAATGACATGAAGTAAATTCTGATAACAATTCAAAGGATTCCTGCAAGAAAAATGTCGAGGAAACACTTGCAAAAACTAAGGAGCGATGGGTTGCTTCTTTGATTGGCTAATTTCTCTCTTCGCGATCATGTCGGTGGATAGATGCGGCCTCTTTCCCATCGATGTTTCACGTTGGTGGGTGGTGGGAAATACCGTCGACGACACGGTGTTGTGGAATTTTGCAGGCAACTGGAGACACCATGGCGTGATGAACTACTGCTTTCGATTTGTTAAAAGTGATGGCATGCATGTAAGTCCAACCAATCAGTTAGATATAAAATAAATAGCAATGTTTGGAGAACCTTGATCGAATGGCAAAACATGTCAGAATGGCAAAACAGAGGAGTGCTCTAATGGAGGAGTGGCAAAATTGGGGTTTCAATCGGCAAAACTGAGACGAGTCGGTCATAGTGCCAGAAATGATTATAGACTAACGGTGGATATGATATAATGGCAAAACTGATGAGTGTTGTAAATAAGCAATGGCAATATTGAGGCTTTTCATCGGTCAAGATTCACAATGGTCATAGTGGCATGAAGGACATATTTGTTTAGTCTTTCTGAGAGACTCAGTAATGGTATACCTCAAGCCATGCTTCTAATTAACAACATCTCGAACAATTTACCCTTTTTTGGTACCCAAAAACATATATGGAATGAGAAGATTTTCAGAAAATTTCCAGGCTACAATTTTAAAGCTTACCTCGCGTGCTGCACCACAGGAATCACCTGGACCTAGTTGCGCATGTACGACATCTCTACCCTGAAACCCACCAGCGGAGCGCAGATCTAGCAGCGCAAAAGTTAATTAGCAGCACTTTCCGGCCCGACCGACGGTGACGCCGGTGGCAGTGTACCTCTCCTCGGCCGGCCAATGTTGCTTCCGCTCCAAGCACCCATCAGTCAGAGTAAACGGCAGTTCAGACAGCAGGGTAAAAAAGGCCATTGATGATTGACAGTCATTGGCTAGGTGCACGGTGCTACAGTAGTGAGTATCCAGGCATGTGTAAGATGTACGCCTTGCTTCATCCCCTTTGTCAATGCCTCTGTTATGTTCATCTCCTTTCGCTTTTCATGTGCAGCTGCGGGCCGGCCGGTGTCTTTCGGCGGATTAATGTCGATCGCCTTTCCTTTTCTGACGGTACGTCTGACACCTAGTGTCTAAGCAATCCGTTTCTGGTAGTGATCCAAAGCTGTCCATATTTCACGACTGAACAGTTTAGCTTGGGGCAACACACATATATACTCATTCATACGATTCTCACTCTGTAATCCTATGCAGCTCAGATCGAACGTGCTCCGAAGGCCTCCTCCCTCCATCCACAAATAAGTCTACTTTTATTTTGCCATTTTGTTTCCGGAATTTATATGGTGAACGTGATAAATCCCATCTCCCGACGCGGCTCAACGTGTGCCTTCGGATCAAGCTAACAGACGGACGGGATGGGAACTTTAGTTTTGCACTGTTTTTTACTACCATGTGTGGAGCTACCATTGGATCACACTATAAACTGAAGGGCAATATATGGTCCTTTTGTTTCAAGTCAAAAGAATAATAATAATTACTAACTTTATAGAATAGAGTCGAACATATATGACATTCAATTGGTATATTATGAAAATAAAGTGTTACTAATTTAGTATCATAAATGTATTTATTTATTTCTTATAAAGATGGTGAAATTCGAAGACGTTTGCCTTAGGTTCACGGATGGGAGGGAGTGAATAAGCATACTTCTAGCTTTTCTCTAAGTTAAGCTCATTTTAAATTTGACCAACTTTATATAAAAATGTAACAATATATATGACACTAAATTAATATCACTAGGTTCGTCTTCAAATGTAGTTTCATAATCTACCGGCCATTTGTGTGGTACCCATTTTTATAAGTTAGTTAAACCTAAATAAAGTTGATGTACGACAGAGTTAAGAGTACCATTTTTTTTGAGGCCAGATATCTGATTATATTAAGTAAGTAAACATGAAAATACAGGAATCAAGCAGACACTGGGACAGCTGTCCCCAAATTGCAAAAAGAACCCTGAAAGAAAAAGGAAAGCAATCAAGCCCTCGGGCTCCTCTGAGATCGGCTGCCGCCATCCTCGATAGCTCCACCTAGCCGGACGGAGAGGCGAAACCCTCACTGGCCGCAGCTAGGTCGCCGGATCGGACCTTTAGAGGACCACACCTCGTTGAAGTCGCCGCAGTAGCCACCCGACGCGGACGCCGGGATCTGGAGGAAGCTGAAGGCATATCGGCGGGGGACACACCCCGGTCCACACCGGCGGTCAGGACAAGGCCGGTGGCCAAAGCCAACAGCCCGACCTGCATCAGCACCCGCAACAACTTGGGAGACCGCTGCAGAAGAAGACTCCTGTACAGACTCCTCCACGGCCCCTCGATGGCGACGGAGCAACCGCCACCGAAGCGGGGAAAGGGCGGGAGGACTAAAATCCCCAACGCAGTCGCCGCCGCCGCCACACCGACTGCGCCCAGGAACCAAAAGCCGACGAGCTCCTCGACGTCGCTGCCAGCAACGTCGAGATGGGGCTGGAACTCCGGCACCTTATTTGGACACGCCGCCGCCGCCACCACCAAAGCGCCGACGCCCAAACAACCTACCCTACACCTATCTACACGCCGGGCCAAAGGAGCTGGAGCTCCCCCACCCTCCCCCGTCGCCGAAGCGACGAGAGAAGAGTGAGGGAGGCAGCGCCTTCACCGGCGACGGTGGATGGAGGGAAACGGGGCTCCTCCCTTTTGGCATTTCTCTACTGTAGCTAGAGATAAGGGGAGAGGGAGAGCAGGAGTACCATTATTTATGGAGGGAAGGAGTACTCGGTCAGTGCGACTAACCCATACACCGTTACAATCAATACGTAGAGCCGGCATGCAGAACCATGCAAGCGCGGCATGTACTAGGTAGCAGCCGAAAGCATGGAGAATGATGCGAGGCGAGAGCACCAGCGTGCATGTACACATCGATCTAGGGCGATCGTTGCATGCTTGCCATATGCTGTACCTGTATTACGTATTCCAGTTCTGCGAGTGTACGTGCATATCATTATCATGTTCCTGGTTAGGAGCCATTCTGGTTGCATGTGCACATGTGCTCCCAACTTAATTGGGTTGGCCACCCTACCCTAGCCATGGGGCGGGTACATCATATGGTCTTTAGGGGAAAAGAGCGAAAGAACATAGCCTTTCTTATTTTGTTATTTTTCTCGGTCATAATCTAAAAAGTAGTACTAAGTATTATCTTTCTTCATTTTACATGTGTACACATTTGGATAGGTTAGCTTGAACAATGGTAACCAACTAACTAAACTAAGGTGGCAGTGAGCGTATCCACCGGAGATGATCTCGATTTGCTTCCCTACTTGCCGAGCGCACACCGAGCGTGATGTTTATGCTCAGGGCTCCCTAGCGAGCGCCGCACATGAAAAACACTCCGCAAACCTATATGCCGATCGAGTGTTTCTATTTGCTGAGCGGATACAACGCTAATAGTCGACAACAATGTGTTGTATCATATGTAGGCACATAATTTTTTGACCCGCTATTTTTTTGGCATCTTACTGCGCTTTTCAACGGATTTTCTGCAGGCACATAATTTTTCTTTCCCATGCCGGACATGCGCCGATTTTCCTACCAAGCAAGGCCGGATTGGGGCCAGGGCGTGGGTCGACCCGATGGATCACGGTCTCCCGCCGGTGAGGTCCCTGCTTAGGGTGGGGTTACAGCTATCCAGATTCCAGAGACCGTTCACGCTGAAATTAAGTGTGCTTCCGTGCGTGTCGGGCGTGCGCACGGTACCAGCTTAATTAGCTTCGCGCGCGTATCCTGTTCATGCCGTGCGCGTCGCGGTGGTGTGCTTGCGCTCACCAAATAATCCACCCATCAGCGGTGTCTACAGTAGGTTCTTGTTCAGCAAACGATTAGGCGCACGCGGAGCTAGCTAAAAGAGAAAATTAGGCGCACGCGTGTGGTCAAAGCTCATCACTGTACATACATACATGTTCCTTTGATGTTCGTCGAAGGAGACCTGCAATGCAAAATCAGCTAGCGCGGGTCCTTTGTTATGCCCGTTTTCTAGATCGTGTCGACAATTACCTCATGACCCCGTAATGCGAGTACCATGCATATACAGACGAATGATCGACCTACTATCTGGTCAACCAGTAATCGCGTGGTTCAAAGCTAAGCTAATCTAAAATATGGTTTGAAGCGTCACCTACTTACTACCTCCGTTCTGTAAAAAAGAAGTATACAACTTTACCAAAAATACAAGCAGTGTGAAGACGTTCAACAACTACAATGGTACTCCAGCCTAGATCATGATGTATCTAATAAGATCGACTTAACATTCTAGATGTTTACAGTTTTCTCAAGGGCATGCCTAGATATCGGCTGATTTAGATTTAGCTAGATGTCAACCTGCTTAGTTTTAACTACAGTGAACACTAAACTATGAATCCTAGATTTAAACAAATCTCAACCGGATAGCGTCATCCGACTCTCCGTTATAACCTAATTGTAACTCATATGACAGCACAAATCATGAAGCAAATTCAATAGTTTGAATTTTTTTTCCCCAACTGCAAGTTTGCCACTCATGTGTAACTGAAAATATATCAGTTCAAAGTTGAAACCCATATGCAACAGACAAATCTCAGTTGAAGTGCATGTGCAACCCATATAACATCATGAAACACGAAAGTGGAATGAGATTTATTTAAATCTCAGTCGACTTAGAATTAATAAAACCATTTAAAAACTTATAACATCTTTGCATTGTTTAATTTTGACAAAATTTATACGTCTTGTTTCAAGCGTTAGTAAATCGTAAACTACATAAATACAGTTATACACATAATTATCTACCTTGTCACGTCAGCTGGCACTGATGTCCAATCTAGTGAACAGAAGCTTGGGATCGCACGACTTGTTTGCATAATTTGCACGTACATCAGTAATTGGAGCAATGGCATTGGAGTAACATGCATTAAGATGTCCGGGAAGGCTGGAAAAGCTGATTACCTGACTGAAAGTAAGAATATTCTATATCAGTGCCTCATGCTCACTGGGATAGCACTCCCGTCGATCTGTCGATAGTACTATGCCATATATAGGTGTCTGATGTAATCCATTTGCTGATTATGTGTACCTATATATGGTACGGGTTCTCCATTTGCTATTTTTATCAAAACTAGTTGAATGCCCGTGCGTTGCTACGGATAAAGAAAACATGTCGGTGAAACAACTATCATACTTTTAAAAGTGTGTCCAATATGACAACTGGTTTCATTCCTCTCTCACTTCTTTCCCTTAGAAAATTATCTGTATCTTCTTGGAAAATAATTCTTAGGACCTGATCTTCCATCTTTGTAGTTTAAAAATGTGTCATCGCTTAGGCACCTTTTCAAAACTACAACAAATATATGAAATGATTCTCACCTACCGCAAAGAGATTGAGCCAACTACATAGTGCAATGAGCCAACTACAATGTTTGTCTCTCCTTATTCTTCAACGACAACGAAGATAACACATTTGTGACAGCAAAAAACCTAAAAGCAAAAAATACGATGTACAACTGAAAAAATTAAACTAAAACAAAGTCCTAATTGCTACACCGTGACTTGGGATGTACAATTTTGATTGTGGCGCCTCTCCAAGGAGGTCTTCTATGCATGCAGAGATGGAGAAGCTTGGCACACACCCCCATCATTGTCATGTATCCCCCTTCCTCCGCCACTCATCGCCACCTGGGCAGGCTAGGGGCTAGATCAAGCCGGTCCTCGCTGTTCAGTCATCATCCCTGAAGCAAAGATGCAAAAAAATCTGGTGATTAAATTGAAAGAGAAGAGCAGAAGCGAGGATTTAGCACCTGAAAAGGATGGGATGGAGAGATTTACAGAGGCATCACGGTGACGAGCCCAGCTACTATATAACCTATTGGCAGCTTTAAACTATTTTCCTTATAGATCTTATTCATTCCCAGAAATAGGGGAAAAACATGAGATCAAGATGAACAGTGTTATCAAATATATGTCATTATGTTGTACACGAACAAATGTTGAACTGTAATTTTATTTATTCATCATGAGTGAAAGAAAAGATAAGCAGAAAACTTAAAATACTAAATGAGAGGCTTGTCAGTTCTTCAATCATCAGAAAGCCACAACAACATTGCATCGTAACAGAAGTCAAGAGAAAAGAAGACATGCATACGCATACACCAAATAGGAAGTAGTAGGGTGCCACTAAATAATAATCCATTTTATTGTCCTAATTTTAAGAAGCAATGATGAGGAACACCTTCAATTCCAGTTCCTGCAAATGCAGTGACGAATGAGGAGATGACCAAATGACAAATCGCAACTTCTCTGAAATAGAGTACACAAAGTAAAGGAACTTAACTTAAATTTCATAGTATTTAGTTGTACCCAATAGAACAAAAGTATGTAAAATATGCTACAAGATTAACTATTTTCAGACTTAACGTCACATGAAACAAGCAGAAATAGTATTGGGGTTGACATACAACACAATTTTTTGGCTCAATTATCACCATAATGGGGTCTTCTGAATAAAAGAACTCAGATCAGGATCAAAAAAATTAGGACCGATCAGCGGGCTATTACATGTCATATATGCAGATGAATCACATGAGCTCCATATAGGGGAAGCATGCTTCACACCTCGATCCATTTATCGATTACAACTAAGAAAGAGAGAAAAATACTGAGAAATATATGTGGTATCACATACGTTGCTGGAAGGAAGCGGCAAGAGAGGTGCAGCCCTGCTCACCCTTATGGTACTGCCGTGACCGACTCAACAGGATTGAAGCCATGCTCCACTTATGTCCGCACTGTAGTAACAAAGTGCCTTCAACACAAAGAATCCAATAAGTGACCCTGTGTATAAAACATAAAGATTAAACGTAATAACTACATCATAACATAGGGTGAAGGGCTAGCTAGCTTGCAAATGAGCCCAACTTTATAAACAGTCAAATAGTAAATCAAAATCTCTAAAATGAACTAAAATATATGGAATAATTTTGTACTTATGTGTAGGGAACAAACAAATAGCTTGGCACAATGTAATGAGATAAAAAAAAACATAAGAACATCAAATCAATTTCTTAAATCACAACATGCAAATATTGTGAAGAAGTATGAAGTATGTCACCTTCGCAACAGACATAGAACCTTCACCAAACTGAGTCCAAAACTTTGTTCACATACCTGCAGAGTAAAATGTTATTTCATTTGGAGGAAAATCCACGGAATTGACAGTTAAGAAAGCCTTACAGCCGGTACTTCCGCAATATTTTTCTAATGATTTTTTTGTAGACTGCATTCTTTCTCCTAAAGGTGAATAGCATTTCCATGTTTGTCATCATTAAAGTAGTGCCACATTAAACAATGGAGGACCTGTGCAGATTGAGAGAAGGATTGTTGAACGGATGATATGGGAATGTTACCTAGACTTCTATATGCCTTGGTTGAGTAATATACTTCTCAATCAAGAGTCTGTTTATGCCAAATGATGCTGCAGCTCATATTGAGCACTCAGTACAGAATCCACTAAGCCATCAGGCCCTTGAACTATTCTCATCCACCTGAATACAAAGATCAAAAGAAAAGCATGTATGGCAGAAGACTTGATTAGTGCAGCACAGTTTAGTAAGCTATACTTAGCGTACTACAGAACCATACTAAAAATCTGCAGCATAATTTGTACCAAATCATGCATCTCACATATCAAAAAAACTCTATAAAAGCTTGAACATCTCACAAAATCGTGCAATGGGAAGCCGACCTTGGTGGAGCACTGCAGGACGGATGGAGCTGTAGTGCTGTAGCACGGACTGGACAATAGTAAACCTCCAACAACGGTGACCAGTCGACCACAGACCTGGAGAAACGAAGTCCGACAGCAAACGGCCGAATCTGTGCGTGAGGACGAGCTGGGATGGTTGGCCAGGCCGATAGGGGCGTGCGGATTATCTTCCTTAGTAGCCATGTCGGGGCGGCGCTCGAAGAAGATCCCGTGGAGGTCGAGGCCACGAGCGTAGCCAGGACGTGGAGGCGTTCGAGGCTGTCCGAGGAAAACTGGGGCGATGCGGGAGGACGGCCGTACGACGAAGGGAATTCCCCAGAAGGGGTAGCACGTAGCTACAACAGCTGGCCGGCAGGGGGCGGCGCTCGATTTGGGCCGTAGTTGGGGAAGGACGATTTCGCCGCAGGTGCTCCTCTCCACGTCACAGATCCACTCCGCCACTTACATGGCCAGCACGGGCGGTCGCGAAGAAGTCAACCTGCTTGACTTGTCCCTGCTCGACGACGTCTCCCTTGTCAGCGTGAGACCCAGGCGTGCGGGAGGCAGGGGTGGTATTGTGGCAGTGGCTCGGGGACGGCGCTAGGTGGCGAGGCGGCGGTGGTTCATTTTCAGGAGGAAACCCTACGCAAGAGACTACATGTGACACAGAGAGGAGAAAAAAGAAGAAAAAACATTTTGGTGGTCAGGTACAGTGGCAATTTAGCTGTGATTACGGTTCGTGGGATTTGCTCTAGATCGGACGGTGAATTTTGGTTGCGGGATAGTGTACGGACGGGATGTTTTCCATGACGACCATCAAATGCGTTGAGTGACCAACGACCAACTCGTATTTAATAGTAAAGACAAATAAGATTCTTCAAATTTGAAGATCGCCATGGCATGTTCACTGCAGCTAGCACAACACAACTGTCCAGGTCATTTGGTACGTATAATCTTGTCGTAGCATTTTTTGAAAATGGAGGGTGAGACTTTCAGCCTCGGCAATAAAAAGATGTATACACCCATCTTTATTATTTTATTCAATGATGGATAAAGAGCATATACATATATTAAAAATTCGAAGCCTCCATGCAACACCTACAAACCTGACAATTAGTGAAAATGGTGTCAACATGGCCTAGAAACAACGAAACCCCCCATCAGCTAGGAACCGTGACATCGCATACCCGAGACTCCCTCTAGGCAAAACCAGAGTGTTCATCTGGTTCAGCAGACTCTTAGCGAGCACCTCATATACATGCTATAGAAGACGTCACTGCCATCGAACCGCTGAGCAATCGTCATGGTTAGCATCTGCCTAAACATTGCCGATCTTGCCGATGACGCTACCATGGTGCCAAACGGCGCGTCCTCCTTACGCGCGCACCTTCGTATACGTCCTCCGTCAAGACTCCACGGCACCACGCCAGAGCCCCTCAGCTAGCATCTGCACTCATTAGGGAGAACGGCGCCGCACGTCGTCATCGTCCGATCCGAGAGGCCCAGACCTAAGGTTTCCCCCAGAGCAGCCCGAGCGAGAACACAATATATGCAACAACGATGCCTTCAACAACTTAACGGCGTATGCCGCCATCGCTCGCCTAGATGCACTATTGACCTATGAGTATTGTCACCTGATCATAGCATCAAATCATGCAACTAACACTACTTAAATATTAATGCCTTTATCGATCTTGTTGGTTTGTGTACCTTTCAAACCTTCAAGATCGGGATAAAAATATCTAAGAAATGAAATGGATTTCTACTCCCATATTGCACAATATCCCATAAATGTTAGATTCACATATCGTTGCAAGGATTAGGCCTAAGCCCATAGACAAGTAGACTACTCACACATAATTAGATGAACTATAGTAAACATTGTATAAAAAGCCTCAAAGAGATGAATGATGAGTCTTATAATGCTGCCAATCAAATATCAAATATAGATTACAAGTGTATGGAAAGGAGCTGAAGATGATTAAGGTGTTGATGAAGCATTGAAATCTATGGCGGCGGCTTCGACGCTTCGGTGGAGATGGGATCTTATCTGACGATGGAATGGGGTTTACTCTCTGTGTGTCTCTCCAATGCCTCGGGTCTCTTTAGGTTTTATATTAGGTTTGACAAGGTGGAGCCACCGACACATGGTGGTCACCCATTCAGGGCGGGGATGACTGTAGGCCACGTACAAATCCTTCTATTGACACATACGCCTCAACCCGTCCCACTGGAATACCTTGGCAACACCTTTATGACCACCATGTTACAATGTGGCGGTTGATAATGTCTAACCACCTGCGGCTAAAAGTGATTAGATATGGTCTCACGGTCTAAGGATTAGGTTACAACATTTCTTATTAGTATCACAATCGTGAACTTTGTGACTTGATCACATTGCAATACCTTAGAGCATCTCCACTCGCCCTCCCCAAAGCCCCCTATACACTTTTGAGGGGGCGCCGGCGCCAAAAATCGCGCCCAGCCGCGGCCCCCAATTCGTTTTTCGCGTCGGCTTGGCCCAACTTTCCATTTGGCGCCCCCAGGCCGAACCCAGTAGAAAGTGAGTCTAGAGGGGGCGCCGTACGGCAGGAAATCGCCACGGGCCAGCCTTGGTAGCGAGACGTGCATGCATCTTCCCGCTAGTTCCGCCAATTCCCGCCTACATCTTCCCGCTCTTTCCACCGCTTCCCGCCATTGTCGCTGCTATATGAAGGCGGGAGGTGGTGGAAGGGCAACATCTCACCCTAGTTCTACAGATTTTTCTCTCACACGGCTCACCCATGGCATTCGGTGATCTTACCCTCACCCAAGGTGGAGGCGCTCAGCGCCTCCAACTACCCCTGCCCGCCGGGATTCATATGCCCCCCGGGCTGGCGCCTTAGCACCGGAGGCGTACCGGTCTCCCACGGCCCCAAAGGTGTAGCTCGGCGTGCGGCCATCACCCACCACTACTACGTGAAGCTCACCCCCGAGTAGCGCATGGATCCCCGCTGGAATCTGATGAGTGCAGAGCACACGTTGGGGAACTCCAAGAGGAAGGTTTGATGAGCACAGTAGCAAGTTTTCCCTCAGTAAGAAACCAAGGTTTAATCGACTAGTAGGAGAAAGGAATGACTTCTGAAGGTGTTGCTAGCTGACTTTTGGCATGGTGCACTACCAGCGTCAACAACAAAGTGGAACCTGCACACAACACAACCAAAATAAGTTGCCCCAACTTACAGTGAGGATGTCAATCTCACCGATTTTGCTGAAAACAAATGATTAACCGTATAGTGTGGAAAGATATGTTTTTTGCAGTGGAATTAAAGAAAACAGTGTTTGCAGTAAGTAAACAGTATAGGGTGATTTTATAAGTATAAAAGAAAGGACCGAGGTCCACAGTTCACTAGAGGTGTCTCTCCATAAAGATAAATAACATGATGGGTGAGCAAATTACAGCTGGGAAATTGACAGAATAAAGACTATACATGACATGATGATTACTATGAGATTCATTTGGGCATTACAACATAATACATAGACCATAATCTAACCGCATCTATGACTAATAATCCACCTTCCGGTTAGCGTCCGCACCCCTTTTAGTATTAAGTTGCAACCAACAGATTATCACATTAAGCAATGTGTGTAAAGTAAACAATAGAATTATCCTTAGATAAAGCATTGTTGTTTTCTACCTAGTAGGAACAACACATCTAAAACCTTAGAACTTATTGTCACTCTTCCATATTATTAGAGGCATGAACCCACTATCGAGCATAAATACTCCCTCTTGGAGTCACAAACACATACTTGGCCAGAGCATCTACTAGCAACGGTGATCATGCAAGATCACAAATAACATATGAAAAGTATATAATGAATCTCAACCATAGTATTCAATATTCATCGGATCCCAGCAAACACAACATGTAGCATTACATAAAGATGATCTTCATCATGATAGGCAGCTCACAAGATCTAAACATGAAGCATAAATTGGAGAAGACAACCATCTAGCTACTTCTATAGGAGGTGGAGTCGAGGGACAAAGAAAGGATCGAATCGACTGTCAACATAACCCTAGTTTTCACAATCGTCGAGTACTTTTCGCCTAAACCTTCGAGATCTACTTGCCCTCTACTTCTAGCAAAACCTAGTCTACAATCTGTAGGCATTGACAAGTTAATCCTTTGTCAATTGGCGCCGTCTGTGGGAATTAGAGGCTGCAAGGATCTGATCTCGATGGCACGTTCAAGATCTTCGACTTCATCAACAGCAAGCAACGCGATGGATCGAGGTAACAAGGGAAAAACTGATCTATTCAATTTTATTCCTCACCCGCCCTCCCGTATGGATGCATGTGCCTATCTGGAGGAGCCCATCATCATGACGTTCGGAGAATTCCGATTTGGCGCCAACAAGGAAGGATCCTACCGTCTCGAAGTTCCGATCTCGTCGGAATTTTCAGCGGTCGACTCCAACTTTTCGTCGAGTGACGAGGAGTTTTCGTCGACATACTTCGTCGACAACAAGGCAAGCGGAAAGCTCGCCAAGATCTTCGAGACACATCCTTCGAGTCATCTGCGGACTCCTTTATAAGCAGCGACTCCGACCGCGACTTCAACTTCATCGACAAGTCTGCTGCCATCGGAAAGGTCTTCACCACTCTATATGATGGTGTCACCAATCCCGACAAAAATCAATGCACAAAATATCATCGGATCTATGTGGTAGAAGGGCAGGCACATCAGACCCGCAAACATCGGAGGCTTTCGACGAACGGGAAATCCATACGTCGATCCCGCTGATCTCAGACATGGCTTAGGCACCAAATATCCTGGATCTACAACTCGCGCAAGAGTACGCTCCCGCAAGAAGCGTGGGATAGGGCTGCGAGAGCCATGGACGGTTCAGAACCTATGACCACCGCTACTGCACAAGAACTTCAAGCATATCAATATAGACTTGCTCGAGTAAGCGAGAGTTGGAAAAAGACACATCCCCGAATAGGAGAAAGAAGCAAGCATCAAGCGACGCCGAGCATTTAAGTCGACAATCTAGAACTTCGGGAGATAGTCACAGAGAAGCTCGGAGGAGAGCAATGTCTCGGCAAAACATACCCGAAGCAGAGAGAGGAAACATAATCCAAAATCTCGACATGTCCTTTATGTCGATCGATGAAAGAGGAAATATCATCCCAAAAACGCCAGAGGCAGGTTACATGGCAACACAAGCTTATATCTTGGCATCCAGACCACCTGGGGACCCGAGAGAACCATTGTTCAATATGGCGATGGCTGGAGTAGGAGTTATGGGAACAGCGTTTGCAACAACGCCTCCCGAAGAAAATCCTAGGCAAAATAGTCCACGACCCGCTGCAGCAGTTCAAGACCCACCAAGAGCAAGTGGAGCAAGAGACACAACAGTCCAAGTAAGGGTGGACAGAGCGCGATAAGAAAGGAGGGACCGTCAGCACTCGCCAGAACTTGCCGACGAAGATATGTGTGGGATCCCGTGCTTTACGAGAAGAGTTCGAAAAACTCGAGTCCCAAAAGGGTTCAAGTTACCCGAGAATTTCAAGAAGTTCGACGGCCTGCAAGATCCCGAGGATTGGCTCGTGGATTATCTCGAGATGGTAAACTGGTAGGAGGAACCAGAGCAACAGCTATGCAAAGTATCCAAGTTCACCTGAGTGGTGCCGCAAGATCGTGGATAAAGAAACTCCCCTTGAACTCCATCGACAGCTGGGAAACCTTTGAGGACATCTTCGTGAAGAACTTCCGATCCACCTGCAAGAAACCTGCGTCGTTGGAAGAATTACGAGCGTGTCGACAAAAACATGACGAGTCGATGAGAAAATATATACAGCGGTGGAACATTATCAAAAACTGGCAGAGACATATCTGACGAGAGGGCAATAGATGCGTTCGTGGTGAATCCGACGAACAGACTTCGTCGAGGACTTGGGAGAACTAATCCCAAGACAATCTCAGCGTTGATGGAAATCGCTAACAAGTGGGCAGATGGAGAAGACGCAATATACAACAAACGACACAGGTCGCCGAAGAGGATCGTAGTCGAAATTATCAAAATAGAAGGCGATTTTCTCGCCAGTTTACAACAACGATGCTCCCGGCCACATATCGGCTGGTTTTCGGGGAAATCCTGGAGGAAATAGTCGAGATGATTATCAAAGGAGCAATGAGCAACAAGGCGACAATAGAGGTGATTTTCGCGGCAACAGACAAAATAGTGGACCAAGGATTCAAAGACCTTACGTGTCTCCCGAGGAGATGATGAACGGTCCGTGTCAAATGCACTTTTACCTCGACAACAACGGAAAGAGACAGTCATCTCGGAAAGACGCCGCAATTTTCAGGCAATGCGCGAGCCGCAGAATCGCAAATGCCCAAGCAAATAACAAAATCCTCGGGAGCCAAGGAGCGAGATTCACCTTCCACCTCCCGCAATAACCGACGAAAATCGACACCAGCTTAGAATTGCGGCAGCACCACATCCACCTCCATACGTTGACCCCAACTCTAACGGTGTGGTCTCGATGATTCAGAAGCTAGGCCGTCCAGGGCGCAGAAAGTAATATCTCGACAAGTGTTCATGGCAGAAAGATGCCTCCACCAACAGTCGAGTACTTAAATTGGTCGGGGCAAGACATTGGCTTCACACCGATCATCCGCAGCAAGTTCCTCGACCAGGGAAATCGGCACTCATCTTACCCGCAGAATCGCTGGTTTTGATGTCGAGAGTTTTCATAGACGGCGGCAGCAGCTTAAACCTCATGTATGTAGATACATTGAGGAAGATGAACATATCCCTAGCAAATCTGAAGCCAACCGACACACCACGGATTACACCAGAGAAGCCAAGTTACCCATTGGGCAAGATCAACCTCGACGTTCGGTTGGAACCCGAGAAAACTACAGGATAGAGAATTTAGAGTTTGAAGTGGTGGATTTCCGTCGCAATATCACGCTTTGTTGGGACGACCAGCGTACGCCAGGTTCATGGCAGTGCCGCATTATACATATCTGTTGTGGAGGTTGCCTGGGCCTAAGGGACCTATCACAATCAAAGGAAGCTTTGCACCGTCCGATAAATGCGACAAGGATTTTCATCGATGAAACTTTCGGGATGCAAGCGAATATGCGGCACCTAGGCTCATTGATTATGATGTGCTGAGGTAGGAAGACCTTCTAAGGAGCCAACTTTCAATATAAATAAAGATTCAAAAGAGGTACAGATCCACCCGACAGATCCAAAGAAAACGACGTCCATTGCTGCAAACATGGATGTCGCATAGGCGCTCGTCGAGTTCCTCCGTGAGCACTGGAGAATCTTCGCATGGTGTCCAGCCGACATGCCGGAGTACCCAGGAACTCGCCGAGCACCACCTCAATTTGGATCCTCTCGCACGACCGTAAAGCAACCTTTGCGGCGTTTTCGCCCTAGCGCAAAGCCATGTTATCAAAATAGATCGACTCAAAGATGCTGGGTTTATCGAGAAATATCTACGAAGCCCGATACGTCCAATTTGCATCACTATTTTGTGTCATAATTTGCTTATTCATTGATATATTTCATATTCACATACTTATGTTATTTCATCTATTTTGCATGTTTCATCATCATTGGAGGATCAAGCACCGAGCCAGGATTCTGCTGGAAAAAGCACCGTCGAACGCAATATTTCGGAAGATCAATCAAAGGGAATTTCACGAAAATTCCTATTTTTCCAGATGACGGAGGGAGCCAGAAGGGGAAGAAGAGAGGGGCCACGTGGGCCTGACCATAGGGCGGCGCCGTGCCCTGGCCGCGCCACCCTATGCTCTGGGGCCCACGACCCGCCTCCTTTTCTTCGCGTACTCCTTCGTCCCGAAAACCTAAGCCACAGAGGGATCTCACGAAGGGTTACAGCCCCTCCTCGCGGAGAACACCAGAGAGAAAGAGCTCTCCCGCGGGCAGAATCCGGGAAATTCCCTCCCGAGGGGAAATCGACGCCATCGCCATCGTCATCGAGCTGGACATCATCTCCATCATCATCATCATCGTCTCCACCATCTACACCGCCATCACCACCGCAGCACTCGTCACCGCTGTAACGATTTGGGTTTGATCTTGATTGTTTGATAGGGAAACTCTCCCTTGTTATTCTATACTTGTTGTAGATGCTATTGAGTGAAACCATTGAACCAAGGTTAATGTTCAGATTGTTATTCATCATCATATCACCTCTGATTGTATTCCATATGATGTCGTGAGTAGTTCGTTTAGTTCTTGAGGACATGGGTGAAGTCTAAATGCTAGTAGTGAATTATGGTTGAGTAATATTCAATGTTATGATATTTAAGTTGTGGTGTCATTCTTCTAGTGGTGTCGTGTGAACGTCGACTACACGACACTTCACCATTTATGGGCCTAGGGGAGTGCATCTTGTATTCGGTTGCTAATTGCGGGGTTGCCGGAGTGACAGAAACCTAAGCCCCCGTTAGTATATCGATGCAGGAGGGATCGCAGGATCTCGAGTTTAAGGCTGTGGTTAGATTTATCTTAATTACTTTCTTGTAGTTGCGGATGCTTGCAAGGGGTATAATCACAAGTATGTATTAGTCCTAGGAAGGGCGGTGCATTAGCATAGGTTCACCCACACAACACTTATCAAAACAATGAAGATTAATCAGCTGTATGTAGCGAAAGCACTAGACTAAAATCCCGTGTGTCCTCAGGAACGTTTGGTCATTATAAGTAATCAAACCGGCTTGTCTAAAAAGGATTGGGCCACTCGCTGCAATTATTTCTCTCGCATTTTATTTACTTGTACTTTATTTATCTGCAATATCAAAACCCCCTGAATACTTGTCTGTGAGCATTTACAGTGAAACCTTCATCGAAACTGCTTGTCAACACCTTCTGCTCCTCGTTGGGTTCGACACTCTTATTTATCGAAAGTACTACGATACACCCCTATACTTGTGGGTCATCAAGACTATTTTCTGGCGCCGTTGCCGGAGTGAAGCGCTATTGGTAAGTGGAATTGGTAAGGAAATTTACTGTTTGTGCTGATTTTATTTCTGCCTGCTGCTATAATCATTATGGAGAGATCTTCTCTTCAATTTCTATTTGGGAAATCTACTACTACTGCAACGGTAGTGGATGAAGCGCCAGGAGGAAGTAGTACCATATAAAATACCTACGAAAATTATTGAACGTGTTATGGATAACCGCTATGAAGGGGATGGAACTGTCCATCCTGGTGATCATTTACTATTTTTGCATGAATTATGCGGGTTATTCAAATGTGCAGGTATTTCCATGAATGAAGTTAGGAAGAAACTATTCACTATATCGCTGTCTGGTAAAGCGGCGCACTGGTATAAATTGCTGAAGAATGGTGATTCTATTGATTGGGAGGACATTGTGCCTTTATTTTATTCCAAATTTTATCCTCCAAGTGAAATTCACAAAGATCGGAACCATATATAATTTCTGGCCTCATGATGGAGAGAGTATTGCCCAAGCTTGGGGGAGATTGAAGTCTTTGATGCTCAAATGCCCCATTCATGAGCTTCCTGGTAATGTTATTATTGATAATTTCTATGCAAGACTTTCTTTTCAAGACAAGACCTTGCTGGATACTTCTTGTTCTGGATCATTTACACGCAAGAATGAAGAGTTTAAAAGGGACCTTCTTGATCGGATCCAAGAAAATACTGAAGGATGGGAGAACGACAAAGATAGAGAATCAGGTATAATTTATGATTATAAATGCATTGAAGCTTTTATGGATACTGATAAATTTCGTAATATGAGTGCTACATATGGTCTTGATTCCCAAGTTGTTGCAAATCTTTATAGAGCTTTTGCCTCTCATTATGAACTGCCTAAGAAGAATTTTGATAAGTATCATGAACCGTATAAAGATAAAATTGATTCATCTGTAAACAAATGTGTAGTGATTGAAACTGTTGATAATGTTATTCCTGAAGCTTATATTGAAAAAACTCCTTTCCCTGCTAAAATGAAGGAGTACTCTGT
This sequence comes from Lolium multiflorum, assembly GCA_030979885.1. Classification (NCBI taxonomy): domain Eukaryota; kingdom Viridiplantae; phylum Streptophyta; class Magnoliopsida; order Poales; family Poaceae; genus Lolium; species Lolium multiflorum. The sequence goes on from CM061750.1 coordinate 143,075,252, forward strand.
CATATCTAGTGCGGTTAATAAAAGTGAAAAGAAACCTAAAGAACCTGAAGAACAAATTAAAATTGAACCTGCTGTTGCAATAGTTAAAGATCTTGTGACTGAAAATGTGGAGGATGGTCATATTATTTTCTGTGAAGATGCTTCTAATATTGTTTCACATCCTAATAAACCCAAACAAGTTAGTGTTCCTATGCTATCTGTTAGAATTGGTGATCATTGCTATTATGGTTTATGTGATATTGGTGCAAGTGTTAGTGCTATACCTTATGAACTTTACACGGAGATTATGCACGAAATTGGTTCTTGTGAACTTGAAGATATTGATGTGGTTATTCATCTGGCTAATAGAGAAACTATTTCTCCAATTGGTATTGTTCGAGATGTGGAAGTTCTATGTGGTAAGATTAAATATCCTGCTGACTTTTTGGTACTTGGTTCTGCTGCTAGTGATCATTGTCCTATCATTTTTGGTAGACCTTTTCTAAATACTTGTGGAGCTATTATAGATTGTAAGAAAGAGAAAATTTTGACTAGATTTGCTGGTGAACCTTATGAATTTAACTTTTCTAAATTTACCAAAACTCCTTATAAAGTTGACTTGCCTAGTAATGATTTTAAAATGGAGCAGTGTGCATCTATTGTTCTTGTTCCTAATAACCCTTTGCAGCAACATTTGGAGAATAGTGAAAGTGAAGCTTTTAGGAAAGAAAGAGATGAGCTTGAGGAAATTTTTCGTCGCCAACCTATTCTCAAGCATGATTTACCGGTGGAAGATTTGGGTACAACACCGCCACCAAAGGAAGATCCTGTTTTTGATCTAAAGCCTTTACCTGATAATCTTAAATATGCTCATATTGATGATAAGAAAATATATCCTGTTATTATTAGTTCTAAGCTTTCAGAGATTGAGGAAGAAAGGTTATTGGAAATATTGAAGAAACACCGAGGAGCTATTGGCTATACTCTTGATGATTTGAAAGGGATTTCTCCTTCTATTTGCCAACATGCTATTAATATGGAAGAAGATGCAAAGCCTGTTGTTGAACATCAACGTCGTCTAATTCCGAAGATGAAGGAAGTGGTAAGGAATGAGGTATTAAAACGCTTGAAGCTGGTATTATATATCCTATTGCTGATAGTAGATGGGTTAGTCCTGTGCATTGTGTTCCTAAGAAAGGAGGAATGACTGTTGTGCCTAATGATAATGATGAGCTTATTCCTCAAAGAATAGTTGTAGGTTATAGAATGTGCATTGATTTTCGAAAAGTTAATAAAGTTACTAAGAAAGATCATTACCCTTTACCCTTTATTGATCAAATGTTAGAGAGGTTGTCTAAAAATACTCATTTTTGCTTTCTTGATGGTTATTCTGGGTTTTCACAAATTGCTGTTAAAGCTAAAGATCAAGAGAAAACCACTTTTACTTGTCCTTATGGAACTTATGCTTATAGGCGTATGCCTTTTGGTTTATGTAATGCTCCTGCTACTTTTCAAAGATGCATGTCTGCTATTTTTCATGGTTTTTGCGAAAGTATTGTAGAGGTGTTCATGGATGATTTTTCTGTCTATGGGAATTCTTTTGATAATTGCCTGCGAAACCTCGATAAAGTTTTGCAGAGATGTGAAGAAACTAACCTTGTTCTTAATTGGGAGAAATGCCACTTTATGGTTAATGAAGGAATTGTATTGGGACATAAAATTTCTGAGAGAGAGGTATTGAAGTTGATAGAGCTAAAGTTGAAGCAATTGAGAAGATGCCCTATCCGAGGGATGTTAAAGGTATTCGTAGTGTTCTTGGTCATGCTGGGTTTTATAGGAGATTTATTAAAGATTTCTCTAAAATTTCAAAGCCTCTTACTAATCTTCTTCAAAAAGATGTACCTTTTGTTTTTGATGATGATTGTAAGGAAGCTTTTGAAACTCTAAAGAAAGCCTTAACAACTGCTCCTGTAGTTGAACCTCCTGATTGGAATTTGCCTTTTGAAATTATGTGTGATGCTAGTGATTTTGCTGTAGGCGCTGTTCTTGGACAGCGAGTAGATAAAAAATTAAATGTTATTCATTATGCTAGTAAGACTCTTGATGCTGCTCAAAGAAATTATGCTACAACTGAAAAGGAATTGTTAGCTGTAGTCTTTGCTTGTGATAAGTTTAGACCTTATATTGTTGATTCAAAAGTTACAATTCATACTGATCATGCTGCAATTAGATACCTTATGACAAAGAAAGATGCTAAGCCAAGGCTTATTAGATGGGTACTTCTGTTGCAAGAATTTGATTTACATATTATAGATAGGAAAGGTGATGATAATCCTGTTGCTGATAATTTGTCTAGATTGGAAAATATTGCTTATGATCCTGTTCCTGTTAATGATAGTTTTCCAAATGAACAATTGGTTGTAATAAAGGTGAGCTCGCGAGAGAGCCCTTGGTATGCAGATTATGCTAACTTTATTGTTTCGTATTTGCCTCCAACCTTTTCAGCTCAGCAAAGGAGGAAATTCTTTTATGACTTGAGGCATTATTTTTGGGATGACCCACACTTATATAAAGAAGGAGTGGATGGTATTATGCGAAGATGTGTTCCTGAATATGAACAACAGGAGATATTGAATAAATGTCATGGAAGTGTTTATGGAGGACATCACGCTGGAGATAGAACCGCGCAAAAGGTTCTACAATCAGGTTTTTATTGGCCAACACTCTTCAAAGATGCAAGGAAATTTATTTTATCTTGTGATGAATGTCAAAGAGTTGGTAATATCTCTAGACGCAATGAAATGCCTATGAATTATACTCTTGTTATTGAACCATTCGATTGTTGGGGATTCGACTTCATGGGACCTTTCCCTTCTTCAGACGGTAACACTCATATACTTGTCGCTGTTGATTATGTTACTAAATGGGTAGAAGCTATACCTACAAAAAGTGCTGATGGTGAGACCTCTATAAAAATGCTTGTAGATATTATATTTCCTAGATTTGGAGTACCTAGATATATTATGACTGATGGAGGTTCTCATTTCATTCATGGAGGTTTTAGAAAAACTCTTGCTAAGTATGGTATTAATCATAGAATTGCTTCTGCTTATCACCCTCAAACTAGCGGTCAAGTAGAATTATCAAATAGAGAGATTAAAGCTATCTTGGGTAAGACTGTTAATAAATCTAGAAAGAATTGGCCTAGCAAATTGAAAGAAGCGTTATGGGCTTATAGAACTGCTTATAAAAATCCTATGGGAATGTCGCCTTATAAAATGGTTTATGGAAAAGCTTGTCATTTACCTTTAGAACTAGAGCACAAAGCTTATTGGGCTGTTAGAGAACTAAATAAAGATCCTAAATTAGCCGGTAATAAGAGGTTGTTGCAATTAAGTTCTCTAGATGAATGGAGAAGTGAAGCTTATGAAAATGCTAAACTCTTTAAAGAAAAAGTTAAGAAGTGGCATGATAGAAGGATCATTAAAAGAGAATTTAATGTTGGAGATCAAGTTCTATTGTATCGGTCTCGTCTCAGATTCTTTGCAGGGAAATTACTCTCGAAGTGGGAAGGACCATATGTTGTTGAGGAGGTGTATCGTTCAGGAGCAATTAAAATTAGCTCTCTCCAAGGCAATGCCACACAAGTGGTGAATGGACAAAGACTCAAGCATTATATCTCGGGTGATTCTTATAATGTTGATGTTGATATTATTCAAGTGGAAACACCGGAGGCTTTCATCAAAGGACAAATTGACAGTCCGCCAGAACTGGACTTTGAATAGGTAACAGTATAGGTAATAAAAAGTCCGCGTTTACCTTTCCGAACATTATTTTTGCTGTTTTTGGAAAATATGAAAAATTACGGAATCGAAACGGAGTGGAAAAGACGCACGAGGGGGTGCCACCATAGGCCGGCGCGCCTGACCTGGCCCGCGCCGACCTATGGTCTGGCCGCCTCGTTGCCCCTTTCCGACTCGTTTTCGACCTGGAACCTTCCTTTTGTCGTAAAAATATTTGCTATATAATCCCCCGGACCCCTGGAGGTCCGTAATATCGTTTTCTCGTCGTGTTTTGTTTCGAGCTGTTTTCTGCCAGATTTTCAGTTTAGAAGCACCATGGTCTCCAACAACAAGGGGGCCTTGGAAGGAAGAGATGGATGAAAGGATCAATAAGGAGAAGGAGAAGATAGCATCAGCAAAAGGAGAGTGGGAAACTACGAAGAGTAAGCCAATCTTGGTGGGATCGGTTAACACTGGGCGTTCTTTTTCTCATAACTTGCAGGGAGCTCTTCCGCCTGCTCTGGACCTCGACTCTTTCCCTTGTGTGGAGGAAGCAATACGGGTTGCTGATGAGTTTTGTGATCAATATCGTGCTCTAAGAAGGGAAGTGGAGATACTTCAGGAGGAGAACCAGCGACTTCGCAGAATGCTGGAATATTACTCAAATCCCAGCACAAGGCCGTCACCGCCACACTTGGGTAACGATGAGTCTCTTCAAGTTTTGGTGCAGAATTGCAAAATTGAGAAGCTGAAGCTGAAGGAGATCCTTATGAAGCGCGAGAAGAATCCATCACCATCATCACCGAAGGAGTAATTCATCATCGGTATTGGCATCCCCTTGGTTTGTTCCAAGCTTGGGGGAGTGCCGCGGTATCACATCACCACCACCTTTATCTTTTACTATTAAGTAGTGTCATATCATGAGTAGGGAAGTTATCATATAGAATAGTATGCAATGTGGAAGTATCTCTCTTAGTTAGTTATATGTATCCGTTGGTGTGAGTTATCGTTATGGAATATTAATGAGAAGTCTTATCATTTACTTTTTGCACACCTTATTTTAGTTTGCAATCTCCATTATATGATTACTCTTGACATGAGTATTGATATCACTTTGGGAACATTAAGTAAATCTATTTGGTTTTGGCAAACTTAGCATTGGTCAATAGCAACAACATCCTGATGTTTAATAAAAGAGAGAAATACACTTAGATACATTACTCTATTATCTCTATGCTAATAGTTTAGTATTCTGAAGTTAAAATTGCTTGTGCTTATGAGAAAGATGCATGATTGTTTCTATCATATGTATATTTGTTTGTTTCCCTCAACCTTTATGCTTGCTATCAAACCTTGCTAGCCAAAGACCTGTATCGAGAGGGAATGCTTCTCATACATCCATAACCTTAGACCAAACCTATGCCATTTGTGTCCACCATACCTACCTACTACATGGTATTTTCTGCCATTCCAAGTAAATACTTCATGTGCTACCTTTAAATAATTCAAACTATTACTCCTTATTTGTGTCAATGTTTTATAGCTCATGAGGAAGTATGTGGTGTTTTATCTTTCAATCTTGTTGGGCGGACTTTCACCAATGGACTAGTGGCACATCCGCTTATCCAATAATTTTGCAATAAGAGCTGGCAACGGGGTTCCCAGCCCCAATTAATAACTTTCATTAATAATTCTCTTCACATGTTTTGCTCTGATTCATCAGTAAGCAACTTAATTTTGCAATAGACACTCCTCCATGGTATGTGAATGTTGGAAGGCACCCGAGGATTCGGTTAGCCATGGATTGAGAAAGCCAAGGTTGGGGGGAGTGTCATCCTAAATAAAACTAAAATACATGTGTAAACAAAAGAGAAGGGGGATGATCTACCTTGCTGGTAGAGATGCCGTCCCTCATGGGAGCCGCTCTTGGAAGGTTCGTTTGGCAAGGGGGTTAGAGTACCCGCTACCATTCGTTGACAACAACAAACACCGCTCAAAATCTTACTTTTATGCTCTTTATATGATTTCAAAACTTGAAAAGCTCTAGCACATGATTTAATCCCTGCTTCCCTCTGCGAAGGGCCTTCTTTTACTTTTATGTTGAGTCAGTATACCTATTTCCCTCTATCCTAAGCAAGCAATTGAGTTGTTGTGAACCAATCATTTATGCTATGATTCAGTTGATCATGTCTTTTATACTTTCTTGTTTAGTACCAATTTTATCTGAATGAATATGACTTTGAAGTTATCAATGATTATGAAGAGATTGTTATGCTTAAATATGAAGGCTCAGCTATAAATTCTAATATGAAAGCTTTGCTTAGAAGTACAATCCGTTAGCAGTTCTCTGACCAAGAACAAAGTTTGCCATCACCAATTATGATTTCTTATGCACCTTTACTTGTGATTTCTCTTTACTTATTTCAAGATGAGTTATATGAGGAAGTTGTTTATTAGAATGTCTTGTGTGAATGAATATGATGCTTCTTGTCCGTATTTTATTTATCGACTCTTCACTCCATAAACATGTGGTCTTGTTTATCGAGCTCAGTTTCGCTTGGGGACAAGCGAGGTCTAAGCTTGGGGGGAGTTGATACGTCCAATTTGCATCACTATTTTGTATCATAATTTGCTGTTATTCATTGATATATTTCATATTGGGACACAATACTTATGTTATTTCATCTATTTTGCATGTTTCATCATCATTGGAGGATCAAGCACCGGAGCCAGGATTCTGCTGGAAAAAGCACCGTCAGAACGCAATATTTCGGAAGATCAACTGTGGAAGGGAATTTCACGAAAATTCCTATTTTTCCAGATGACGGAGGGAGCCAGAAGGGGAAGAAGAGAGGGGCCACTGTGGCCCAGACCATAGGGCGGCGCGGCCTGTGCCCTGGCCGCGCCACCCTATGCTCGGGGGCCCACGACCCTTTTCGCCTCCTTTTCTTCGCGTACTCCTTCGTCCCGAAAACCTAAGCCACAGAGGGATCCTCACGAAGGGTTACAGCCGCCTCTGCGGGGCGGAGAACACCAGAGAGAAAAGAGCTCTCCGGCGGGCAGGAATCCGCCGGGGAAATTCCCTCCCGGAGGGGGAAATCGACGCCATCGCCATCGTCATCGAGCTGGACATCATCTCCATCATCATCATCATCGTCTCCACCATCTACACCGCCATCACCACCGCAGCACCTCGTCACCGCTGTAACGATTTGGGTTTGATCTTGATTGTTTGATAGGGGAAACTCTCCCGGTGTTATTCTATACTTGTTGTAGATGCTATTGAGTGAAACCATTGAACCAAGGTTTATGTTCAGATTGTTATTCATCATCATATCACCTCTGATTGTATTCCATATGATGTCTCGTGAGTAGTTCGTTTAGTTCTTGAGGACATGGGTGAAGTCTAAATGCTAGTAGTGAATTATGGTTGAGTAATATTCAATGTTATGATATTTAAGTTGTGGTGTCATTCTTCTAGTGGTGTCGTGTGAACGTCGACTACACGACACTTCACCATTTATGGGCCTAGGGGAGTGCATCTTGTATTCGGTTGCTAATTGCGGGGTTGCCGGAGTGACAGAAACCTAAGCCCCCGTTAGTATATCGATGCTCGCAGATCTCAGAGTTTAAGGTTGTGGTTAGATTTATCTTAATTACTTTCTTGTAGTTGCGGATGCTTGCAAGGGGTATAATCACAAGTATGTATTAGTCCTAGGAAGGGCGGTGCATTAGCATAGGTTCACCCACACAACACTTATCAAAACAATGAAGATTAATCAGCTGTATGTAGCGAAAGCACTAGACTAAAATCCCGTGTGTCCTCGGAACGTTTGGTCATTATAAGTAATCAAACCGGCTTGTCCTTTGTGCTAAAAAGGATTGGGCCACTCGCTGCAATTATTTCTCTCGCATTTTATTTACTTGTACTTTATTTATCTGCAATATCAAAACCCCCTGAATACTTGTCTGTGAGCATTTACAGTGAAACCTTCATCGAAACCGCTTGTCAACACCTTCCGCTCCTCGTTGGGTTCGACACTCTTATTTATCGAAAGTACTACGATACACCCCTATACTTGTGGGTCATCAAAGGCGCTAACCCGGCGATGGTGCCGAAGAAACACACAAAGTACCGCATGTGCGGCGACTTCACGTGTCTCAATAAACATTGTCCCAAGTCACTCCCTCCCAAGGATCGATCAAATCATCGACTCCACGGCAGGATGCGAACGTCTTTCCTTCCTGGACGCATATTCTGGTTATAACCAGATCAACTAAAAGAAGAAGATGAAGCCAAGACAGCATTGTTCATCACACCTTATGGCATGTTTTGTTACAAAACAATGCCTTTGGTTTGAAAACGCGGGAGCAACATATCGGATGATGCAGAAGTGCCTAGCAACACAGATCGAAAAAAATGTACAAGTCTACATCGACGATGTCGTAATAACATCAAAGAAAGGGTCAACGTTGATCGAAGATTTGAAGGAAACCTTCGACAACCTCGACAAGTTCTGCTTAACCCGACAAAGTGCTCTTTTGGTGTTCCGAGAACTTCTCGGGTTCTTGGTATCAGCAAGGGGATTGAAGCTAATCCCGAAAAATACAGGCGTTACTATGAGAAAGCCAACAAAGTTGAAAGAAATACAATAACAAGCAGTCGCAGTTTCTGCTGCGCCGTTAGGAGAAAAGATACCGCCGTTGTATGCGCTGATCAAGCAAGGGGAAAAATTTCAATGGAACGAGCAAGCAGATGAGCCGAGAATCTCAAGCGAAGCACTTTCGACACCACCGATATTGGTGGTGCCCAAAGAGAAAGAACCTCTCCTCTGTACATTGCAGCCACACTCAGGTGGTCAGCACGGCTCTTAGTAGTCGAAAGGGAAGAAGAAGGCAAGCTTCATGGAGTTCAAAGGCCAGTATATTTCATCAAGTACTGTCGCCGCCAAAACAGCGGTACCCGCAATATCAAAGCTAGCATATGGAGTATTCACGACAGCAAGAAAATTGCGGCACTATTTTTCGGCTCACCCGATAATAGTGGTCAATGAAGCTCCCTTATCAAATATATCGAACAATCCAGAAGCTACGGGTCGTGTCTTCCTTTGGGGAATAGAACTTTCCCCTCGGGATCACGTATGAAAAAAGAAAAGCAATAAAGTCGCAGGTCTTACCAGATTTCATTGCAGAATGGATGGAGCTACAAACACGGACCCCCGATTTATCGAGGACTTGGACCATGAATCGACGGATCCAAGAGATTGGAAGGTGTTTGAGCAGGCAGATATTAGTCTCACCTCAAGGCGACAAGTTAAAGTATGTTCTGCGATGACGTTCCCAAACGCATCTAACAATGAAGCAGAATATGAAGCTCTCATACACGGGATGAAGATGGCGAAAGCTTGTGGTGCAACCCGAAAAATTTTCGGCGACTACGTTGGTAGCACAACAAGTAATGAACCAATGCGATGCAGTCAACCAAGTATGATAGCATACAAGGAGGTGTACAATGACTGGAGAAGCTATTCGATGGTTGTGAAGTAAACCACATTAGTATGAGCAACGATGAAGCCGACGCTCGCAAACATCGGGTCACAATGCCTCGCAATCCCTCCAGGTGTGTTCGGGGAAGAGATTAGCGAGAGATCAACAAAACCAGCAAAATAAAGGAGAAAAAGAGAAACCTTCGAGTATCGCCAAAAACATAGTAGAAGAAGAAGAAGGGCAAGATCTAGTCATGATGGTGCAAATTCCATGGATGCAGGCGTACATATCATATATCCTAAGGAAAACCATACCCGACGATCCATCGGCAAAGCGCTAATAATTAGAGATCCAAAGCCTTTACGGTCGTAAAGGGGAGCTGTACAAACGCAGTATCTCGGGTGTGCTACAACGGTGCGTTAGAAGAAGGAAGGATCATCTTAAAGGACGTGCATGAAGGAATATGTGAGCACCACGCGAGTAGCGTAGGCTATTGGCTAAGGTTTTCGAGCAGGATTTTATCGCTCACGCAATTGAGGATGCAGAAATAGTGCGTACTTGCGACGCGTGTCAAAGATTTGCGGCAAGACCTCACTCACCAGCAGCTGAACTTATGCCAATACCATTATCTTGGCCCTTTGCTCAATGGGGTCTCGACATGGTGGGTAAGTTGCACAAAGCTCACCAGGAGGATATGAGTTATTGTGGCCCACGACAAATTTACCAAGTGGATAGAGGCGAAGCCAATAAACTCACCAGATGCAAGATCCGCACAAAGTTTGTGAAGAGCATCGTCTTTCGCTTTGGAGTACCTCACAAGATCGTCACGTACAACGGCAAGAATCTCACTTCCGGAGTTCAAAGCATGCGCAGAAGTGGGCATAAAACTAAGTTTTGCATCTCGTCGCACATCCACGCACCAATGGTCAAGTCGAAAGGCCAATGGCATCATCTGCAATGGCATCAAGAAGCGCCCACAGGACCTTTGGAAAAAGCTAGGCATACTTGGCCGGAGGAGCTACCAAGTGTTTTGTGGAGCATTCGAACACCAAATAAACACGCAGAAAACACCGTTTTTTCTCGGTCCACTGAGAAACGGCCTTGCCGATAGAAATAGAGCACGATTCTCCACGAGTCGCAATATGACGAAGAAACTTCGAGAAAAGCTTTGGAAGATGATGTCGACGCACTGATGAAGCTCGAGACGAAGTCCTGTCACGAGTCGCCAAATATCACAGGACCTGAAAAACTATCACGATCGACGATTGCGGCCAAGATCTTTCCAAGTTGGTGACCTGGTTTTACGACTAAATCAAAAAAGCCATGAAAAACTCGAGTCACCGTGGCTAGGACCATACATCGTCACGAAGTAATAGAAGGAGGAGCATACGTAATCAAAGACAAGAAGACAGGATTGACGAGCCAAATCCCCGGAACGTGGCACACCCAGGCGTTTCTACGCCTAGGTGTCGAAAATATAGTCCTCCTTTGTAAATCTTCAATGTAATCAAACGCCTACGAGTTTTCACGCACTCTTTCCTTTTTCGGCACCGAGTGGGGCCGGGAAAGGTTTTTAATGAGGCGGGCTCGTGGTGCCGCAATATAATAAAGATAGTGGAATTATATATCTTCTTCTCGACAAGATCAGGTTTTCCCCCACATGCAATATATATATATAAACACATATCGACAAATGCAAAAGAAGCATCTGGCCTTGGTAAAAATACCTCGCCAAAACAAAAAGAGATATAGACAAAATAATGATCAACAAAAGACTCGGAGGCTTACACCCACAAAAATAGTATAGTGTATATTATCTTGCCTTGGTTAAAAACCTCGCATTTACATAAAACGGATAGCCACCGAAAATACTCGGGGCTAGACAAATATAGAAATATACCGTTTGCTTCACAATAGAATCACAACCATGATTCACAAAAAGAAAATTATCTACCAAAGGAAAGTAATTAGCCTTGATTCAATATATCGTCAAGAGTAACTCTGTTTTCCTCAGGAGCAGCACCAAGAAAATCAGCATAATGACCATCTCCAAAAAGTCGGCATCCATCCTAAGGAGGTCTTCAATCATTTCTTCGCAGGGTGAAACCTTCGTGTTAATACGATCAATACCAACTCTTCGGCGCCGTACCTTCTCGTGAACCTTCTCAACAACTTGGGTCAGATCAAGTTTTGAATGGCAGATCTGAAGCATTATGAGGGCAAATCTGGGCGCCTTGAGCTCTGACAAAGTGGGATCCTATGAGCATCCTTGAACTTCTCCATTAACTCGGGAAGAGTTTTTGGTTGAATATTCCGAGGAAACATAGAGTTATACACCATAGAGAGGGTCTTGGTACAAAAGTCAAGATACCCGCGAACCTAAAGCGCGCGATCTTGAAACCTCACGATTTGGCGAGTCCGTTCAGGTGACCCCAAAAAGTCGACCCATGATCACGTGCAAGCCGAAGAAGGACATTAGAACGAGCCTCGACACGTTCATCTTCGGCAGCAGATCCAAAAAGGCACCTATTGTTTAAAACAAGTAAGTGGGTAATAAGGAGGCAAGGGAAAGAAAAAGAAGACAACAAAGATAATGAAACATACCGCCATATCCAAGCTAGCATCTATCACAGCTTGAGCATAGAATCTTCTCGAGACGCAGCGCAGCAACTTCAGAATAGCAGAGTCCTTTTCAAGAATGGCGCTTGCGCTTGTTGAGTGCAATTTTCTCGGCGATGATTTAACTTCTCCATCAAGACAAGTGATTGCTTCTTAACGACTGAAGTTGGTGCGTTCATTCAATTCTTGCGGCAAGGAATCTTCGGGTAAGCATCGCAGGAGTTCTCCTTGTGAGAAGAAGGCGAAATATTGGAAGGACCAGGAGCAGGTGTATAATTGTCAAAAATTAATCGCAAAAGAAGATATTTCGACATCAATCACTGAGTAAAGATAGATCTCCATTCATCTCCATAATATATACATGTCTATTACAAAGAAGGACCTTCTAGAGGAATAATGAAATAGTTCTCGCCAATAACACTACGGCGACAAGGCCAAAAGAAAGAGGTATGCTAAAAAGAAAAAGCAAAGAGGCATTTAACTAGACCTCCGGCTTTGATGAGCTAGGAGTCAAGATGGCGATCCCGATATAAGCGGATTTTCCTCGTGTTGGGCTTAGCTGCCTTGATCAAAGACCTCCACCTTGACTGTTCTATCGATCGTGTCGCCAACTTTCGACCAGTCGATAGATTGTTGGCTATCGCAACCAAGGCGACAGTATTTTCCACGGCAATCTTCATATTCTCATGGCGCACCCTTAACCCAAGATCTTCTCCGATGGATTGAAGCACTTGGCGAGGTTAAGGAAAGTTGCGGGTTCCTCTTTCTTTGGGAAGAAATAAGGAAAAAGCCGCGACAACCCCGCTTTAGCCCGGGTCGATGCCTTCGCTCTGATCCATGAACTCTCAGAAATGACAGGGTGCTGCAGAGGATCATTGGCGGGTTCGTCAGTTGAAATTCTTGAGCTGTTCTAGCTGCCAAGAAAGAACAACTTACGAAAGCAGAGAAGGAAATACAAAAGAATAATGAGTGGTACTTACCTACGAAGCGCGACTCTGCGTCGTTAAACGCTTAAGGATCGCTCCTCACGAGCAGATCGGGCGATGTGATCGTCGGAAGTTTCATGTGTGAAGCCTCTTTTCTAGATCTTCGACACTGCGGCATCGCCTTGGCTTTATCGCCGCTCGCATCAACGCATCCGACTCAGCCTCATGAGCCTTTCACTCTTTAATTGCAGCAAGTGTGTTGGCACGCTCATTGGCTGTTTTTCTACAATAGAAGATAAATATAGTTACAAATTTCGACAACAAAGAAGGAACAAAAAGAACAAAGGAAAAAGGAGCGAGTATTACCTTAGTTTCTTTGCATATTCACGTACCCAACAAATTGGGCACCAATGCGAAGAAGATCCTTGATCAGGCTATAAAAGCAAGAGGACAAAGAGAGAATGAGGGTATGAGAAAAATATGGTGATACACAGAAGCAAACAAAGAAAACATAAACACTGACAAAAAAGTAAAGAACTTACATCTTCCATGAGAGGGTTCGAAGAGCTACTCAATGGGAGAGTAGGCTCCGAGACAATCTCCGTCCTTGCCCTTTTCGGTGAAGAGGCTCGGGGGCTCGAAGGTGGAGTAGAAGCGATGTTTTGTTGAGGAGGCGAGGATTCCTCTCCCTCAACTCGTGGCTGAATAACTAAAGTACGTGACGTGCTCGTTCGAGCAGCCACATCCAAAGCCTCTTCGTCATCATCACTATTGCAAAAAGGGTGGCGTGCAAAAAGCAAAGCAAGCAAAAATTCTTCGAATAGGAAAATAAAAGAGGGAACTTACAACGATGATACTCGCAAGATATGGGTCATAAGCTGCTTTTTGCGGTAAAGGCAGCTTCTTCGGGTTTAGAAGTCCTAATCTTCGACATCACCCTCTTCCTTTTGTTCTTTGAGAAACAGCAGGAGGAGGAGATTGTATGTAGTGTCTTCGGAAAAGCATCTTTTTCGTTGATCCCGCATTTTCGAGAACTGCGGGTTCATTCACAAAAGAGGAGGCCTCTGGTTATCATTAGAGATAACGGCCCTTTCTTCGACTTCCCCACCTTCAGAAGAGGAGGAAGTGAAACAAGATTTGGATGATTCTGTCCAAAAAGAGGGAAGGATATCAGATGAAGCAAACAATGCAAAAAAAGCAAAGCAATAAGAAATTACGCGACAATATTTACCTTAGGAAGTGCATGGGCGGCGCTGAATGGTTTCACGACAACAAAAGTGGATGAATCTTTTTGCCGAGGGTGTTTTGGACAAGCTTTTCCAAGTCCTGACTTCAAATCCAATTAGCCGATCCACGCTTCGTCGCGCATATTTCCAGAGAGGAATTTAAGCCTGAAGAGGCGAACTCTATTCTTAAGGAAATATACTATAATCTGGATACCGTAATTCTTTGCCGCGGGTATTTTGCAACTCATGGATGCGAGTCATCAGGCCTCAAAGTTCTTTCTTCTTCGTAGCCTCTCATCCCAGGAACGCGGACTTAAGAATTTTCTCACCATCAAATGGAGGATGTTGTCCTCTCGCATCCATGGTTTTCTTCACGAATGTACAACCACCTCTTGCGCCAACCTGAACGGAGTCGGGAGCTTGACGTCGAAGTAGTTGGCAGTGGAGCGAATAGAGATAACAACGCGCCTATATTATAGGCGACATTGGGAGAACCATTACGCGACGAAGAAAATGCGCCAAAGCGCCCAATTGGGCGAAACGCCAAGGCATCTAGCTAGTAATGAAAATGGAAATGTGGAGGATTGAGTTTGTGAATGGGTGAAGCCGGAGACCGTAGACAAAGAGTAATCCACGGAGAAAAGGATGAATGGGGGTGGATAAACCACGGATGAGATGGTCGGACAAAACTTACCCGTACCCCATTGAGGGGCTAGAAGCTGGGGAAGCAAACCGCTTTAATGTGGTGATTCCCTTTCTTCAGAGATTCAAGTCTTGGTTTGTGACCTGGACCTCTCCCACCCGCAGCCTCCTAGATCCGCGGCGGCCATGGAAGAATCAGGAGTGCTATGTCCGGTTAGACGCGGTGGCATCAATAATGGCAATGAAGCCGCGAAGAGAAAAGCTTTGGAGCGGTGGAGCGCAAGGGGAGATTTGCAGAGGAAAGCAGAGAACGGCGAGCTTAAGTGAAGAAGAAGGGGATCTTATATAGAGGTGCGGTGACATAGGCACCCCAAATGGGCTTGCCATAGATAGTACCCGGATTTACTGAAGGCCCACTATCCGAAGAATAAGAAGATTCTGAGCCCAAGATTATTAAGGAAAGTTAGAGTTGTAATAGGAAGTATATTTTGTAATCGGGACGAGTTAGAAACCGTCCCGGACTCTGTAACTTGTACAATATAAACCCTCGGCCCCACCTCCTATATAAGGGGGAGTCGAGGGACAAAGAAAGGATCCAATCTCTGACAACATAACCCTAGTTTTCATAATCGCCGAGTACTTTTCGCCTAAACAGATCTACTTGCCCTCTACTTTTAGCAAAACCCTAGTCTACAATCGTAGGGCATTGACAAGTTAATCCTTTGTCAATTGGCGCCGTCTGACAAATTAGAGGTCTGCAAGGATCTGATCTCGATGGCATGTTCAAGATCTTCGACTTCATCAACAAGCAAGCAACGCGATGGATCGAGGTAACAAGGGAAAAACTGATCTATTCAATTTTATTCCTCACCCGCCCTCCCGTATGGATGCATGTGCCTATCTGGAGGAGCCCATCGCCATGACGTTCGGAGAATTCCGATTTGGCGTCAACAAGGAAGGATCCTACCGTCTCGAAGTTCGATCTCGTCGGAATTTTCAGCGGTCGACTCCAACTTTTCGTCGACTGACGAGGAGTTTTCGTCGACATACTTCCGACAACAAGGCAAGCGGAAAGCTCGCCAAGATCTTCAAGAACACATCCTTCGAGTCATCTGCGGACTCCTTTATAAGGCTGACTCCGACAGCGTCGACACTTCAACTTCATCGACAAGTCTACGCCATCGGAAAGGTCTTCACCACTCTATATGATGGTGTCACCAATCCGACAAAAATCAATGCACAAAATATCATGAGATCTATGTGGTAGAAGGGGCGGGCACATCGAGACCCGCAAACATCGGAGGCTTTCGACGACGGGAAATCCATACGTCGATCCCGCGATCTCAGACATGGCTTAGGCACCAAATATCCCGGATCTACAACTCGCGCAAGAGTATGTACTCTCCCGCAAGAAACGTGGATAGGGTCTGAGAGCCATGGACGGTTCGTAACCTATGAATGCCCACCGCTACCGCACAAGAACTTCTGGCATATCAATATAGACTTGCTCGATAAGCAGAGTTGGAAAAGCAGACAAGATCCCCGAATAGGAGAAAGAAGGCTCTTCAGCGGGTACGCCGAGCAGATTTAAGTCGACAATCTAGAATTCCGGAGATAGTCACAGGAAGCTCGGAGGAGAGCAATGTCTCGGCCGCAAAACATACCCGAAGCAGAGAGAGGAAACATAATCCAAAATCTCGACATGTCCTTTATGTCGATCGATGAAAGAGAAATATCATCCCAAAAACGCGGAGGCAGGTTACATGGCAACACAAGCTTATATTTTGGCATCCAGACCACCTCCTGGGGACCCGAGAGAACCATTGTTCAATATGGCGATGGTGGAGTAGGAGTTATGGGAACGCGTTTGCAGCAACGCCTCCGAAGAAAATCCTAGGCAAAATAGTCCACGACCCGCCGCAGCAGTTCAAGACCCACCAAGAGCAAGTGGAGCAAGAGACACAACAGTCCAAGTAAGGGTGGACAGAGCGCGACAAGAAAGGAGGGACCGTCAGACTCGCCAGAACTTGCCGACGAAGATATGTGTGGGCTCCGTGTTTACGAGAAGAGTTCAAAACTCGAGTCCTGAAAGGTCAAGTCATCCGAGAATTTCAAGAAGTTCGACTGCCTGCAAGATCCCGAGATTGGCTCGTGGATTATCTCGAGATGGTAAAGCTGGTAGGAGGAACCAGAGCAACAGCTATGCAAAGTATCCAAGTTCACCTGAGTGGTGACGCAAGATCTTGATAAAGAAACTCCCCTTGAACTCCATCGACACTGAAACTTTTGAGGACATCTTCGTGAAAACTTCCGATCCACCCGCAAGAAACCTGCGTCGTTGGAAGAATTACGGGCGTGTCGACAAAACATGACGAGTCGATGAGAAAATATATACAAATGGTGGAACATTATCAAGAACTCGGAAGAAGACATATCTGACGAGAGGGCAATAGATGCGTTCGTGGCGGGAATCCGACGAGCAGACTTTGTCGAGGACTTGGGGAGAACTAATCCCAAGACAATCTCAGCGTTGATGGAAATCGCTAACAAGTGGGCAGATGGAGAAGACGCAATATACAACAAACGACACGGGTCGCCAGAAGAGGATCGTGATCGAAATTATCAAAATAGAAGGCGATTTTCTCGCCGGTTCTACAACAACGATGCTCCTGGCCATATATCGGCTGGTTTTCGGGAAATAGTAGAGATGATTATCAAAGGAGCAATGAGCAACAAGGCGACAATAGAGGTGATTTTCGCGGCAAGAGACAAAATAGTGGACCAAGGATTCAAAGACCTTACGTGTCTCCCGAGGAGATGATGAACGGTCCGTGTCAAATGCACTTTTACCTCGACAACAATGGAAAGAGGCCTCGGGACATCTACGAAAGATGCCGCAATTTTCAAGCAATGCGAGGCCGCAGAATCGCAACGCTCAAGCAAAGAAATCCTCGGGAGCCAAGGGCGAGATTCACCTCCCACCTCCTCCGCAATTACGAAGAAAATCGACACCCTTAGAATTGCGGCAGCACCACATCCACCTCCATATGTTGACCCCAACTCTAACGGTGTGGTCTCGATGATTCAGAAAGCTAGGCCGTCCAACAGGGCGAAGGTAATATCTCGACAAGTGTTCATGGCGGAGAAGATGCCTCCACCAACATCGAGTACTTAAATTGGTCGGGCAAGACATCGACTTCACAATCGCAGACCATCCGCAGCAAGTCCCTCGACCAGGACAATCGGCGCTCATCTTACCCGCAAATGTTTGTTTCGATGTATCGAGAGTTTTCATAGATGGCGAAGAGTTAAACCTCATGTATGCGGATACATTGAGGAAAATGAACATATCCTTAGCAAATCGAAGCCAACTGACACACGCTCCACGGGATTACACCAGAGAAGCCAAGTTACCCATTGGGCAAGATCAACCTCGACGATTGGAACCGAGAAACTACATGATAGTTTAGAGTTTGAAGTGGTGGATTTCATCGCAAATCACGCTTTGTTGGGACGACCAGCGTACGCCATTCATGGCAGTGCCGCATTATACATATCTGTTGTGGAGGTTGCCTGGCCTAAGGGACCTATCACAATCAAAGGAAGCTTTCGGCCGATAAATGCGACAAAGATTTTCATCGACTATCAAAACTTTCGGGATGCAAGCAGAATATGCGGCACCTAGGTTCACCGATTATGATGTGCTGCCCGAGGTAGGAAGACCTTCTAAGGAGCCAACTTTCAATATAAATAAAGATTCAAAAGAGGTACAGATCCACCCGACAGATCCAAAGAAACGACGTCCATTGCTGCAAACATGGATGTCGCATAGAAAGCGCGCTCGTCGAGTTCCTCCGTGAGCATTGGAAAATCTTCGCATGGTGTCCAGCCGACATGCCAGGAGTACCCAGAACTTGCCGAGCACCACCTCAATTTGGATCCTCTCGCGACCAGTAAAGCAACCTTTGCGGCGTTTTTCGAACCTAGCCGCAAAGCCATGTTATCGAAATAGATCGACTCAAAGATGCCGTTCATCGTGAGAAATATCTACAAGCCACATGGGTAGCTAACCCAGTGATGGTGCCGAAGAACACACAATAGTCCTTCGCATGTGCGTCGACTTCACGTGTCTCAATAAACATTGTCCCAAGGATCACTTTCCTCCCAAGGATCGATCAAATCATCGACTCCACGGCAGGATGCGAACGTCTTTCCTACGCATATTCTGGTTATAACCAGATCAGATTAAAAGAAGAAGATGAAGCCAAAACAGCGTTCATCACACCTTATGGCGTGTTTTGTTACAAAACAATGCCCTTTGGTCTGAAAAACGCGAGCAACATATAGCGGATGATGCGAAGTGTCTAGCAACACAGATCGGGAAAAATGTACAAGTCTACATCGACGATGTCGTAATAACATCAAAGAAAGGGTCAACGTTGATCGAAGATTTGAAGGAAACCTTCGACAACCTCGACAAGTTCTGCCTCAAGCTGAACCCAACAAAGTGCTCTTTGGAGTTCCCGGGAGAACTTCTCGGGTTCTTAGTATCAGCAAGAGGGATTGAAGCTAATCCCGAAAAAATACAGGCATCGTTACTATGAGAAAGCCAACAAAGTTGAAAGAAATACAACAGCTAACGGGGCGAGTCGCAGCTTTAAGCGTCGCCAGGCTGGAGAAAAGGCGCTGCCGTTTTATGCGTTGATCAAGCAAGGGAAAAATTTCAATGGAACGAGGAAGCAGACAGAGCTTTCGAGAATCTCAAGCGAGTAATTCGACACCGCCGATATTGGTGGCGCCAAAAGAGAAAGAACCTCTCCTCTTGTACATTGCAGCCACACCTCAGGTGGTAAGTACGGCCTTAGTAGTCGAAAGGGAAGAAGAAGGCAAGCTTCATGGAGTTCAAAGGCCAAGATATTTCATCGGCAATCTGCGTCAAAACAATGTATCCGCAATATCAAAAGCTAGCATATGGAGTATTCACGACAACAAGAAAATTGCGACACTATTTTTCGGCGCACCCGATAATAGTGGTCAACGAGGCTCCCTTATCAAATATCTTGAACAACCCAGAAGCTCGTGTCTCCCTTTGGGAATAGAACTTTCCCCTCGGGATATCACGTATGAAAAAAAAAGCAATAAAGTCGCAGGTCTTACCAGATTTCATTGCAGAGTGGATGGAGCTACAAAACACGGGACCCCCAGATTTATCGAGGACTTGGACCATGAACTTCGACGGGTCCAAGAGATTGGAAGGTGCGGAGCAGGCGTAATATTAGTCTCACCTGAAGGCGACAAGTTGAAGTATGTTATGCGGATGACGTTCCCAAACGCATCTAACAATGAAGCATGAAGCTCTCATACACGGGATGAAGATGATGCGAAGCTGCGGTGCAACCCGATTGAAAATCTTCGGCGACTCACAGTTGGTACAAAGCAAGTAATGAACCAATGCGACGCGGCCAACGAAAGTATGATAGCATACAAGGAGGTGTACAATGAGCTGGAGAAGCTATTCGATGGTTGTGAGGTAAACCACATCGCAGGATGAGCAACGAAAGACGTTCTCGGAACATCGGGTCACAATGCCTCGCCCTCCGGTGTGTTCTGGGAAGAGATTAGCGAGAGATCAACAAAACCAGCAAAAATAAAGGAGAAGAAAGAGAAACCTTCGAGTAGCGCCAAAAACATAGCGAAAAGAAGAAGAGCAAGATCTAGTCATGATGGTGCAAATTCCATGGATGCGGCGTACATATCATATATCCTAAGGAAAACCATACCCGACGATCCACTAAGCAAGGCGAGTAATCAGGAGATCAAAAGCTTTACGGTGGTAAAAGGGAGCTGTACAAACGATTTCGGGTGTTACAACGGTGTGTTACACCCGAAGAAGGAAGGATCATCCTAAAGGACGTGCATGAAGGAATATGCGGGCATCACGCAAGTAGCCGAGCCATCGCGGCTAAGGTTTTCAGAGCAGGATTTTATGCCTCACAGCAATCGAGGATGCGAAGGAAATAGTGCGAACCTGCGACGCGTGCCAAAGATTTGCGGCAAGACCTCACTCGCCAGCAGCAGAACTTATGCCAATCCCACTATCTTGGCCCTTTGCTCAATGGGGTCTCGACATGGTGGGTAAGTTGCACAAAGCTTCACCAGGAGGATATGAGTACTTGCTGGTGGCTGTCGACAAATTTACCAAGTGGATAGAGGCGAAGCCAATAAATTCACCAGATGCAGCATCCGCAATAAAATTTGTGAAGAGCATCGTCTTTCGCTTTGGAGTACCTCACAACATCGTCACAACGGCAGTAATTTACTTCCAAGGAGTTCAAAGCATATTGCGCAGAAGTGGGCATAAAGCTAAGTTTTGCATCTGTCGCACATCCACACCAATGGTCAAGTCGAAAAGGCCAATGGCATCATCTCGCAACGCATCAAGAAGCGCCGCTAGGACCTTTGAAAGCTAGGCATACTTGGCCGAGGAGCTACCAAGTGTTTTGTGGAGTATTCGAACAACACCAAATACAGCGGACGAGAAACACCGTTCTTCGGTCCACGAGCCGAAGCCTTGCCGATAGAAATAGAGCACGATTCTCCACGAGTCGCAGAGTATGACGAAGAAACTTCGAAAAAAGCTTTGGAAGATGATGTTGACGCACTCGATGAAGCTCGAGACGAAGTCTTGTCGCGAGTCGCCAAATATCGCCAGGACCTGAAAACTATCACGTCGACGATTGCGGCCAAGATCTTTCCAAGTTGGTGACCTGGTTTTACGACTAAATCAAAAAAGCCATGAAAAACTCGAGTCACCATGGCTAGGACCATATATCATCACAGAAGTAATAGAAGGAGGAGCATACAGAATCAAAGACAAGAAGACAGGGATTGACGAGCCAAATCCCTGGAACGTGGCACACTTAGGCGTTTCTACGCCTAGGTGTCGAAATATAGTCCTCCTTTGTAAATCTTCAATGAAACGCCCACGAGTTTTCGACGCACTCTTTTCCTTTTTCGGGGCACCGAGTGGGGCCGGGAAAGGTTTTTAATGAGGCGGGCTCGTGGTGCTGCAATATAATAAAGATAGTGGAATTATATATCTTCTTCTCGACAAGATCAAGGGTTTTCCCCTACATGATACAATATATATATATAAACACAATATCGACAAATGCAAAAGAAGCATCCCTTGGTAAAAATACCTCGCCAAAACAAGAAGAGATATAGACAAAATAATAATCAACAAAAGACTCGGGGGCTTACACCCACAAAAATAGTACAGTGTATATTATCTTGCCTTGGTTAAAAAACCTCGCACTATACAAATACAGCGGCTAGCCACCGAAAATACTCGGAGGCTAGACAAATAT
Source organism: Lolium multiflorum (assembly GCA_030979885.1). Taxonomy (NCBI): domain Eukaryota; kingdom Viridiplantae; phylum Streptophyta; class Magnoliopsida; order Poales; family Poaceae; genus Lolium; species Lolium multiflorum. Next base: position 143,097,283 of record CM061750.1, read on the forward strand.
AGAAATATACTGTTTGCTTCACAATAGAATCACAACCATGATTCACAAAAAGAAAATTATCTACCAAAGGAAAACTAGCCTTGATTCAATATATCGTCAAGAGTAACTTTGTTTTCCTCAGGAGCAGCACCAAGAAAATCAGCATAATGACCGTCTGCAAAAAGTCGGCATCCATCCGAAGGAGGTCTTCAATCATTTCTTCTGCTATGGTGAAACCTTCGTGTTAATACGATCAATACCAACTCTTCGGCGCCGAACCTTCTCGTGAACCTTCTCAACAACTTGATCAAGTTTTGAATGGCAGATCTGAAGCATTATGAGGGCAAATCTGGGCCAGCTACTTGAGCTCTGACAAAGTGATGGATCCTATGAGCATCCTTGAACTTCTCCATTAACTCGGGAAGAGTTTTTGGTTGAATATTCCGAGGAAACATAGAGTTATACACCATAGAGAGGGTCTTGGTACAAAAGTCAAGATACCCGCGAACCGCGCGCGATCTTGAAACCTCACGATTTGGCGAGTCCGTTCAGGTGCACCCAAAAAGTCGACCCATGATCACGTGCAAGCCGAAGAAGGACATTAGAACGAGCCTCGACACGTTCATCTTCAGCAGCAGTATCCAAAAAGGCACCTATTGTTTTTCACAACAGGTCAGTAGGTAATAAGGAGGCAAGCAGCAAAGGAAAAAGAAGCACGACAAAGATAATGAAACATGCCTGCCATATCCAAGCTAGCATCTATCGCAGTTGGAGCATAGAATCTTCTCGAGACACTTGAAGAACTTCAAAGAATCGCAGAGTCCTTTTCAGCAATGGCAGTTTGCGCTTGTTGGAGTGCAATTTTCTTTCGATGATTTACGAGACTTCTCCATCAGCACAAGTGATTTCTTCTTAACGCACTGAAGTTGGTGCCGAAGTTCATTCAATTCTTGCGACAAGGAATCTTCGGCAGGTGAAGCATCAGCAGGAGTTCTCCTTGTGTGCGAAGAAGGCGAAATATTGGAAGGACCAGGAGCGGGTGTATAATTGTCAAAAATTAACTGGCAAAAAGAAAATATTTCGACATCAATCACTGAGCAAAGATAGATCTCCATTCATCTCCATAATATATACATATCTGTTACAAAAGAAGGACCTTCTAGAGGGATACTGAAGCAGTTCTCGCCAATAACACTATGGCGACAAGGCCAAAAGAAAGAGGTATGCTAAAAAGAAAAAGCAAAGAGGCATTTAACTAGACCTCCGGCTTTGATGAGCTAGGAGTCGAAGATGGCTTAATCCCGATATAAGCCAGGATTTTCCTCGTGTTGGGCTTAGCTGCCTTGATCAAAGACCTCCACCTTGGACTGTTCTATCGATCGTTGTCGCTAACTTTCGACCAACGATAGACTGTTGGCTATCGCAACCAAGGCGACGTATTTTCCACGGCAACCTTCATATTCTCATGGCGCACCCTTAACCCAAGATCTTCGATGGATTGAAGCACTTGGCGAGGTTAAGGAAAGTTGCGGGTTCCTCTTTCTTTGGGAAGAAATAAGGAAAAGCCGCGACAACCCCGCTTTAGCCTGGTCGATGCCTTCGCGTGCTTCATCCATGAACCTCGAGGAATGACAGAGCGTCAAGCAGAGGATCATTGGCGGGTTCGTCAAGTTGAAATTCTTGAGCTGTTCTAGCTGTCAAGAAAGAAAAAATTGAGCAACAAACGAGTGCAGAAGAAAATACAAAAGAATAATGAGTGGTACTTACCTACGAAGTGGCGACTCTGGTCGTTAAACGCTTACGATCGCCTCCTCGCGAGCAGATCGGGCGGCTATGTGATCGTCAGGAAGTTTCAGCGGTGTGAAGCCTCTTTCTAAGGTCTTCGACACCAAGCATCAGCCTTGGCTTTATCAGCTTCTGCTCGCGCATCAACAGCATCTAACTCAGCCTTTTTGCGAGCCTTTTCACTCGCTCTAATTGCAGAGCAAGTGTGTTGGCACGCTCATTGGCTTCCGCTAGTTTTTCTACAATAGAAGATAAATATAGTTACAAATTTTGACAACAAAGAAGGAACAAAAAGAACAGAGGGAAAAAGGAGCAGAGTATTACTTTCAGTTTTACTCGCATATTCACGGTACCCAACAAATTGGGCACCGATGCGAAGAAGATCCTTGATCACAGGCTATAAAAGCAAGAGGACAAAGAGAGAATGGGGGTATGAGAAAAATATAGTGATACAAGAAGCAAACAAAGAAAACATAAACACTGACAAAAAAGTAAAGAACTTACATCTTCCATGAGAAGGTTCGAAGAGCTACTCAATTGGAGAGTAGGATCCGAGACAATCTCCGTCCTTGCCCTTTTCGGTGAAGGGGCTCAAGGAGGAGTAGAAGCCGATGTTTTGTTGAGGAGGCGAGGATTCCTCTCCTTCAACTCGTGGCTCTGAAATAACTAGGGTATGTGACATACTCGTTCGAGCAGCCACATCCAAAGCTGGCGTCCTCGTCATCATCACTATTGCAAAAGGGTGGCAGTGTAAAAAGCAAGGCAAGCAAAAATTCTTCGAATAGGAAAATAAAAGAGGGAACTTACGAACGATGATACTCGCAAGATATGGGTCATAAGCTGCCTTTTGCGGTAAAGGAGCAGCTTCTTCGGGTTTAGAAGTCCCGGAATCTTCGACATCACCCCTCTTCCTTTTGTTCTTTGGAGAATCAGCAAGAGGAGGAGATTGGGCCGATGTAGTGTCTTCGAAGCAGCATCTTTTTCAGAGATCCCGCAGATTTTCGAGAATCTGCGGGTTCATTCACAAAGAGGAGGCCTCTTGGTTATCATTAGAGATAACGGTCCTTTCTTCGACTTCCCACCTTCAGGAAGAGGAGGAAGTGAAACAAGATTTGGATGATTCTGTCCAAAAAGAGGGAAGGATATCAGAACGAAGCAAACAATGCAAAAAGCAAAGCAATAAGAAATTATGCGACAATGTTTACCTTAGGAAGTGCGTGGGCGGCGGAATTTCACGCGACAAGAAGAAGGGATGGAATCTTTTTGCTGAGGGAGGTGATTTTTCTGGACAAGCTTTTCCAAGACTTCCAAATCCACCGACAGCCGATCCACGTCTTCGTCGCGCATATTTCCAGAGAGGGAATTTGCGAGCCCGAAGAGGCTGAACTCTATTCTTAAGGAAATATACTATAATCTGGATACCTGATAATTCTTTGCCGCGAGTATTTTGCAACTCATGGATGCGAGTCATCGTGGCCTCGTCGAAGTTCTTTCTTCTTCGGTAGCCTCCGCATCCCAGGAACGGCGACGAAGAATTTTCTCGGCACCATCAAATGGAGGAATGTTGTCCTCGCATCCATGGTTTTCTTCACGAATGTACAACCACCTCTTGCGCCAACCTTGAACGGAGTCGGGGAGCTTGACGTCGAAGTAGTCAGTGGAGCGAATAGAGATAACAACGCCGCCTATATTATAGGCGACATTGGGAGAACCATTGCGGCGACAGAAGAAAATGCGCTTCCAAAGCGCCCAATTGGGCGAAACGCCAAGGAAGGCTTCGCAAAGAGTAATGAAAATGGAAATGTGGAGAATTGAGTTTGGCGTGAGGTGGTGAAGCTGGAGACCGTAGACAAAGAGTAATCCACGGAGAAAAGGATGAATGGGGGTGGATAAACCACGGATGAGATGGTCGACAAAACTTACCCGGTACCCCATTGGAGGGGCTGGGTAGCTTTCTTCACTGGGAAGCAAACCGCTTTGGGTTTCGTGGTGATTCCTCTTCAGGAGATTCAGGTCTTGGTTTGTGACCTTGGACCTCTCCCACTCCGCAGCTCCTAGATCCGCGGCATGGAAGAATCAGGAGGCCGTGCCTGGTTAGGCGACGCGGTGGCATCAACAATGGCAATGAAGAACAGCTGCGAAGAGAAAAGCTTTGGGAGCAGTGGAGCGCAAGGGGAGATTTCGCAGAGGAGAGCAGAGAACGGCGCGAGCGGAAGTGCTCAAGGAAGAAGAAGGGGATCTTATATAGAGGTGCGGTGAACCGACGGAACCGTTGGATGAAGAAAGAATGCAGGAGATGATTACCACGTGGCAACAAGGGCAAATTAGTATTTCAACATTGACGAGGTTACAGAACGTGCGCCAGGAAAAGCGGAGGACGTGTGTCCCCCACTTGCACGACGTGTCAACGTGGTGAGAAAAATGGACCCACAAAGCAGAAAAATTTCGACTATTCATAGAGGTGAAGAGATTTTGACAAGGGAAAGTTTGTCGACAAGAAAAAAAAAAAAAGAGAATGGCGACAGGACAAATCATTTGAATACTTCTGGAGCCTTTGATCAAACACAAGTTTTTGCCCAAATGCTCGGAAAAATAGAAAATTTCGAGTATGATAATATAGAAATGGCGAGAGCCTATGACCAAATCCAAGAATTTGTTCATAGCCTCGGGCTACTCCCATCGGGAGCGCTGGTCGCGCACCCGATAAATATAAAAATATCGAGAAGGATCATAAATATAGCGGCAAAGGATGCTAATCTGTGGAGCCTACACCCTAGCACAAGTTCTTGGCTGTAGCCTCGGGGCTACTCCCATCGGGAACGCTGTTCGCGTGCCCGATGAATTTGATCAGAAATAGAGAAAGAAGTGAGTATATTTCGAGTTACACAAATAACTCTACATATACTCCCATCGGAAGACAAAATAAAGTCATCAAATATGACTCAATAAAATGTGCTATTCCAAAGGCGAAAAGCACTCGATAATATATTCTCGAACGCCAAAGTTGCGATCAATTTCTGAATGCCGCAAATTTGCGAAGGTAAGACCAGATCCGTTCTGGGCGTGGCATCGCCAAAGACTGCGCTCACTTTTATCCGTATCAACGATACGAAGAAAAATCCTAACGGACGCGTTAGGTACCCGATAAATTTGACTGGGACTCGACAGAATGGTAAGACCTTAAGCACTGTCGGTTTACACCATATCCCGAGATCATGTCCGGGGACGTGATCTTGAAGTAGGTTTTTGCGGATTGCCACTAGAGCAGTTAACTAGTACCTGATCCGTCGGATGAACTAGCCCCAACTACCATTATCCCTGTACAATATAGAATTTCATGTGAAGGAGTATGGATAAAAGCTCTCGAACAAAAATAAACGGGAGAGATTTTCCCGACTCTACGATTCAAGCAAAATCTCGGGGGCTGACATAGGCACCCCAAATGGGCTTGCCATAGATAGTACCCGGGATTTCTCAAGGCCCACTATCCGAAGAATAAGAAGATTCGGAGCCCAAGATGTATTAAGGAAAGTTAGAGTTGTAATAGGAAGTATATTTTGTAATCTGGCGGGACGAGTTAGAAACCGTCCCGGACTCTGTAACTTGTACAATACGAAACCCTCGGCTCCACCTCCTATATAAGGGGGAGTCGAGGGACAAAGAAAGGATCGAATCTACTGACAACATAACCCTAGTTTTCATAATCGCCGAGTACTTTTCGCCTAAACCTTCGAGATCTACTTGCCCTCTACTTCTAGCAAAACCCTAGTCTACAATCTGTAGGCATTGACAAGTTAATCCTTTGTCATGCGGTGAAGCGACGGAACCGTTGGATGAAGAAAGAATGCAGGAGATGATTACCACGTGGCAACAAGGGCAAATTAGTATTTCAACATTGACGAGGTTACAGAACGTGCGCCAGGAAAGCGGAGGACGTGTGTCCTCCACTTGCACGACGTGTTAACGTGGTGAGAAAAATGGACCCACAAAGCAGAAAAAATTCGACTATTCATAGAGGTGAAGAGATTTTGACAAGGGAAAGTTTGTCGACAAGAAAAAAAAAGAGAGAATGGCGACAGGACAAATCATTTGAATACTTCTGGAGCCTTTGATCAAACACAAGTTTTTGCCCAAATGCTCGGGGCTACTTTGGAAAAATAGAAAATTTCGAGTATGACAATATAGAAATGGCGAGAGCCTATGACCAAATCCAAGAATTTGTTCATAGCCTCGGGGGCTACTCCCATCGAGCGCTGGTCGCGCACCCGATAAATATAAAAATATCGAGAAGGATCATAAATATAGCGGCAAAGGATGCTAATCTGTGGAGCCTACACCCAAGCACAAGTTCTTGGCTGTAGCCTCTCCCATCGGGAACGCTGTTCGCGTGCCCGATGAATTTGATCAGAAATAGAGAAAAGAAGTGAGTATATTTCGAGTTACACAAATAACTCTACATATACTCCCATCGGAAGACAAAATAAAGTCATCAAATATGACTCAATAAAATGTGCTATTCCAAAGGCGAAAAGCACTCGACAATATATTCTCGAACGCCAAAGTTGCGATCAATTTCGAATGCCGCAAATTTGCGAAGGTAAGACCCCAGATCCGTTGGCGTGGCATCGCCAAAGACTGCGCTCTTTATCCGTATCAACAGATACGAAGAAAAATCCTAACGACGCGTTAGGTACCCGATAAATTTGACTGGGACTCGACGAATGGTAAGACCTTAAGCGGCACCCGTCGAAGTTTACACTGTATCCGAGATCATGTCCGGGACGTGATCTTGAAGTAGGTTTTTGCGGATTGCCACTAGAGCAACTAGTACCTGATCCGTCGATGAACTAGCCCCAACTACCATTATCCCCGTACAATATAGAATTTCATGTGAAGGAGTATGGATAAAAGCTCTCGAACAAAAATAAACGGAGAGATTTTCCGACTCTACGATTCAAGCAAAATCTCGGGGCTACGACATAGGCACCCCAAATGGGCTTGCCATAGATAGTACCCGGGATTTACTGAAGGCCCACTATCCGAAGAATAAGAAGATTCGGGAGCCCAAGATGTATTAAGGAAAGTTAGAGTTGTAATAGGAAGTATATTTTAATCAGGACGAGTTAGAAACCGTCCCGGACTTAACTTGTACAATACGAAACCCCGGCTCCACCTCCTATATAAGGGGGAGTCGAGGGACAAAGAAAGGATCGAATCTACACAACATAACCCTAGTTTTCATAATCGCAGTACTTTTCGCCTAAACCTTCGAGATCTACTTGCCCTCTACTTCTAGCAAAACCCTAGTCTACAATCTGTAGGCATTGACAAGTTAATCCTTTGTCATGCGGTGAAGCGACGGAACCGTTGGATGAAGAAAGAATGCAGGAGATGATTACCACGTGGCAACAAGGGCAAATTAGTATTTCAACATTGACGAGGTTACAGAACGTGCGCCAGGAAAGCGGAGGACGTGTGTCCTCCACTTGCACGACGTGTTAACGTGGTGAGAAAAATGGACCCACAAAGCAGAAAAAATTCGACTATTCATAGAGGTGAAGAGATTTTGACAAGGGAAAGTTTGTCGACAAGAAAAAAAAAGAGAGAATGGCGACAGGACAAATCATTTGAATACTTCTGAGCCTTTGATCAAACACAAGTTTTTGCCCAAATGCTCGGGGCTACTTTGGAAAAATAGAAAATTTCGAGTATGACAATATAGAAATGGCGAGAGCCTATGACCAAATCCAAGAATTTGTTCATAGCCTCGGGGGCTACTCCCATCGGGAGCGCTGGTCGCGCACCCGATAAATATAAAAATATCGAGAAGGATCATAAATATAGCGGCAAAGGATGCTAATCTGTGGAGCCTACACCCAAGCACAAGTTCTTGGCTGTAGCCTCGGGGGCTACTCCCATCGGGAACGCTGTTCGCGTGCCCGATGAATTTGATCAGAAATAGAGAAAGAAGTGAGTATATTTCGAGTTACACAAATAACTCTACATATACTCCCATCGGGAAGACAAAATAAAGTCATCAAATATGACTCAATAAAATGTGCTATTCCAAAGGCGAAAAGCACTCGACAATATATTCTCGAACGCCAAAGTTGCGATCAATTTCGAATGCCGCAAATTTGCGAAGGTAAGACCCGATCCGTTCCGGGCGTGGCATCGCCAAAGACTGCTCACTTTTTATCCGTATCAACGATACGAAGAAAATCCTAACGGACGCGTTAGGTACCCGATAAATTTGACTGGGACTCGATAGAATGGTAAGACCTTAAGCGGCACTGTCGATTTACACGTATCCCGAGATCATGTCCGGGGACGTGATCTTGAAGTAGGTTTTTGCGGATTGCCACTAGAGCAGTTAACTAGTACCTGATCCGTCGATGAACTAGCCCCAACTACCGTTATCCCTGTACAATATAGAATTTTATGTGAAGGAGTATGAATAAAAGCTCTCGAACAAAAATAAACGGGAGAGATTTTCCCTGACTCTACGATTCAAGCAAAATCTCGGCTACCGACATAGGCACCCCAAATGGGCCTGCCATAGATAGTACCCGGGATTTACGAAGGCCCACTATCCGAAGAATAAGAAGATTCGGGAGCCCAAGATGTATTAAGGAAAGCTAGAGTTGTAATAGGAAGTATTATTTGTAATCTGCGGGATGAGTTAGAAACCGTCCCGGACTCTGTAACTTGTACAATACGAAACCCTCGGCTCCACCTCCTATATAAGGGGGAGTCGAGGGACAAAGAAAGGATCGAATCGACTGTCAACATAACCCTAGTTTTCACAATCGTCGAGTACTTTTCGTCTAAACCTTCGAGATCTACTTGCCCTCTACTTCTAGCAAAACCCTAGTCTACAATCTGTAGGCATTGACAAGTTAATCCTTTGTCACCCGTAGTCCAGAGTTGAACTACTCATGCATCACTTCGGAGCCGGCATGACGATGAAGAGGCCTCAGGTGATGATCTCCATCTCCGGCAGAGTGCCGAGAAGAGCTTCAGAACCCTCTCGAGCTAGGGTCGACGATGGTGGCCGGGACGAAACTTTTCGTGGATGGAGGCTCGGGTGTTTAGGTGTTTCCCGAACAGGTGAATAAATAGGCGGAAGGGTGAGGTCGGTGGGTGCCTGAGGGGCCCTCACCACCCCTAGGCACGGCCAGGGCTTGGGCCGTGCCTAGCCCTGGTGTGGCTGCTTCGTGGCACTCCTTCGTCTCTCCTCAGGACTCCGTCTTTGTTACAATAAAATAGGAACTTTAGCTTTTATTTCGTCCAATTCCAAGAATATTTCCTGTACAACTTTTTGAAATACAAAACAACAGAAAACAGGGAACTGGCACTGTGGCATCTTGTCAATAGGTTAGTTCCTGAAAATGTATAAAAGTGCAACGAAGTGTAAACAAAACATATAGAAATTGATGTAAAAAAAGCATGGAGCATCAAAAATTATAGGTACGTTTGCAACGTATCAACATCCCGACAACACCTCAACTTAGGACACCTTCTTCGCCAATCATCGAGAGATGGAGCTCGCCAGGTACCAGGGGGATGGGCCGCCTCCAGTGGACAACAACGAGGCTGGTGCCTATGGTGGGGCATCCAGACCCTCGAGGGTGTGATGAACCATATCTTTGCGGGCAACTACCCCCTCCTGTGGTACCCTCACTTCTAGCCGCCGAAGAAGGGAGGCAGCCAGCGCGACGGCTTCGTCATCCGGACGCCCTGACGAGGGGGATCCTCAGAAATGCACACCATGAGGGGCTTAGGGTTGATGGAATCCTGCAGGTTAGCATGAGACATCGGATACCAAGCAAGCAAATAGCGTGATTTACCCAGGTTTGGGGCCCTCGATGAGGTAAAAACCTTACTCCTGATTGTCTGATCTTGATTATGGGTAAAATCGATTACAGTGAGGCAGTAGATAGAGTACGTGGTGGTGATCTCACCGGGAGGCAAAGTTTCAAGGGTTTGGTGTATGCGTGGTTGTATGTGATTGTGAGGGTAGGATCCCGCAGGCTCTCTCTTGTCCTTTATATAGGAGGCCAGGTTCCGAGAGTCCTACACGGATTCGACTAGGTTACAACAACATCTAATCTATCCTTTCCTTATTCGATGTCTCCTTGCCTTGTCCATCAAGAATATGTCTTCTTCTATCTTTCCACCGTTGCAACCGATGTATTGGTCAATCTTGGGCTGCGGTGAATCTCATGGGCCTTTGTTGGGCCAAAGGAGGTAGGGCAATGTCGGATACCCGAAGGGTAATGCCCACATCACGCCCTATCCCCGCCCCCACCGCAGCCGAAGGGGCCGGAGGAGGGACCGGAGTGGAAGGCGCCGCCGGAGTACGCCATGGTCGCCAACGACTTTAGGTGCCCCGGCGACCCAAATGATTTCCCGGGCCAACGCGTGGCCATCCGCGCCTCCCTGAAGCCGCCAATGCCGTCGCCGGTGGAGGCCGGCCGGTCCTGGTGGGTGAAGGAGGAGCTGGCCTACCGTGCACGCCGTGGAGACGACATTCTAGGTTGCAGCCGCAGCGCTCATCTGTCCCCACCGCTTGCGCCGCCACAGCCTCTGCGGATGCAACCGTCGCCTCATAGGTTCGAGCTGCGCCCGGCTAGCGACCACGACGGCTCCTCGGATGACAACGACGGCGACTTCGAGTACATGTACCATAGGCCCAGATATGAATATGACTAGTCTTTTATTTATAATGCAATAATAATAATTTTATTTAAAATTTACATCATTTGTATGGGGATCACGGCTGGGGGCCGACCAGCCCCCATTTTGTGTTTAGCGCCGGAGCCCCCCCCCCCCCCCCCCGGGCCAAAAAATGGGGGGCGAGTGGAGATGCTCTTATTTGGCTTTGAGTCCATCATGTCATTCATCGAACAACATGACTCCATTGTTAATGATGTTGTTGTCCATGATTCAGGAAACCTTGATCAACCATTATTAATGAACTATTTTACTAGGGACAAGGTTTTTTTTACATACCACATGTGCCTGAATATTTCCGCTTAATACAGTTATATATAGCATGACATAAAACTAATTATGGACAATACATATATGACAATAAAACATCTTTTATTCATTTTCCTCTAGGGTACATATATCCAACAATAATATGGTCATTTTCACGAGCCATCACGCCGCCACCATCTCCATGGGAATCGTGGCCCGTGCAAGCCCCGGCCTATCCCTCACGACCTCCAACGGCGTACCCGTTGCCTTCCTAGGTGCCTTTGGGAGCAGCCACCAGCGACAGTGCCTTCTCCTCCACCGTTGGTTTGTCATCTGCCTGCACCGGCACTTGACTAACCCTGGGCGATGGCGATGTTCGTGGACCTGACCCAAGATGACAACGACAACCAGTAGAATAGGCCTAGGCTCAACGCGTTTTTTTTTCAATATTTATTTATCTTTTAAAAGTAAATTTTGGTTTTCTATATATGAAAATTGTAAAAAATGCATCGGGCCGCTGGGCAGGCCTTGACCCAAACGTACAATAGGGGTGGAGCGGCCGATGTTAGTGTTCTTGGCCTATCGTAAATGGACCGAAACGGACATATCTCGTGTTCGAAATGTAGATGCACTAACACCTCCTGCGAAAAAATCACCACGAATTTCTTCGTCTCGTGTCAGCACTCACCATATATGCATTTCCATTTCCATGTGTGGCCAGACAAAACCATATGTGTACAGTATACATAGGCTAGTCCGTACGTACCCGACTGTGCAGGAGCCATGCCGACCCAAGTTCCCCGAGCAAGACGAACAGGGGTTACAGGTTCTTGCCAGGGCATGGTCTGCATGCTCTCTCAGGCCACCACCCAGCCAAGCATGCATCAGCCATTGCCATATTCAGATGGCATATGCCCACCTATATATGGCGCTGTGGCTACATGAAACTTGACTGTTTGCCACGCAGGCATCCCTGTGGAACCAGCCTCAGGCCCGATCGGAGATCTGATGCATTCATATGGGCTATGGCACTCGTCACGACTATGATCGATGCATGCATCGCATGGTACCACCGTATGAGAGATCCATCAATACACTACAGCCTGCGCACAAAGGGTGCGTATGGTGCGATCGATGAAATTGCTACGTACTATAAATATATGTGGTATTGGTTGCCAAAAAAGTATATATATGGTGCGATTAAATTTCTGCATTAGTCGACCGAATATGAACTTCATCAATTATGAGTCTTTGGTAGTATTTTTTTCGGGTAGAAAAGAGAAACATTTCAAACCTCGAGATTTTCATATAATTTTTTTAGGACTGGAACTTTAGGATTTTGTATTGCTACATAGCCATTTGACCCTGGCTACAAATGAAACTTACCATTAAATCTGTCATATTAAAAAATAATCAAATTACCATGAGCTTTTATGTTTTCGTGTGGTGTAATCAAACACTCTTTGATCCCCGTTCTTGTTTCAATCACATGAGACCCAAGAGGATAAGATCTTGCAATGTCTGTTCTCTTTGTTCCTACATTCTTTTTGATACTACAAATTGAACATGACCTTAACATAATGTGTACATACCAATTTTGACCTGATTTAAATCATGATATTCCTTTGATAACAACTTATTACATGCACCCGCTTCTTTGGACAAAGTCAGTTACATCGGATGACGGATACGCAAGAAGTGACAAAATTATTTAAAAGGAAATTCAACACTGCAAACATGAACTATGTTATAAAATTTTGGCTTCACTAAATCCAAATACTTTATGCCATTATAAACCGAAGAGGATAAACTATGCAATGAATAATTGGATTTCCACTTTCACTAGTGTCGTTGTTGACAGTTTAATTGTATTGTTTTCGTTCCGAGGTATGTAAATTCACTTTAGAAATTATTATTTTCACAAGATGATAAATTTATCATATGTTGGTACTTTAGAACATTTTCAGGTCTTTTTCATAACTTTTTGGCATCTAGCTTCATCGAGGCCACACCTAAAACGTTAGTGCGTCAAGGCTTTCTACATATCTCATCAAGGTGCCCATACTGGCAATTAATTAATATTATGCAAAAAATCTCTAGAAGTTAATGCTCAACCCAAAAGGTTCTATATTTATGTCTTTTGTTTCTCTATGACAGAAAACAATATAAAACCGAATGGGAACGCCAGGGACAGACTACTCGTGCATGGAGAAGTCACATCGATGGGTATGCCAAATATTTAACCCGAACCACACGCCATAAAACCCCATCCATCCACGCGCGCGTCAGTTGATTCATATCATAACAGTGTAAGGCGCAGACAGGATAACATATGATGATGCGTACTAGGATATGCACGAACTAATGTGTATATGTATGGCTGCACTGGCTGTCAAGTCCGCATCCAATCCAGGTGGGAAAAAAGGGAGGAAATTAAACGAGCTGCATGAAGTAAGGATCAATGATATATACATTATCTCTCCTGCAAACCCTTTCTACTTGCATGTAGATAACTATGTATTTATTTATACATTAAACATGTATATAGATAAAGTTAGGTTAATTAATTTAGAACGGATGGAGTACCTCCGTTTCATATTAGCTGTCGCACAATTGTTTAGAATTGCATGTATGTACACACTAAACACATCTAGATGCAAGTATGCTTAGACAATTTTGTGATAGTTAATATGAAACTGAGGAGGTTATTTTGATGCATATATAGGCGCTATAAGCAAAACAAAAAAATGATCTGGTTCGATCTGCCTAACTGTTTGCACTTTGCCGTAGTGAACATTATTGTAGGTGGAGTCGCCATTCATGCTGGCCTAATTATGCTTAGCTCCATGCATGCATGCACTGATCATGTACTACTATCCTATTCCTACGTAGTTAACAACAACTTAACAGCATCCGCGGCTATAGGGGCCATCGTTGTCATCACTTAATGTGTGAGGGAGACCAAAACCTTCATGATGTTTGTCTGCTCACATGGTCGAGAGGGACTGCTATCTTTTATGAATGGATGGATACATTGAGTAGGTACGTATAGCTGCAGATTTGTTAATTTGCTGTCAGCCCTTAAGCTGATACTGACTGTTAACTGACAGAACGCTAACCTATGCTCAGAATAAATTATCTGCAGCGAGAGTGAAACAACTGAGACCAAGCAGTCAAACCTCGACGGAGTACTCGTCTTTTGTGACGAAGTCGTCTGCTTGTCCCACTCCCACCCAACCTGAGAGTAGATCCAAGATTGTGCCTCCCTTATACGTGTGAGCCTACGTCATCATGCCATCAGCAACCACTGAACCAAAGATATTAAATTAACTTTAGGTCTTTTTGGTTCAAAGGAATTTAGGGGTATAACCCTACCAACAGGGGCGAAGCCAGCCCACGACCACATACAGGGCTGAACTGAATTTACTAGGTTGGGAACTCTATTTTCATGACCTTTCGATGTTTTATTGGGAAGTATTTCCTGTGATTTTAGCCTCTAGACTAGGACCATAGCCTGGGTGATCCATGGGCCGGCTTGGCTCCGTCTGTGCCCATTACCACATCATCACATTACACCAACTATGGTGCCATCTTACCACCATAACATGGCTCCAGCTCCGCTCAAGAGGGGCGTAGAAAACAAATCTAAAGAGCATGTATGCCTATTGTGGAGGAGTCGAGAAATTTTTGGGTGGCAAATATGGGATACCAGGTGCCCCTTTGACAGCTTAGCCGAGAGGCTTCTTCAAGGAACCTAAAATCCAACCGGTTGGCCATGACACGGGGTTGCGGGGAGTCAGAAGCTAGCTAGGTGTCCCAAGTAGGTCATGTCCCATCCTAGGAAATCCGCTTGGGCACAACCCCTGCCCAAGCAGTGGGGAAGGATGACTTTGGGGGATGGTTCGCGTCGTACAATCGATTTTTTCGCCCCATTCACATCCGGACAAGCCGCTAGGAGGACAAGTCCCATCCTAGCATGTCCTCCTCCGAGAACATGTCGTGTCCTTCAAAGAACCCCAGGGAGACTAGGTCCCCCAAGATTAGGATGGTTACCCTCCCTATATATAAACCCTCTCCTTGGGGGGGGGGGATTATTATCTCACCAGATACCACTATATACTTTCCTCTCTTCCTCCTTGAGGTAGAAGAGATCTAGCAAAGTTGGATGGATCCCCGCTAGTCGGCTACCCCCAGTCTTATATTGAGCACCTCACAAGCTGGAAAATATACGTCCACCTAGACATATGGTTGTTACCGGAGTTCTGGGATCTCCTCGGGCCATTACCAAGCGAGAAGTCACGGGGAGGATAAGTAGCTGGGCCATGACGATATAGACATATGGCTAAAAATGTGCCCCACATGCCGCCTTCAACTCACGGGCCCTAGCGTATTTCCTCACATAATGGACGGAAGTGCAAATATCTCTTTCTTCGTTTCACATACAAAACACCTCCCTTAGCTAGCTTATCGGTTTAGAGATGTTTTGCCACATCATATATAAGTTAACATTCTTCGACCGACAGATGGAGAACAAATCCTCGAGGATGCAACACTCCCATGGTCTAACAGCGGTATGCGGACCATCCCAACACAAAGAAAGTGAAACAACAAATTTATTAGTTTGTAGTCACTTTCGAGCTTAATTTAAGTTTGTTCTATAAAATATTGTTAGATTATATGAGGGAAAGGACTGTGACAGCTGGATAATCCAACATCTATACACTGTGTTTAAATCACATATTTGTCAAGAAATTGTTAAAATGTCACTCTATCTTTCCCGCTAATGACTAATTACCGTTGCGATGTGGAAATCTTCTCTTTAAATGTTTCCTTTCAGGAATATACGCTTCTATGGTGAAATCTGGGCAAATTAATGAAGAATCACGAGTTGCCAATACTACCAAGTCAAAGGCCTTGCGAAGAAGACCGACAAAGGGTTTGACGAGCAGTGCTACGGGCAGAGCCCACCCATATCGGGTGCCACATCCCCGGCCAAGTCGACCCTAGCAACTTTCGTGAAGGGATCCCTATATAATTCGACCCCCAGGAGATCCATCGCCGAGCCGCCGCCATCACCATCTCCACATACATTTCTCCACCTCCATAGCCATAGTCCATCTACATTTAATCTCGATCTGACGATATTGTAAGACTATTTGATATTTATAGTTAATCCATCTTTGCAATGTTTATGATCTTTGATCTCGTTATGAGTGAGTAGTCCTCACGGGTTGCGGGCTTGGGTGAAGCCTCGTAGCGTTTATGTGCATCTTTTAACATGGGAATATTGTGTTGAGTTTGAAAGGAATTTTATTCTTGTTTACCATCTCTTGCCTCGATCTAAAGACTTGTCAGGTACCCAAGTTCCGAGGTTCGATCAAGGTATTGTGGGCGTATGAGTGGTGCTTCAACGTCTAGATCGAAAGCCAATGAAAAAAGGAATTAGTAGAACAGAGGATCGGAGATCCACTTGGGGTAACGGTAACGTCACTATGTGTAATGTTTTGGTGTGTTTAATAACTTAATGACTGCTTAACACCCTGGGATGCAGAGGTGTGGTAGTGGACAAAAAGTACATAGTCGCAGCGACTGATTAAAGCTATAGGGAATTAATACGTGTCGTGCACAATATTTGTATTTATTTGAACACGACTCATGTTGTGTTTATTATTATATTTATCCTATATGTATGCACATCTGCAGATTTTCACCCGACCTATCTCCATCAATAGATACACAACAAAAACAACAAAAAGTTAAGGTGGAATGGTCCGGTAACAAAAAGACAACCAAGCTCTCAAGGTTTTGACAAATAACATAATCTTACACCTAAGCAAATTCTTCCCAAGGTTCGATTAAACCTAGATTTTCTAGGGAAAAAACTACTATACTGCATCCGTAATCCGGATCGAATGTATCAAACTGCATAGTTGACAATATCATTACAAAGATAAGAACCCTTGGCATTTGATTGTTTTTTTCAAGAAGGTCCCTGCACTAATATAAATGAAGAATTTAGCGCACTTTGACTTGGTTGTAATCCTTGGATATAGCACCCGGGCAATACGTGATAGTAAAAAACTGGAGGGCTTTGTATTACTGTAGGAATCAACAACCCTTCATGGGAAATAATGTAGGTATGAATATGACATTTAATTAACATTTGGTCATCATTTATTTTCCCTGCATATATAGAGTAAATGCTTGAAAATAACATTTATTATTTTTTGCTGAAAAATTTATTCGACGGTACCGGTTGAACCTTGCCAACAATTGTAGCACCACATTGGGTATATCAGGTTCCCCTACGCTTATTAAATATTGTGAGGTTGCTGGAATTAATTTAAGTGTTGATAACTTGTGGGTGGAGGATGCCTCTACTAAGATTATATGACGGTAAGGACTACAACTATGACGGACCGAGAACATGGCCATTTTAATTATGAAAGTAAGTAGTCTCATATGAAAATATTTTTTAATATTCCTATGTTTCCAAGTTTCTAGGGTGAGAAGATCATTGAGCTGTTGGTGGAAAATGTCCATTTAAAAGATAAAGTGACCTAAGAAAAGCAAACTTCAACGGGCTATGTAGGTTTTTTAATAACTTAAATCATATTTCGATAAGGGTTGCGTAGTCAGTTTGTAAATGTCCATAGATGCATTCACTTTTCAACTTTTATCAATTTTGTTGCAAAACATCAAGTGTTCCACATACACTAATACAACCAGTAGGAATCCCACTACGTGGTGGTTCAATTAGACGACACACTACTTTGAAGACCCTTCTCCTATGGAAACCCCACTCTCACACTAGGATAACTCAATTTGTACACACTTGTAATGTGGATACCTCACAATACTACGACACTCTCAAGGCCATCCCTACCTCTCACATATTCGGCAACTCCTACCACTTGTCACCGTACCCTTCTTGCTTTTTTGGCTGAGCCTACATGGGAGAGAAGATCACTCCTCTTTGTAACTGTACATCTCCCTTGGATGTGTGTGATAAGCTTCATCATCGTAGAGATTATACTACAAATATCTAGGTTCTAAATTTTTGTATAACATTATCAATATATGAATATTCTTAGTACACCTAAATATCTTACTCTTGAATTCTCCTTGACTCTAGAGTTCACTTTGAGTAACTTCTACCATGATTGTTCTTGGAGCTTCCAGAACCTTCTGAAATCCTCCTAGCACGTAAGATGCTCTAACATATTTTAGGAGCTCTTGATAACTCCCACCATATTTATAGAATTTTGTAGAGTATTATCAAGTAAGCACCGCTTATTCTCGGCAAATTTGGGTGAAGTGTGACCAATATAATCATACTAAGAATAGTTCATCGTGAAAGTACTAGATAATGCTATATAAATTTCTTTACTTGTTCAGAAACTCAATAGTGAAAATGACATCTGAAAATGAGACTGAGACCTACTTTTTGAATTGTCTGAGGCTATGAGATCCACTTGCTTTTGGAAAGGAGAAGGGAGAAGCTGCATTTCAAGTGTGTGAGGATGGAATCTAGACCCACTCGTTCCGATTCTGTGATTGCAATTTCTTAAAATAGAAATGATGTGGGCATTATCCTTCGGATACCCGACATTAGTCTACTTTCCTTGGCCCAACTAGGGGCCCATGAAGATTGTCCAAGACCAAGGTGGGCTCGTATGTCGGTTGCAACGGAGGAAACTTACCAGAAAGATGGACTCTTGACGAACAAGGCAAGAAGACGTCAATAAAGGAAAGATTAGATTAGGCCCCAATGTAACCTAGTCGAGTTCGGACAGAACTCTCGGGACCTGGCCTCCTATATAAAGGCCAGGAGAGGGCTTACCAACGATAGAACAAGAATAAGAACACACGCAACCCTCGCAACTGAGCATACACAAACCCTAGAAACCTTTGCCTCCTGGTGAGTTCACCATAGTAATCTATCGGCTACCCCATTGTAACATATTCTACTCGATAAATCAAAGATCAGACAAGCAGTAAGTAAGGGTTTTACCTCATCGACGGGCCCCGAACCTAGGTAAATCTCTCTCCCCGAACCCTAAGCCCCTCATGGTGGGCATTGCCGAGGAGCACCCTCGTCAGGATACCTCAGGCCATGCCTGTAAGAACATCTTCAACGTTTTTCCCTTTTTTGTATCCAAAACTACTTATGGATATGGGAGAGAGAAGATTTTGAGTAAAAAATTTCAAGCTACAATTTTGAAGATTATTGAAAATTGTGTACCCATGATTTTTTCTGCTAGTTCATCTCTCAAAATAGTATATACAATACAAATAAAATAAACATTTTATGTCATGATGATTGGAACTTCCATCTTCATGATGTGGTCAAAGCATAGTGCATCATAAGCAGAAATGAAAGTGCATAAAACATATTCATTAACAAATAGAGGTCCCAAAAGCAAACAATTTCTCATTCACTCTCAAATGTCACTATTGTCTCCATTTCACAGTGGAGCTTATGTCACTAATGCTATCATTACCACCCATGCCTTTCATGCCACCAAAACCTTCATAGCGACCCACTGACCTTGATGCCAATACTTTCCCATGCATAAGCTATATGCTATTATCTTATCATCTTGACCATTTGTGTATGTTGGCTTCTTCTCTTTTCCAACCTCTTAAGCATATCCTCTGATGACACCCTCCTATCCTTTCCAACAACTCTCCTCAACTATACACCCTTCCTTTCATCGGCCACCCTCATATCCTTGGTCTTCAAGTCCTTCATCTAAGCGGCAATGTCCTTTTATGTACATTATGTTATCAAAGGATTCGTTGTAAGCATTTTATCCTACCTTCTTCAGCCCCTCATCCTTCCACTAGGCCTCTTTTTGGCAACAAAGAGGTGGATGATTCCTTCCCTCATCATCAATTCAATGCTCAACAGGTGAGAACTTCTGCAACCTCTCCAACTAACATATATTTACCTTTCTATGAGTCCAGATTTCATTATTTTTTTCTATTCTTCCATTCATCACATTGGAGCAAGAACAAATGATGGTCTAAACCAAAGGACGTCCACATCCTTCTGATTTTTTTCTTTGGTTTGCCCTTTCACAATTCTTGTGCAATGTTGAGTTGGGAATCACAAATGCTAAAGAAAGTTAAACTTCAATGCACTCAACAAATGTTCTATCAAGTGATCAAGGCAATTAATTCATTACATTATCCTGATAATTTTTACCACTTCGATTGAGAGGCTCAACTTGTTCCAATCTTGATCACCACTTATGGTACTCTTGTTTTCTAGTGTGCTAACAATATGAGAGGGGCATTTGTGATGTTTTTTGTTACAGTAAAGGGAACTTATGATTAACGGATGCCACCCATGTTGATGGCTCGGAAGTGATCAAGCATACAATCCAAGTGACACTTTTTTTGCTCAACCGTACGATTGTCCGCCATGCATGACCTACAAAATTCTCATCCAATTTTATTGTGAAATTTGCTCCTGTCACTGCCCTACGTAGAGTAGAACCAACAAATCCCCCACCTTCCATATCAAGATATTCTTGTCTTGAATTATTCACATCTTGTGATTGGTCGACATCATCTACACCCACCAGTGCTAGAAAAGTGAAATGCAATAATTTTTCGTCATCCACACTACAAACATCAAAATTGTGAACACATAATACAACTACATCACATCAAATTTGCAATTCGATAAGAAAATAAATTCGGTTGGCACTTCATATGATGGAAAATTGTAATGCAAGCCTAAAATTTGTAAATTTTAGTTCTTTTATATGGCTCTACATATCATGACATAATTTCAATTCAACCAAAAAACTGGAAAAAAATACAGTTGCCTTTGCGGCATTTACTGAGAACCTCGGATATGCCGTTCGACGCGACAACATAGGATGGTGGCTTGGGCCCTAGACGAGGAGCACCGTGACGGGACACGCATTAGTCGCCGACAAAGGGCGGTGCGAGAGTAGGGGAGGCGCCTCGATCGTCTATGCCGCGGACCTTCCAGCCACGGCGGTCTTCTTCTTCTTCACGTGTGCTGCCGTCACATGAGCTCGAGAGAGTGTTCTTCGACCTCCATTGTGTGGTCGCTAAATTGGCAGTTGCTTTTTGTGCTTCCACGTGGCGCCCGACAACGACAAAAAATTGGGGGATGGATGCCGACCGGTGGTGCAGGGTGATGGATGAGGTCAGTGTTGGCTTCCATGGCAAGTACGGTGGCTAGAATTGGAGAGGAATGCCGGTGGCTCAAAATTTCACGCTCAGGTCATTGGCATTTCCATGTATGTATTTTGTTATAGAGCAGTGGGGCTTGCCGTCTCGGAGTACCCATATTTGGGTAGACGTCTGGAGGACAATTGCCAAAAAAAAAAGATGCAGGTTTAGCAAAAATTTGTAATTTTTTTATATCCAGGAAAAAATATATGGGCAAGCTCTTAGAAATGCTCCACATGGTGTGTGCCTATAAATTTTGCTACCTCCGTTCCCAAATGTAAGAAATCTATAATGGTAATATATGATTATATGCTACTGGTCAACTAATTAGAAACAGATGGAGAATTACCTGATGTGTCAGTAAATCAGACCTGTGGGCGCCAGCCGCCACGTACGCTCTCCCGAGTCCTGATCAGGTATGATCGGTTCAGGCTTCTCCCAGGAACCAAACGAAACGAAGCAAGCGAGTAGCGAGATCACTCCCTCCCAAAGTGCCCTTTTACGTTACTGTTGGCCAGCACAGTGCGCAGACGCTTCCAAGGTCGGCACAGCTGTGGCTTCCCGAAACTCTTCCGCAACAGAAAACGGACTCTCGAGGCTCATCCGGGCAAGCGTCCAAAGCTGAACCCACGTCCCGGCTGGGCCGCGACAAAGCTCCGGTGACATCGATCCCGTGGAGGCGGAGGCGGAGCAAAAGCAGGCTGCGTGCGTCCGAGTTCCCGCTGTTTCCTTGCGGTGCTGCTTCGCTGTACGTACTACGTAGCCTAGCATCGGAATCGACGGACTTCCAGCCACCGCTCCGCTGCAGCAACAGAAAGTCGGAAACGGACGACGGCTTTAAACTCGGAGCAGCGCCGGCCGTCCGTCCAAAGCACTGTCCAGTCGTCACGCCACTCACTAAATGTGAACCGGGACGTGACGAGTGAGTGACGACCGGCCGGGGGCACGCGTGAGCGCCGGGCGCCGTGACGATGGGGGCGGCTGGCCGGAGTTTACACTAACGGCGCCGTCGCGGGATGCACGGCGGGCTCCGGATCTGCTCACCTCCTTCGGGGGGTCACCGATTTGTTGTTTAATTTCCCCGACACCAATTTTTCTTTTGCTGCTATTAAAAGGAGTATCGGTGCAGATGCGGCCCGAAGATTCTCCCGGTCTATCTTTAAGCTAGTCCAATATTGTAGCATCTTTAAGCTAGTCCAATATTGTAGCACTCGGATCGTATCTTCATTGCATGGTTCCTCTAAAACCCTGTCGACCGAGAATTAGCAAAACAGATATTGAAAAAGCATACCAAACTGCCAGGACGAATCAATGCATTTATATTTAGATATAGATAAATAAAAGTTGCGCTGCATATGTACCGTCACACAAACCTCGATGGCCACATGACAACTATTTGACCTTCTCGCAATTGTAGCGGAACGACAATTCACATTTGTCGTGAGGCGAATTCTCGGGGGGAGGACACCGTGATCATCAACTAGGGTTCCTTTGTCGACATCGAATCGTGCATATTTAGTACGCATAATATGCACCCGGAACCAATAACTAGTGACGATTTTGTCTACGTCGTCGTCTACCCACAGCTGCGGTTTTGCGAATTCTTAGCCAACTGTTCCGAAATAACCTTATGCCGTGAGAGGGGAATTGACACGTTGTATGAACATAAGCTTAATGAATTAACTGACTTCCTTCACTTAATTAAAATGAAAATCTAAAATTTGACATGTTTAGTGTTCTATATGTTCGCAAAGTCTAGTACAGTAGAAAAAATCTCCTTTATGTATCCTTAAGTTGTATAAATGATGGTTCTAATGTCACATAGAAATTATTTGTTATGTTAGTATGGGAAGAAACTAATTTTGTTTGGAGAAACAAAAAAAACTCTTATTTTCAACGCGAATATATTTTGTTTTCAAAATAAAAGGTTATTGTCATGTGGGGAATGACGGACAAACTTGTTGGAATCCGGTAACAACTAGTATAATCACACCCAAAAATACATTTTGTTTCAATCCTTTCAACCAATCAATGCGATCTCATAGGGAAACTTTTGCTAAAACTAGAGCAGTTTCTTCAAAACTTGCTTCACGTATGAGACTTTGCGTATTTAGGGAAGCACTTATTATTCCCAAAAAATTACCCCGTCAATAGATCGATTCATCCAAAACTGGCCATGCTCATTTCGCTAGCAATAGTCTGATTAATTCCCCAGGTGAATTTTTTTTAGACATTGATCTTTGGAAACCTGCAATTTTGATGTTACCTGATGTATAATAATAACTA
Source organism: Lolium multiflorum (assembly GCA_030979885.1). Lineage (NCBI taxonomy): Eukaryota > Viridiplantae > Streptophyta > Magnoliopsida > Poales > Poaceae > Lolium > Lolium multiflorum. The sequence goes on from CM061750.1 coordinate 143,120,533, forward strand.
TATGTCTGTTATGGTTTGTACCCAGTGGCATCGATAATTTTATTTTTGGATTGTTAACCAAAGAAATAAGACTTTGGGACTTTGGCCTATGGTTAGCTCAACTCCAGTGAAGAATCCACCGGGGGATCCCATGAATTCTTAGTATACGCTCATTCCAATACTCAATTATCTTTTTGAGGTTCAAGGATAATGAATCGCACGTGCTTCAAAGATTTGTTTCACTTTTGGACGACCTTTTGTTATGTCACCAAATCTCGTTTTTTTTTCATATATGAGCGTTACTAACCTATCGCCTTTGTGAAGGATTTCTCCATAATGACCATTAAAAGTGGCTCTTGTAGTAGCCAGGTATGGTTTAACCTCTTTTATAACAGAGGAATCTATATTAATAATGAAAAATTGACTAGATTTTCTATGTGCGATTTAAATAGACATCTTCACAAATAAATTTTCCAAGGTTAATTATTGCTGATGTCGCTTCCCAAGAATCATGATGGACACAATGACAATTAAGAAGGAATGAACCCAACAATATGTTCATATCAAAATTAGAAATCCTTTGATTTTGATCTATTAAAGAGTATTTATGTCCTTGAAGTAGTTGGAAAGTTTGTTTCAAATTGTCAAGAAACAAATATTTTATTAACATCATCTGATTATGCGTTGGAAAATAGTAAGATGAAGAAAAAATCAATATACTAGGGAGAATAATGCTTAAGGGCCTAAAAATTTCTCGAATAGGAATTCTACGTATCAATTATTTCATTGTACTGGGGTGTTTTTAGTCCTTGAATAAAAAAATTTGAGAATAGTTGGATGCCGAAAAAATCATCAAAGATTGGGATTCTTTATTTCGATTCAACAAGGTGCCAATATCTTTATGATGTTGGCTAAGTGATCCCGTCTTTGCCTTGGAATAATAGGGATTTACATTAGTTCTATCTAACCTATTATGAGGAGGACTTGTCCTATCATACATTTTTCATGTATATGAAATAGTGCACTTGATTAACACAATTCTTAGGAAATCACGAATAAGATCATTTTCTCTTACCTCAAGGGAAGCATCAATCTTCTCTTTTTCTTCCCATTCCCAATTCACTACGAAGCAAGTTTTAACAAATTGACTATTTGTGTAATAAGTAAATTCTTTCACTTAACTTGCTATCTTCATGAGAAATAAAATTGACAAGTGAAATTTGGAGATTATGTTCTTCTTGCAAGAGATCTTGCGGAAAAAGTGATGCTAAATTTCGCCCTTCATCGATTTTATACGCGATTGTAGGCAGGAGGGAAACAACAGTTGTGAACTTTTTTCCATTGAACTTAGACCCATTTTTTCCTTTTCATTATTCCTTAGATATATTTTGCGTCTTTCTGGTGGTATCAAACAACAACCTAATCAGGGTGATCAATGCACTTACATGGATAAGAGTTGTTATGTATAAGTGCATTAATTGTCACATATACGTCGGTGTTCCCATGTGAATTGTTTGTCCTTCTCGTAGTTGTAGCGAACTATATTTTCTTGTTTGTCGTGAACCAAATCTCGAGGGAAGAACACCATGATCACCAGCTACGGTTTCCTTTGTCGGCATCGAATCGTTCAAATTTAGTGCGCATAACATGCACCCAAAACAAATTACGTGTGACGACTTTTGACGTCAATAATGGGCCCTCCGTGAAACATCCAATCGTTAGAATTGTCGGCACCGGAAAGTACTTACTTTGCTCTATATAAAACCACCATTCTTTCTCATCTGTATGATTTATATATGCACTATGCAATCTATTCGAAAGAAACGTAACAAATCCCGATCAATCATATTAAGAAAGACATAAGCGTAATCTTATTATCAGCAATCGTGACTTCATGCCTAACACCCAGATCGTCGGCCCTGGTTTCCTTTGTCGCCATCGAAACAAGCAAATCAAGCACGCATAAAAATCCCGACAAAATCATATCAAGAAAGATATAAGCGCCATCATATTATCAACATTTTGTGTCACATAATATGCTATGATATTTGTACATACTACATATCCTTACCAACATTGAAAAAAAGACACCATAAAAAGTATATCCAGAACAATACATGTGCCATCATACTACTTGTAGAAGCACAATGCTTGTAGAGTGAAGGGTAGGGTAGCGGGGGGGGGGTGAGGACACGAGAGGCGGTGAGGAGAAGCGGCAGCCGACGTGCGGTGTGAACAACGTATAAACGTCCCTCCTCGGTGTCTGTCACGCACAACACCAACGGCAGCCCGCGAGCACACACGCTCTCCTTGCTCACTACAGCTTGCTCTTCAGGCGGCTGGGCCCCACCTCCTCTTTCCTTCCCGGCCCCACACCTCCGTATAAATTCTGGAACCAGCCCTCAGCCTCGGCAGCCAGCACTGCGCCAGACAGCCGACACACCGTCCCGGACCTTCTTCCCTATTTGCGACCAGGTCCCATGGAACGGCCGCACGGCTTCTTCGCCGCGCTCAAGCACGAGGTGGCGCGCGGCCTCTCGCCGGCCAGGCCGCGCCGGAGGCCGGAGTCCGCCGACCTCGACGCCCCGCTCAGGTTCTCCGGGGGACCGGGCGGCGAGATGCTGGCGCCGCTCATGGAGGGCCCCGATCCGGAGTCCGGCGACGGCGCCGGCGCCGCCGGGGCGGCCGCGGGCGGCAGGAGGGAGGGCTGGGGCCGCTGGGTCCGCGGCCAGCTCACGCGCGCGCCCTCCTCCTCCGTCGCCGCCGCGGCCGCCGGCGCCGGCGCCGCCCGCAACGACCTCCGCCTCCTCCTCGGCGTCATGGGCGCGCCGCTCGCGCCCGTGCATGTCTGCGCCGCCGAGCCGCTGCCGCACCTCAGCATTAAGGACACGCCCATCGTAAGCGCCTCTTCTTCCTTCTTCCACTCTCTTCTCCCCACTTTGCTCTCCTCTAGATTTGGTCAAGCCATGTGTTCGACGAAATGCTCCAGTCAAGTTCCTTCTTCGATGCCCGTGCCCGCCTTCTCTTAATTCTCCAGTTCATGGTCCTGCACACCGTAAAAACTCACTATTACCCACGATCTCAGCCCAGCGCTGTAAAATTCGTCTCCCTTACTGAGCTTGTGAGCTAAGCAAGGACCGCTTGACGCCATCACTGACGTCTACCACTGTCTGAGTGTGGTCTAGCAATCTTACCTTCTTTGTTCCTTTCCTTAGGCGTGTTGAAAATTTTGTCGGCAAGGTGTCCGATTCAGGGTCCAGTAAAACACGCTTAATTTACTGTTACGTTACGAACCGTGTAACTCACTCCGTTGCTCTTCTTACTCTGCTTTTCCCACAGGAGACCTCGTCGGCGCAGTACATCCTGCAGCAGTACCTGGCGGCCTCCGGCGGGCAGAGGCTGCTCTCCTCCGTGCGCAACACCTACGTCATGGGCAAGGTGCGCATGGTGGCCACCGAGTTCGAGAACGCCGGACGCCTCGTCAAGAACCGCAATGCCGCACGCTGCGCCGAGCCGGGCCGCTTCGTGCTCTGGCAGATGGCTCCCGAGATGTGGTACATCGAGCTGGCCGTCGGGGGGAGCAAGGTGCATGCCGGCTGCAATGGCAAGCTTGTGTGGCGCCATACCCCGTGGCTTGGCTCCCATGCCGCCAAGGGCCCTGTTCGCCCGCTCCGACGTGCGCTTCAGGTACATAATTGCACTGTGCATCCCACGCCTTGTATGTGACTGCAGCCATACTCAATACTCGTATGCTTCGATCAATGCAGGGCTTGGATCCACTGACTGCAGCAAGCATGTTTGCCGGCGCACGGTGCATCGGGGAGAGGAAGGTGAACGGGGAGGACTGCTTCATCCTCAAGCTGTGCACCGACCCTGAGACCCTCAAGGCGCGGACCGAGGGCCTCGCGGAGATCATCAGGCACGTCATGTTCGGGTACTTCAGCCAGAGGACTGGCCTTCTCGTCCACATTGAGGACTCACACCTGACGCGGATTCAGTCAACAACCGGCGGGGATGCGGTCTACTGGGAGACTACCATCAACTCATTCATCGAGGACTACCGGCCGGTGGATGGTATCATGATTGCGCACTCTGGGCGCTCGGCTGTGACCCTCTTCCGTTTCGGCGAGGTGGCCATGAGCCACACCAAGACTCGGATGGAGGAGGCGTGGAGCATTGAGGAGGTGGCGTTCAATGTCCCTGGGCTGTCCATGGATTGCTTCATCCCACCCACCGATATCAAGTCTGGATCTGTTTGTGAAGCTGTCGAGCTTCCTCATGGTGAGAAGAGCAAGTTTGGTCCTCCCCCTGGCCACCGTGCCAAAGTTGCTGCACTGGAGAAGGCAGATGATGACAACAAACTAGCATGGAGGGGAACCATACCCGAAGATCATCACTGATTTTCATTAGCCTGTTCAGTTCATACTTGCTTCTTTCATTGCAGTTGACTGATGAATGTAGTGTAGGAGAGAAACAGGTCAAGGGAGGATTTCGATTTTGGGATTTCCAGATGACCTCAGTGTATAGGAAGCAGCATGGGGCATTCACAAGGTCTTGAATATCCTTGAGGAGCTTCTGTGTGAAGAGTCATTTCTAATCTCAGTATCTCACCAAGAGAGATGGGGAGTAGGTAAACCTTGTTTGCTATTTCAGACTTTCTTGTCAGTATATCATGTGGAAGAACTTGGTGCGTCCACCTAACAGAGGTCATCGCTGGTGGTGCTGTCTGTGCTCCTTTAGCAAATACTAATTAGTCACCGGGGTCAGCGGGGAAGAAGTATTTCCTCGTCGGTAGCCGACAGTGATTTTAGCCTTCTGTCATTTAAATCCAATTGGCCATTCAGTTTGCTGTGCTTGGTGATGGTTCCTGGTCAAGCTAACTCGTGAGAAAAGTACAGCTTCTGGATGGCTATTTAGGTTTCATTTGTTCCTGAACCTGCTTCCTTCGCATCTCTGTTATTTTTCCCTGAGATGAAGGTTGTATTTAGCAGAAAAAGCTTGTTGTAATCCGAAGACTTCTAATGAGTGGACTGGTTTTGCGATGTCCCTGTTTTTGCACACTCCTCACCAGGAATGATTTTAGCTTTTCTGGATGTTGAATCCCGGCAGCAGTGTGACATCAATGAGCCTTTTTGGGCTGCTTGCATTTTACTTTGGTCTGCAGCATGTTGGAGGAAGTAATGATTCATTACTATGATGGCCATATGGCCCCCATGTGCTGCTTCCATTCCACCTCCCCAGCTCAGGTGCTGCTGTCAAAGTGTGTTACCCAGTTACTCTTATGACACTGTGGTTTATCCTTTTTATAATCTGTGCTAGTGAGCTTTGTAACCATGATACTAGGCAGTAGCAGCACCCTTTATTTTTGCTGGTGTGCTACACTACACTACATCCATCCCTGATGCTTGAGTAAGCATGGTGTCATCTTTCCCTTGGCATTCATTAATGGCATTGCACTACCTTTCTCGGTGTGAGGAACATGAGCACTAGTTTTATCCTTGGGGCTGTGTGTTCTTCCTGGGAAGAAGGGACCAATGTCTAAGCCGAGGAAATACTAATATTCTCAAGTCCACTGTCTTTAGTACCGCCTCACCTATTGGGAACTTGCAACTCACACACCAATCCTCCATGGTCAAATTCTTGAATACTTTGGAGTTTTGCAACAGGTGTGCCTCTGTCCAAGATCTAGAGGTCCTGGAGTTTCAGAGTTGTCTATTGTCCGTTCCGTAGACGCTGCTCTGTTCTCCACGGCGTGTGTGTGTGTGGTGTGGACTGTGGAGCATGTGCATCCGTGAAGTGTCTATCCAGTACACACATAGATGGTGGTGAGCCCTAGCATCGTGGAGCTGTCTTTTGTTTTCAACTTTTCATGTCAATAATATATGCTGCAAATGAAACTAGTATGAAATTGTACTAGATTTTCCATAGAGAGAAACTCAAATCGATTTAAAGATGTTGCGCAGGCACTACATATAATCTGATGTCCTTGCTCCAGAGTGTGGAATGAAATGGAGCAAAGGGTTTGGGAGAGATGCCCTTATCACGTCTAGCAGTGCAGCCACCGCCGCAAGGTAGGCAAGCTAGTTTGACAATGGCGGCTAGCCAGCTACGAGTTCGTACTCGAAAGGCTACAAAAGGTCGCTAGGGTTAACAAAGCAAGCAGGTGAGGCCTACTGCTACAGTCCATGATATGCTACCATGAGCAGCAGGAAGAGCACTCCAAATGATTGATGTTCCTGCCTTGTACACACGGTATCGCTCGTTCGTCTCAACTGGACCTAGCAAAAATATACTAGTGGTATCGATCACCGGCGTTGCTGATAACCTACATGATAATATCCATCGTTTTGCAGCTTTCTGGGCCATTTGATATGTTCCTAAGGACCACACAACGTACAAACGTTTCAGGAACAGGAGTACGCTAGCCTTGCTGTTTTTAATCCTTTCCTAACAGACAACTTGGAACAGTAACGACCAATCATTCTTTCCGTGCCTGCGTGCTGCTAATCTTGCAAGCAAGGCCAGCAAATACACATATTTTTCCTTTGATCTTCTTAGTATATTTCTGATGCTCAACGTATTCCAAGTTATACGCACCACAGAAAACCAGGACGCTTACTAAGAAAGGGTTTTGCTTCAGTGTCTCCCCTTTGCAAACTTTGGCCTTCCGTGAATGGCCAGGATCTCTCAATACTTCTTCGATGGCTAGCTTATCCTGTCAATTTTAATGGTGGGAGCGGAGGGGGACATCCAAGCACACCTCACTGAGAAAAGGTACTGGCCGTTTATCCCATGGGTGCCCTATTTTATCTAAACGTTATGTTTTCACTTTCTCTTCTAGCTACTCCTATCTGTTAAAACTATCAATCCGACGTAAAAAATCGCTCGTAGGAAAGGCGTAGGAACCTTAAAAATTGGAGTTGAAGGCAAGTTCTCGAGGACACAAGCTAAGGTGAACCGTAGAAACAACTGCGAGCATCGATCTGTGCTGCACAGAGTCTTGTCTGCGAAGTACACGGACGGCAGCTAGCTAGCATGCTGAAAAGCTAATGCGTGCTCCGGGTGATTGTTCCAGAGACCAGAGGTGTGCGTGTTTAACCCTTTAATATGATGCGTGCTGCGCTGCTCAGTCCTGCTTAACCATCGGCGTCTCAGATGCGTGGTTCAGTGCATTCTGCAGGAGGCAACAGGGCGATCGGCAGGCATGCGTCGAGGCTAGAGAGAATGATTAGGCCAGACAGGGGACGAGTCGACAGCATAGCAGTTCTGGAACTAGCTGACGGCCAGGGATCATCCATTCCGTTGCCGCTTTACGGAATGGACGGCGGGGCGTGCGTCGACCGCCTGCCGTGCCAGCATCCAATGCTGGTGGCAGCAGACCACCACGGGCTCTGCTCTTCCTCTTGTTTGCGTGGCTCCGTCGCGTAGCATACTGCCCTCAGGGGCGGAGCCAGCTATATGGCGAGGTTTGGCGGCCGCCATACCTAAATTTTAGCGCTAATAGTAGATATATGTATGCAGATATGGTTCAAGTTTGTGTTCTGCTGCCATCCATAGGTATCGTTGCTGTTTGAGAGGTCAGAATTCAGAAACAACGAACCAATATGGTTCAGCTTTCATCCATGCATCTCCACATGATCTCTTTCCGTGTTGGGCCTGGTGGCTGTTGGGGCCTAATTCCCTGATCGGTGATGTATGTACCCTCGTTGATATCAAAACTCAGAAACTGCACACGATCATGCGGCCGCCAAATCGGAAACCTGTCGCGATCGACCGCGGAGCCGGAGGCGGGCGGCACCACGACACGACGTAAGCGCCCAGCAGCAACCAGAACCGCGACCACCGGCGATGAGACACAAGGCCGCGTCACCGGCAAAGCCGTGAGGACGAGTAATGATATTGCGCCAAAGAAGAACACCAAGTACATAATACAGGATATTTGATTCGGAACTAAGTCTGCGCTTCGAATTCTGAAACCATTCTCATTAACATGCCTCTGTCCTTAGTATGGGTATGGATTTTATCTTCACTCAGGTAACATGCCTCTGTCCCTTAATATGACACTACCAGTTACTAATTCATGTTTTCTTCTATCGTTTATATATTTCCGTAGACCATTCGTTTATTCAACTAGTTAGAATTGTTGATCAGTAATTCATGCAATTTTCATTTAGTAGGGTACTTTTAGTGCAATACTTTATTTTAAGACTTTGAAATTGGGGCCTGCTGAACACACAGTAATATTTGTAAGGTAGAATTTTGTATTTTCTCATTTATTAACTCCGCCACACCTTAAATTTATTCCTGGCTCCGCCACTGACTGCCCTGCAAAATCGTCAGTGTTCACTGGTCAGACATTCAACATTTCCTCACATAGTGTAGCTCCAATGATCCAAATCGGACTCGAAATGTGCTTGTTTGTCTGTTTTGGTAGGGTGGACAGGCGACCGGCCCATGTCGGCCTGTTCCAGTCCATGTCACCTGAACGGCCTGACCCATTTGATCTGGGCTGTCTGCTTTTTTTTTTAAACAACTTTGCTTCATTCTATTAATTAAGTAGAATTTTTTTTAGAGAAGATAGTCCTTAAAAAATGGCGAAACAAAGGATTACTCTCCCGTCATTATTTTTCCTAAACTCTTTGCTCCCGCTATTACCCACAATCGGGTTTCTCTCTTAATGTTTTCAAGGATAAGTACGAGCATGCATGTTGCGAAAACCCTTGCATTCCGTTCGTTTCAAATTTCCCATTTGACAAGCAAAGAGTAGGAGGCGATGGATTTGCGGTTTGGAGTGGCGTGGCTTGCATGTAGTCCCACCACATCTTGATGGAGAGATCCGCCCATTGGTATGAAAGAATACCAGGAATGCCCAACCAATCCCTAATGGAGTTTCAAAGGCACACAGTGAAGCATCAATGGATGAAAAGGTGTCTAACTGATTCTGTCACTTGCTTGCAAAGTGGACACAAGCCACAATTTGGTCAACCATGCTTTTTTAGACGGCCCGCGGTCCAAATCCTATTTTGCATGAGAAGTCATGCGAATAACTTAACCTTAGGAGGAGCCAACCCTTCCACGTCGTCTTGTGTAAAGAGGATAAAGTAGGAGTTGAGGAATTGCAATTCATAGGCACACTTGGCTGAATATTGTCTATTTGCCGTGAGCTTCCAAGAGATATCATCGTCGACCTCCTCATTTAGGTGCACCCCTTGCAACTTTATCCATAGCTCTACGAACTGGGAGAGGTGATCGGTGGTGAAGTTTTCAACTAAGTTGATTTTTCGGACCCAAGCATTGTCCTCCAAAGCTTTGTTAACCTTCCAAGATTTTCTTTTTGAAGTAGCAAAGATGAGCGTGGCAGTGTCTTTTAGTCTCCTCCCTTCAAGCCATGGGCGGAGGGAGCATCCAAATAATGAGTGTACACACTTGTCTAAAAAAACATAGTTTAGTCATGCTTTCTAATTTATTTGATGCAGGTTGCTCTATCTAAAGGTATAAAGGTTGCACCCTCATGGAGCACTCCTGGCCTATCCACGATATGCCACCAGGCACGCCCGGGCTGGCCGCGCGGCTCGTTTCGCTTTCAGCAGTTGGGCCACGTGTCGTGGCGTGATTGGCGTGGACGGTCCGCGTGAGTCAAAACTGCCCCCGGCCAACCAGCTACCCCGCACGAACCCTATCGATTCTCCTCCACATCCTCCTCGCACGCGGAAGCCCCGCCGCCGACCGCCTCGCCTCCTCCCCTCCCCCCTCCCCGACCCGCTGCAGCCTCGTGCGTCTCCGACGGCTACACATCGCAGGGGAGATCGATCTGCCGGGAGGGATTCCATGGCGCCACCATCATCCTCGTCCTCCGCGAGGACGCCAATCCGAGGTGAGTTGCTTCAGGTCGTCGTCTTCCTAGCCGGTCGCCTGCGGGCCGTAATGCTCCGCCCCTGGTTCGCCGGGTCTGATTCCAATAGAGGAGCCGCTGCCACAGCTGACCCATGGAACGTATTTGTCTCTCTCTGCTCTCCCTCTCTCTCTCTAGATTTAATCCCTAGAAGTTCTGTTTATTTGTGCAGATCTGGTTATCTATGCCAACAAGGTGTTTGACAAAAGTCCAAGAAGGTTATTCACTCTTTTGATTTCTTGATTGGAAGTATGAAGAGGTTCTTGGATTAAAGAAGGTAATTGGAATCATCATTGCAGTGATTGGGATGGGGCTATATTCATACTTCCAATATTTATATGTAGATTGTCTGCTCATTTTTGGTCCATACATGGGGTTTGATTGCATAATGGTTTGAAACCGTGCCTACTGGATTATGACGACCCTGCTTCAAATTCTGGTCATCGGACATATGGAGCTGGCGAGTGTTTCCTTGTTTAACATTAGTAAACTTTTGACAATTCATACTAGATAGCATGGTACATGGCATAGTAGTAGTTCATACTAGATTATGACCCTGCAGGCTTGGTGGCGTTGTCACAAAGGTAAGAGAGGGGTACTGATTTATTACTGCTACAGCAAATGCACTACTACTTGATGTTTCTTTTCTATGTAATTTTTCAGTTTTGGTTCCGCACGTAGCCGCGTCAAAACTATTTTCCTCTCTCGATGCAAGTTTTGACCCTCACTAACATTTTTTTAATGTTCCGTCCAACACAATTGCTAGATAACCTGAATCTCTTCTTGATCTGTTGCAGGTCCTTCCTTGCCGAGGTTTTTGTCTGATCAAAAAGGACATGAACTGAACCATAAGCGAGCAGGCTGAGCATTTTACATGACCTCCAAGCTATACCAGATCACAATGGTTTGGATCCTTGAGTTTCTACCGTTGACTTCAATCTATATCTTTATTCCCTAGGTTGGACTCGATGTAGACTATCATGGTCACCAACTATTGGATATGCTTGTTATGCGGGATTGTTGGCAGAGATGAACAAGAAATAAGGTGATGCCATACACTGAATTCTATCTTGGTTTTGCCGGAAATTCTATCCGGGCTTCGCTCTCTAGCACGAAACAATTTATTTTCCATTTAGATACATTGTTTATTGTTTATGGCCATTTGATTTTACTCTCGAACAATTTTTTCCAGGTGTATTTCGGAGGAAGAAGATGGAAGTTCTTATTGTTTGGTGTCCAATGTATTTTGGTTCAGGTGCCCCGGTCTAATGATTTTCCTTGCTTGTTATAGTATTTCTGAATCCTATGGTTCGACATCCATACATAACCATTGAAAACATACATATTTCATGCAACTTCATTGTACTTGGAGTGCTTTTATCCAATCTGGTCTTATTGCTCATATCCAATATCCATGTGCTTCAATGCCTTTTTTATGTTTGGATGTGCCGCCGCGAGGAGGAGCGGCCGGTGGGGATCCACATGAGCTGGACTTTTGGCCTCCTCTGCCTCTTCATGGCTGTAGATTTTCATGTGGAAGTAGCATATGCCCGTTCAAGCTCGGCGCATGCGCACCTTTTGGTCTGGTATGTCCCTATGTTGAACACCTGAATTTATTTCGTCTGTCTTGCTTTGTTAATAAGAAGAAATACAACTGGTGTGGTTGTTTTGTAGTGAAGTTTGGCACGTTAGGTACTGATTTAAACGGCTACTTCGAATACATATGATGCTTCAATTTGCCATTGGGAAGAACTGAGAGGTATTCTCTCTCTGCAAGAAAATTTTCAATCTCTAATGATATGTTTCTTCTTTGGCATGGTATTATTAAGATATTCTCCTTGGCTGTAGGTATTTGAGAGGTGGTTCGATCTTCAATGGCGTGGTATTGGTTCATTTTATTTATAAGAAGTATATTATTCTCTGCTTGGTATTGGTTCATTTTATTTATAAGAACAACTGTATATATGATTCCTGTAGGCACGTTTTGATATCTCATAATTTTGTTCTTGTGATGATCAATTACTAGAATATATAATAAGTTGCTTATGTTAATAATTTCTACTTATTCCTTTGTGATCTTTCAAATCTTTTCTTGCCATAAATGATGCCTCTTTTGTTGCCATGCTTGATTCTGGATTCTTATTTTGTTTTATCAAGTGATATCATCGAAAATTCAGGTAATGATGGTAAGGTTTCAGGTAATACACATTATACTGATTATCATATAAATTGACATCCTGATGTTGCTCGTGTAACAAATCTATTTCATTCTTAGCAGGTTTGTTTTTTAATATAGCATCTGATCATTTATCCATGTGATGTTTGCATCAACTATATCAGTCTCATTTTTTTATTGTCTAAGTATGTAGATCCTGCAATATATTGCAAGCAAACTCTATTTTGATATGCCCACCTTAATCTAATTTTCTTCTTAACAGAAGTTTGGTGAAAACTACTGGATTGCATCACACAGTCCTCACCCTCTCTGCAACACCAATTACACAGTCCTCACCCTCTCCCTCTCTGCAACACTAATTACACAAACTATGTATCTTTCTTTGATTATTTTGCCTGATGCAGGTTAATATTTTTTGGTATTGCAGCTTCAAGTGGTCATTGGTTGGGGGCTGGGGGAGGATGATGTCCATGTGCTGGATCAATCACCGTCGCTGTCTGTGGCCCTTGTGTCATCGCCATCATCCTCACATCTGCAATGCTTCAGTTCCTCACACCAACAAGAATTCAGTGTCATGTGGATGTATGGAATCAGTCAATCTGATTTTTTTCTTTCAAATCGCTATGTTCTTTATGTCCTGCATCATTTTCTAATGATTCCTTCTTATGGTTTGGTCTCAGGTTTATTCTTGCTGGTTGTTCGTCTCACACCTAAGATGTCTGATCTGCCTTCGAGTTTGCCACCTGCCTTGCTCTCTTCATGTATCTACAGGTTAAATTATTCATTCTTCCTTTTTGTGGTTGGTATTCACGGTCTGTGACTGGAATTAGGGAAAAAAAACTCCATGTGTGCCCTGCAGATAAGTTGGCCTTCTCTTTTGCACCTAAAGAAGAAGAACTTTTACTGTATCCATGTTTTTAGTAGAATGTGTGGATATTCAGAACCTCAGATGATTTGGAGCCAACATTTATGCAAATTGCTAAAACATTATTAGGTTAACCTAACTTACAAAGGATAAAGGATATACCATTTATAGTTAGTTTTGTATGCTCACTTATTAGCAGTTGTCTTGTACTATAGATGATAGCCTTATAGATTGCCAACGCTTATAGCAATGAAGGCATATTATATGTTCAAAGCATGGAGCCTGGGGGTAAGCTTAAAACTATCTCCTTTTTAATTTGCGGTTGGTGATTTCAAGTTGCAGAATTAGTACATTGAGAATATGCATAGCCTCCCATTTTCGTATGGATGCCAAGCTTTTAAATGCTCTGCAAATGAAGGTGGCTAGAGATAGGAAAATAAATCTTTTATTTGGCAAGCTTCTTTCTTTCTTTCTTATAGTCTACAATTTGATCATCTTACTGGGGACAAAACGTAGGTATGGAAAGTCAAATGAAAGCCATGATCATGCTGCTAGATTGTAGAATATACTTTGTGATTTCTATTTTTTGGGCCTGTAGTGTTAAATGTTCACCATCTATACAGAAAATGGCCTGAATTATGTTACCCCGTTTAGAGTTAGTACGACTTCAATTTCTACCTGTTACTGTCTTTTTTCGACATGTATGCTATGCATTTTTTGAAGGATAAGTCGTGTGAGTTTGTGGATTTTCTCAACTCTCTTTTATTGTTCTCATATTTTGCTTCGTACTGAATAGTTTCCTTTCAAACATCAGGTTCCATGGATGGTGCGGAGGAGGAGTACGAGGTTCCATTATTTTTAAAAGCAACCAAAGGATATTTCAATTTGACATTAGTGAACCATGCATGCTCTTCCTATAGCATCCTCCAATCAGGTATCTCGGTCTCTCGAAGCATTTTAGATGTACTGGTCTTTTCTATGTAAAATTATTTAATGTAATCCCTCTTTTCACTTTTATAAGACAAAATATCTACTAGGTCTTATATAAGTGAACAGAGGAAGTATTTGTTTGGATTAGCTTGGTCGGTGATCCTTACTAATCTGAAACTCCAAATCTTGACCAAGACTCTATCATGTTTCAAATGAAACATATTTTGAAGGATTAGTCGTGTGAGTTTGTGGGTTTTCTCAGCTTTCTTCTCTTCTTTCATATCTTGGGCTAATCTTGGTCTGAAGTTCCGCCATGTATTTGGGCAGGACTGCCACATGGTACCGATGATACAATAGCATGAAAGTGTTGCAGTACTACAAATATGTTCATTTGTTTGTATTGTGTTTCAAGATGTGAAGCCCTACATGTATGTAGTGATTTCCAGAGCTTGGTGCCAATTTCATATAGGTTCCGTGGGCAATATTTGGAAAACCCCATAAATATTTGGAATGCACATCAAATCTTGATGAGCTCAAGCTACCTACATAGTACTGCAGTATTGCTGATAGCCTCCCACTTCCGTTTAGTTACCGAAGTACAGGGGTTGTCCCTAAAGGCCCACAATCTGGTTTGGGGCACCTTTTGTATTGTGCAGTAATAGTTTGTTGCCCTTTTTTACTTTCTGTGATATGATTTTGTATCTACACCTTTTATATCGTAAAGATTACATTATTTCCGTCGCTAAATAATCATTTACACTGTTTTCCTATTCTCCAGGTGTGTTCATCAATCTCTTGTTTTTAATTCCTTAATTGTCGTCTCATCTGCCAATGGAGTAACATAGGTCGACATGCATCTAGAAATAGCATGTGTCGTACAGTTTTATGTGGAGCCTTTGCTGATGTTCACCATTGTTGTACATATGAACTGTTTTCTGCTCTTGGCTGTCTGAGAAGTGATAGATTCTCTTGTTGTGTTCCTTTGGTTGATCCACACAATCATATATTATTGAACACAACAGTTCTGGCATGTACGTTGGATTCGTCTGAATTATGTGTAATTTATCCCAGTTTAGCTGTGTAAAAGCTCTTATATCTCTTCTACTGGTGCTGATCTTTGTGTTGTTACAATCAGATATATCTTTGAAATGCACCTCACGTTGATAAAAGTGAAGAAACTTGAGATAGTTTCACTTTTACAAATACCAAGGTGTAAAGGGATGTCGATGAATCTCTATACATGCTTGATTCATCTGTGTACAGAGGAGATTGAATGAGTGGCAACTTTGGTGGTGAGGTTTTGCCCACGAGTAGTTCGAGGGCAACAAAAAAAACGAAAAACTGAAACAGAGCTAAATTAGGCCTCTATTTGGACGAGATTGAGCTGCCACTGACCGGTTAGGAGGCGCCCCAAGGGGCGCCCCAACCACTAGTATGTTTTATGTGTGTAAATGCCCCCTCAGTTCTTGCTTGTTCTGCCTAAATTTGTCTTGATATTGGTAAACAAACTATTCATGTGATGTTGGTTTGTTCAGTTGTACATTTGCAGTGAGCAGTTAGTTCAGTCACTATGCTTAAAATATTAGTTCATGCTATTGCCCTTAAAAAGATTAGCGGATCCCACTCCAGGCCGTTTCCTTTAAAAAATTATTAGATGGCTTAATTCCACTTTCCATAATATATGCTCCTCTGTTTATGATTAAACAATAATACTTGAATTATTAGGCATTTTTTATGTATATTTTTTTGGCATGTACTGTGTTCTGTTGTTATGACTATTACTTCTGCTATTTTACGAGTGGATATTAGCGCAGTGGGTAGCGGGATGCTGAACTTGCTAGCCAGAGGAATGAAGTGGACACTTCCTTTTTATTGCACCATTATATTTACAGCATAGGTCCTTATTAGCTATTGTGTGTATAATGCTACTTCATACTTTAGACATTTAAGACAGAAGCTTTCAACAGTTTGTAGCTGACGGACAATCGAGCAAGGATGAAACAAAAGCTTTTGTGGCATTCCAAGTGTGTATCTGCATTCCTCAAGTAGTTGTCGATGCTGCTCATGCTGACATATGAAGCCAGTTATTTGCAAAGGTGGTACATTTTATGGTGCTTTTCATCTAACATACTTTGCATAATTTAAGTTCTATTCCAGATATGCATTAGTTGAGCAAAGTTGATGGCCTATTCCGTGTAAGTGGTATTCTTACCATGTTTAGTACATCGCAAATTGTGAATGAAGAAATTGTATCCGTTGATGGACACGAGAGGCAGTTAGGAAAGCAGCGCAAAGTCTAAATTTGAAAAAGGAGGCTGCTATGACCATCTTCAGTAAAGCAGTATGCCTCTTCCCTAAAAAACTATGCAAGCTCAAATATTTGTTTTTTGCTGCTGCTGCAGTTGTTCTACTACCTACAAAAAATCAAATAATCCAGAAAAATAAAGTAATCATTTTGTTTACAAGCCATACATCTATACTGACTTCTTTTATTTCAAAATGGGGCTTTTGTTTTGTACTTGATCTATTTTCTGAATGGTACTGTAATTTTTTACGAGTTTCCTGGTTTTCTTCGTATTAGCACCATTTAAGGTGCTATGATGCATTCATACCCTTACATCATGCTTGCCGTTTCTTCATAACTCACATGGCAACAACAGGTTGATATCCGGAATTCTTATTTTCTTATATACTACATATTTAACTTGGCTTGTCAATTGGTGGTGCTTACACAATGGTGGCATGCCTATTGATTCAAGAGTTCATGTGATTAGACTAAAAGAAATATATGTAGATTGGAGACAAATGTCTATATCTCAATTGAATAATCCATGGTGAACAGATTTATAGGACATTAGATTAGTGATAAAATCTTCAGAATGATACCTTTTTCCTGCTGATGTTAATTTTCTGCATTACCAATTCAAATGACAGGTACGGATTCTTAGAGAACAAAAGCAACTGGGGGAATCGCATTGAGCAGGTAAAAAAACCTGAAAAGGTTAATTTCCTTGACCACAAATGTCTACCTCTTTCGTATTGCGACACACACTTTTTTTCTAAGAATTTATACTCAGCTTGCCTTTTTCGTATAATCATTTACTTGCTACCACAAGTTCCTTTCTATTTTTCTTATGAACTATATCTTTCAGATAATAATAAGGACGGATGAACACTCTCATGTGCATTACTTCTCTACAATCTAAAAGTTATGTTAGGCAGTGGTGATGAGATATTTGATTTAGGTGCAAGTTTTCATCTTTTATTAGGTAAATGCTCTCTGTAATATCACCGAGCTTCATAGAAGGGCAAGTGCCTCATACTTGGTTGTTTGGTGCATATAAATCGAATGTTTCCTGTTTGCACACTGACCTGCTGGGTTGTTTGTGTAAAGGGGGTCAACTACCTCGTGCTTGCTCCAATTCTTTGTTGTGAGAAACTAATCTGAGAAGTCATTTAGTGTGTAGTGTAGTTCATCTGTTTAGCTGGTGGCCTAAGGTACTACTTGGTCAGAAAAGCTAATTTCCAATCTTATTGGATGATTGCCCAGTTATATGAATCCAATTTGGAAACATGTATACTGTTCTGTAGTGTTTACGTAGTTTCTTAACTCATGATTCTTCTTTAGTGTTGCTTCCTGCGTTTCTTTTCTATTATATGGCTGCGGGAAATAACATGCAAAGATCAGTGGTTTGTAGTTTGATCATGTATCCACCTAAAAAAGATTAGAACAAAGTCATGCAATAGTTACAATATATTTCTTTCTTTCTTATACTTATCTGAAATAATGTTCAGTGGCCATTGCCTAACTTTTAGGTAGATGAGGGAATCAATATCAGTTCTTCTTTATCGAACGAGCCGTGGACAAAGAACAACAATAGGCTGAACTGGAGGCTGGTTTCAGTGAGGTTTGATCGCTGATTTTTCTTCAGTGCAAGTACCTGCATATTGTGCTCAACAATAGGTCTATCTATACATACGGCAATTCTGAGTGGTACAAGTTGAAGAAGTTTAATCTATATATACTGGACTTTAATACTTGTGTTTCTTTCATCAGTATTCGCATCACCAATGAAGGCATCCTTTAATAACAGGTCAGGAGCGATGAGATTTCACAAATGCTTGTGTTTCTTTCATCAGTATTCGCATCACCAATGAAGGCATCCATTAATATTAAGTGTATACTTTGAATCTAGCTGTATATGATGCCCGTTTCTAATTGTTGTCTTTCATTTTTGCTGGCTGTATTGTCTTTAATCTACCTTTGTTGTTGTCTTCAGTTAGTGTGTGTTGTCTAATTTGGCTCTGAATGTCTAATATGTGATATGCATTGTCCTGCTTGTTTAGGATGGACAGATGTATAAAAAGTTAGCTTTTCTGCTTCCTGTTTTATGCTACTTTCCATTGCTACTGAAACTATATGTGATGACATGCCTACGGTACAGCTCAGCTGAATGAAATGGTTTCTGACGGTTGTGGTCCGGGTTTTCAAACTATTCAGCAAGTAAAGTTGGCTACCCAGATTAGCTTAGAAATTCTGAATAATTAACACTGCGGTAGAAAAAAAAATACAAACTAGCAATTTGACCTGTTATGATAGTAATGAACAATTTGACCTGAATGAGCAAACTGACTGCATGTTTCGAAGTGTTATAGCTGGTTGAGACGGAGAACCCTCTGACTTTACCACTTTGATTTCTTCGGCACAACAATTTTCACCAAATCTTTGCAAGCGATCCAACAAATGGAATCATTGCTCTTGCTCATCCTCAAGGGGCCGTAGTTCCGTGCTTCCCTATCTTCCTGCATGCTCATGCTGACACTGCAACACACACCTGGGCTCCAGCATGCAGAGCTGCTCCGCCCCAGCCTGGATACCGGCCTCGCCTGCAAAATGCATCGCGAGGTAGCTGCAGAGAATCTGATTTTCTGATTTTGGCACCGCCACAGCGGCGGCACCGGCCTCCATGAACGATCGAGTAGAGAGGATGTTGCCTGGTGACCCCGTAGCCGACCGCCACGAACAACTTGCACTATTTTTCTTTCCTTACTCAAGTTTTTTTTTGTTCGTCTTTACCTAGAGTCATCTAGACAAGAAGTTGTTGCTGTAATTAGCTACCTACATGTGGCCATGTGGCTGCACCTGCTGCCGTGGAACCTCTGAAAAGCCTCGACAAAGGCCGAAGCATATGTATGTCGGAGTATTTTGTTTACTAATTCACCAGTTTGTATTGCAAGACATATCTATAATGTAGGCTACATATCATTGATTTAAATGGATACCTAGCATAGTGTTTTATTATCCGTTTACCAATACAAAATACTGCAGACAAGCCGTGTGTATCTATTGATGCAGAGGCTGGAGCTATGCTCCTTTATCTATAAAATAAAAGACTGCAGACAATCTGCGTCCCAAAATCTAAGAGTTTTTGTAGGAGGACCTGGTTGTTCTCTTAGCCTGCTATATAACATTATCTACAATAATGTTCACCGCCGCTAAACATGTTGTCTACAATAATGTTCATCGCCGCTAAATATGTTGTGGTTCAATTCTAATTTCACGGGATCGTGCGCCAAGGCGCACGTTTAAATCTAGTATATATGAAGTATACACATATTTGAGCTTTTCTCAAAAATAATGGGTGTACATTTGTACACCCATGTCCCCATGTAGCTCGGCCCATGCTTCAAGCCAAGGAGGGTCCCAAAAAGATGTCTTGCAACCATTTCCTATAGTGATTGTGGTGGGGACGTAGAAGATGTCTATGGCCTTGTTTGTTTGGGCTTTTAGACCTACTTTTCACAGCTGGAAGCTGAAGCTGAAACAAACACCCAGCTTTGACCCGCTGTGGATCCGTAGCCCGCAGCCGCTTTTAGTGTATTGGCCCGAATCGGCACCCCACGTACTTCCGCGGGGAAGCTGCTGCTTTGGCCCGCAGTGCCCCTCAGGTTTCGTCGTAAATTACCCGCAAATGCCACAGCGATGAAACGTTTTCTCCTGCCCATCGATCTGTGGCCAAACAGACGAGCGATACCTTCCTCTTCCTAGGTTCGTCGCTCTTGCTCACCATTGCCGCCAACTAGACGCCATCGTCCCTGTTGTCGAGTCGCGGCCACCGGGCGTCGCCACGAGCTACTGTCCTCGGCCATCACCTCCAATCTCCGTCGCGATTCCCATCCTCGCCGGCTGCCCCAACCCCTGGTCGACGCCTCTCCTCGTGGTCCTCCGAATCCTGGTCGAAGTTGCTGTCCACGAGCTAGAGGGTGAGCGCCCGCCTCCTTTTCTTCTTCTTGTGATGCTCACGCCTGTATTGGTCTAGATAGTGCTACTGTATATGTGATTTGGTACCGATCTCTGTTACTAGTACGAACCAGAGTATATGAGCGCCCGCCCCCACTGGTAGAAAAATGGCCTTCCGTCCAGCCCCATTAGTCGCCAAAATATAGGAACCGCGACTAATGGGGTCTTTAGTCGCGGTTCTGGTGGCGAACCGCGACTAAAGAGCTGGGCCTAGCGCGCTCGCTGGCCAGCTGGTGGACGGGATGGGCTTTAGTCGGGCTGGCCAGGCCAACCGGGACTAAAGGCCCATCCCTATAAAAGGGCCTCAGCTCACAGCACTTAGCCATTTGGTGCCACTTCTCTTCACAAGCTTCACAGGGGGGTGTAGGTTTGCTTTTGGTTCCTCTTATGCACACAAGGTGTTTGATAAAAATGCCCCAAGAGCATGAAATAAACATGATATGAAGTGTTGGAGCCACACTTGAGCTTCCTTATTTATTTTTTCCTCCTCGATCGCGGTTAGCAACTTGAACCTTTCATGTGTCATTGATAAAATATGCATGTGTGTAGTTCATTGTTTAATTTATATTGTTTGTAGCTAGTTAGTTTAACAAATGCATGATGGTTAATTATATATTTTATATTATAATAATGCAGATGAATCGGCAATGGATGTACGGTAACCGACTCTCCGGCGAGTTCACTACGGGTTTGAAAGATTTCCTCGTAGTGGCTAATGCGAACAAGCAGGGGGGTTTGTTATCTGTCCATGTGTTAACTGTAAGAATCAGAAGGGTTACTCTTCCTCAAGAGATGTTCACATGCACCTGCTTCGGCACGGTTTCATGCCAAGCTATAATTGTTGGACCAAGCATGGAGAAAGAGGGGTTATAATGGAAGAAGATGAAGAAGGGGATGATTTCATCGATGAAAGCTATCTTGCTCATTTCGGTGATACTTTCATGGAGGATGCTGAAGGTGAAGGGGAAGGTGAAGAAGAGGCACGTGATGAGCCCATTGATGATCTTGGTCGGACCATTGCTGATGCACGGAGACGCTGCGAAACTGAAAAGGAGAGGGAGAATTTGGATCGCATGTTAGAGGATCACAGAAGCGCTGTACCCCGGATGCGATGATGGTCTGAAAAAGCTGGGCTGCACACTGGATTTGCTGAAATGGAAGGCACAGGCAGTGACTCGGCATTTGAAAACTTGGTGAAAATGTTGAAGAATATGTTTCCAAAGAATAACGAGTTGCCCGCCCACGTACGAAGCAAAGAAGGTTGTATACCCTCTAGGTTTAGAGGTTCGAAGATACATGCATGCATCAACGACTGCATCCTCTATCGCGGTGAATACGAGAATTTGAATGAATGCCCGGATGCACTGCATTGCGTTATAAGATCAGAGGCGATGACCCTGGTGACGATGTTGAGGGCCGAAACCCAGGAAGAGGGTTCCCGCCAAGGTGATGTGGTATGCTCCTATAATACCACGGTTGAAACGTCTATTCAGGAACAAAGAGCATGCCAAGTTGTTGCGATGGCACAAAGAGGACCGTAAGTCGGACGGGGAGTTGAGACACCCCGCAGATGGAACGCAATGGAGAAAGATCGATAGAGAGTTCAAAGATTTTGCAGCTGACGCAAGGAACATAAGATTTGGTCTAAGTACGATGGCATGAATCCTTTTGGCGAGCAGCTCCAGCCATAGCACCTGGCCCGTGACTCTATGCATCTACAACCTTCCTCCTTGGTTGTGCATGAAGCGGAAGTTCATTATGATGCCAGTGCTCATCCAAGGTCCGAAGCAACCCGGCAACGACATCGATGTGTACCTAAGGCCATTAGTTGATGAACTTTTACACTGTGGGGCAGACCTGGTGTCCGTGTGGGATGAGCACAAAGAAGAGGAATTTGACCTACGAGCGTTGCTTTCGTAACCATCAACGATTGGCCTGCTCTTAGTAACCTTTCGGACACAAATAAGGGATACAATGCATGCACGCACCGCTTACAGACCGAAAGTGTACATTTGCCAAATTGTAAGAAGAACGTGTACCTTGGGCATCGTCGATTTCTTCCGAAAATTCATCCGTAAGAAAGAAAGGCAAGCATTACAACGGCAAGGCAGATCACCGGCCGAAGCCTGCGGAACGCACTGGTGCCGAGGTATTTGATATGGTCAAGGATTTGAAAGTCATCTTTGGAAAGGGTCCTGGCGGACAATCAGTTCGAAGGAGCTGACGGGCACGCAGCCATGTGGAAGAAGAAATCTATATTCTGGGAGATAGAATATTGGAAAGTCCTAGAAGTCCGCTCTGCAATCGACGTGATGCACGTTACGAAGAATATTTGCGTGAACCTCCTAAGCTTCTTGGGCGTGTATGGGAAGACAAATGATACAAAGGAAGCACGGCAGGACCAGCAACGTTTGAAAGACCCTGATAACCGGCATCCGGAATGGTTTCAAGGTCGTGCCAGCTACGCTCGTACCAAAGAAGAGAAGGTCATCTTTTTTGAATGCCTGAGCAGTATGAAGGTCCCGTCTGGATTCTCGTCCAATATAAAGGGAATAATAAACATGGCGGAGAAAAAGTTCCAAAACCTGAAGTCTCACGACTGCCACGTGATTATGACGCAATTGCTTCCGATTGCTTTGAGGGGGCTCCTGTTCGAGTAGCCATTGTGAAGCTATGTGCATTCCTCAATGCAATCTCTCGAAGGTAATCAATCCAAGTTCTACCACGGTTGCGTAACGACGATGTGGTCCAGTGTCTTGTCGCTTTCGAGTTGGTGTTCCCGCCATCCTTCTTCAACATTATGACGCACCTCCTGGTTCACCTAGTCGAAGAGATTTCCATTCTCGGTCCCGTATTTCTACACAATATGTTCCCCTTCGAGAGGTTCATGGGAATATTAAAGAAATATGTTTGTAACCGTGCTAGGCAGAAGGAAGCATCGCCAAGGGCTATGGAAATGAGGAGGTAATTGAGTTTTGTGTTGACTTTGTTCCTGACCTTAAGCCGATTGGTCTTCCTCGATCGCGGCACGAGGGGAGACTAAGTGGAAAAGGCACGATCGGAAGGAAATCAACAATATGTATGGACGGCCATTCTCTGACTGAAGCACACCACACAGTTCTGACCAATTCCAGCTTGGTGGCTCCGTACTTTGAGAAACACAAGAATATTTTACGCTCGGACAACCCGGGGAAGCCTGAATCCTGGATTAGGAAGGCCCACATGGAGACTTTCGGCAGTTGGTTGAGAAAACATTTAATGAATGACAATAAGGTTGTAGATCAGCTGTACATGTTGGCCAAGACACCATCTTCGACTATAACGACTTTCCAAGGGTACGAGATAAATGGGAATACATTTTACACGATCGCCCAAGATAAAAAGAGCACCAACCAAAACAGTGGTGTCCGCTTTGATGCAGCAACCGAGAATGGGCAAAAGGTCACATATTATGGTTACATAGAGGAGATGTGGGAACTTGACTATGGACCCTCCTTTAAGGTCCCTTTGTTCCGGTGCAAATGGTTCAAGCTAAGAGGAGGTGGGGTAAAGGTGGATCAGCAATACGGAATGACAATGGTGGATTTCAACAATCTTGGTTACCTTGACGAACCATTCGTCCTAGCGAAAGATGTCGCTCAGGTTTTTTATGTGAAGGACATGAGTAGCAAACTGAGGAAACGGAAAGATAAGAAAACGATCAGTACATCATGCGATGATCCAAAGCGCCACATTGTTCTTTCAGGAAAAGAAACATCGTGGGAGTGGAGGACAAGACAGACCAAGCATTAAGTTAAATGATGAGGATGCTCCATGGATACGGCCCAATCGTAAGCAGGACACAAGGGAAGAAATGATGTGTAATAATTTATTGTACCAAACTTTGTTGAATGGATCATGTGAATTATATTATCCGTGATGTGTTCTGGTGTCCATTTTCGAATGATTCGATTGATTCGAGATAGCACTGATGATACATGAAATTTGGGGTGATTTAGTCATACTCCTGCCTAGGCGTATAATATGCATACTCGTAGTCTTCATAGTCGCCGCCGTTGTACTGGTAGTCGTCGCCTTCTAAGTTCCCGCCGTTGCCGCTGCTGTCGCCGCGCTGCCGGCGTCGGGCTCGAATCGAGGGTAGCGCAGCGGGGATATCGCCGTGTAGTCCATGACGCTCGGCAGAGTCCGCCGTACACCATAGCCGACGGCCGGCCTTGTGGAAGTTCCCAGGAGGCACCGTCCTCCTCATACCTAGCGAGCGCCTCTCACGCCGATTGATGAAGAAGGCGTCCCAAGTATGCTGGTTATCGGGATGCCGGCGGAATTCATCCGCTGCTCCGGCGTGAGGTCGAGATAGTAGTGGTTCGTGATGGCCGCCCGACGCGCAGTACCCGAGGACGGGAGGGACCGGCACGCCGCCGCGCTAGGCTCCAGCCGGCGAGAACGCGGTAGCCCGGTGGGGGAGTTCGAGGCGCAAAGCTCCTCCACCTGCTGGTAGGTTAGAGTGCGGTGGAAGCCATGAGAGATTGATGAGAGATTGTAGAGATGTCATAATGCTGGCCGGGCTACATATATGTAGTGACAAATGGCGGGACAAATGGGAGCGGGAAGACAGGAGGCGGGAAGAAAGTGGTGGGAAGAAAGAGGCGGGAAGAAAGTGGCGGGAAGAAAGTGGCGGGAAAAAAGATGCGGGAAGAAAGAGGCGGGAAAGAACTGGCGGGAAGACTGGCCGGGGAGAACTTATGGGAAGACAGAGGTGGCCGGGAAGAACTGGTGGGAAGCGGGGGAGGAAGACAGATGAGGGAAGAAATTGGTTTTTCTGATTTTTTTTGTTATACTATTTGTATTTTTAACATTTTGAATTGAATTAGTTTTATTTTTCTGATTTTTTTGATATATTATTTGTATTTTTAACATTTTGAATTGAATTAGTTTTACTTTTCTTAATTTTTTGATATACTATTTGTATTTTTAAATTTTTTAATTGAATAAGTTTTATTTTTCTGATTTTTTTGATATATTATTTGTATTTTTAAGATTTTGTATTGAATTAGTTTTTTTCTGAATTGTTTGATATATTATTTGTATTTTATGATTTTGAAATGAATTAGTTTTATTTTTTGGAATTTATTGATATATTATTTGTATTTTTAACATTTTGAATTGAATTAGTTTTACTTTTCTGAATTTTTTGATATATTATTTGTATTTTATGATTTTGAAATGAATTAGTTTTATTTTTCTGAATTTATTGATATATTATATGTATTTTAAACATTTTGAATTGAATTAGTTTTATTTTTCTAAATTTTTTGATATATTATTTGTATTTTATGATTTTGAAATGAATTAGTTTTATTTTTCTGAGTTTTTCTGTATTTTTAAAATTTTGAAAAAGAAAAAGTAATTTGAAAAATACCTTTAGTCGCGGTTGGCCTCGCCAACCGCGACTAAAGGTCTGTGCGCGCGGGAAAGAAAAACCCGGCGAAAAAGCCTTTAGTCGCGGTTGGTCTGGCCAACCGCGACTAAAGGGTACCCTTTAGTCGCGGGTCGCCTCCCCAACCGCGACTAAAGGGGGGGCTATAAATACTCCGCGCGAACCGTCGCCTCCACATCGTCTTCTCCGCATCGATCTTCTCCGCGCCCCGTCGCGCCCTCTGCCGTCAGGCTGCCGCGGCTCGCCGTCGCCGCACTCTCGCCGTCGCCGCAGACGCCGTCGCCGCCGCCCTCTCGTCGCGCCATCTCCCGTATGTCGCCGCCCCGCCGCCTACCGTACTGTCGCGCGCGCGTCGCCGGCCCCTCGTCGTCACCGGCGCCGCCGCCGCTCGCAGAGAGAGAGAGGAGAGGGAGGCTCTGCTCGCCGGCGCGCCGCTCGCGTGAGAGAGAGAGGCCGGCGGCCGCCGCGTGTGGCCGCACGGTGCGCATGAGAGAGAGAGAGAGAGGGGAGGAGCGCAGCCCCTGCCTTTTTTTTCTTTGTTTTTTAGTTTTTGTTCTTGTTAATTTTGAAATTAAAAATAACTAAAATTTGAGTTTAAAGTTTGTGTAAAAGAAGAACTACAATTTGACTTAAAAAACAAATAATTGAGACTTAAAATTTTGTCTCAAAAAGAACTACAAATTTGACTTAAAAAAGATTGTGTAAAAAAAACTAAAATTTGACTTAAAAAACAAAAAATTGACTTAAAATTTTTGTCTCAAAAAAGAACTAAATTTTGACTTAAAAAAACTAAAAATTGACTAAAAAACCACCGTACGTGCTCGACACGCGGACCCCACCGTTTCACCGGTTCGCCACCACCGGTTCGCCACCGCCCTTTCGCCACCGGTTCGCCACCGCCACCGGTCTCTCGGTCACGCGGTCACTGCGAGGTCGATCGTCCGCATATAACACGCGTCCCCCCTCTCGCCTCCCTCGTCGCCCTCTCTCTTTATATGCGTGGGTGTACAAAATCCACTCTCTAATGCATATACACAATTAATTTGTTTTTACTACATGTTTTCAGGACTAACATATGGCGGACGATAGAGCCGACCCGATTATGGACAACTATGATCCGAACGCTGAAGACCATCTGTTCGGCATCATAAACGGCGATATTCTATATGTGCCGACCGGACAAGAAGAAGATGATATCTCTTCTTATCTGAACCTTGACGGTGAAGATGAAGGGCGCCGTCAGCAAGATGGTGCCGAAGAAACGTCGATAAACGATGATCTTCAATTGGAAGTAGCAACCACCTCTGGCGCCGAGGTATATATATACATTGAGCCTCCGGTGATACAAACTAACTGATTTAAATAAATATGTGTGTACTAACGCGCGCGACTCTTTCTTATTTTAGCCCTCGGCCGGATCATCGAAACAATCGAGTACGTCGTCAAAGCGTGGCGCAACCAAGACGCTGAAGCAAGGAGAAATATATACCATCGAGGTTGTCGACAGTGCCCGCAAGCCGCTGGAGCCCGAGAAGAACGCCACCAAGTTTATCAACCAATGCGGAGCCGGTGTTAGAGACAACGTCTCGATCACCGTCCAGGAGTGGAATGAGCCAAAGAAGGCACGTCTTGGTTTCAGTTTTGTCGAGAAGAGAACAAAAAAAGATTGCTTGCAAAAGCTTATGGAACATGTCGTCCTACCTCCGGAATACCACAAATTCGATGAGGAGGGTAACAAGATTGAGGAAAACAAGAAGAGGAGGAAGCTACTCAAACAGTTCGCTCTTCAAAAGATGGCCAGTGCATTCCGGAAATTTAAGCAAAATCTAGCCCGTGACTATGTCAACCAGAACAAGACTCCGGATTTCAAAGGACAATATGAGAAACTGAAACATGATTGGCCAGAATTTGTGAAGCAAAAGAAATCGGAGCAGTTCCTTGAACTATCGAAAAAAATAAGGAAAATGCGGCTAAGAAGGAGTACAATCATATTATGGGGCCAGGAGGGTATCGCCTTTGGGAGCCTAGGTGGGAGAAGATGGAGAACGAGCTGAGGGCGCGAGGAATCCGTCCAGGTACGGAGGGATGGGACCCAAGGGCCAAAAGCTGGTGGTACGGGCATGGGGGATCGCTGAACCCGAGACAGGGGAGTGTGTTTACCGGGGAAAATAATTAAACCCACCAAAAAGCTTATTGAGGCAATGAGGGATGCTCAAGAGGGGAAGATCAAGTTCAACAGAGAGAACGACGCGCTGACAAAAGCCCTTGGGAATCCTGAACACGGAGGACGTGTACGAGGCATGGGGCACATTCCGTGGAAAATAGGGTTCCCCAAGATGACCCGTACGGTTACAGAAGCCGTAAGAGAAAGATGGATCGGGATGCAGATGTTGTGGCGCGGTTGGCATCGGAAATGGATGTGATGAAGAAAACCGTGAGTGTACTAGTAGCCGAAAGAGATGCAGCTCGGCGCAGCATGAAGATCATCCAATGGATCTCGGAAGCCAGAGAGAGAAGAAGCAGCGTGGCTTCCACGGAGGCCCCACCGGCTGGTGCACCGACGATCGAAATTACTGCACCGGAGCCTCTAGTGGTCGAAATTACTGCACCGGAGCCTCTGATGGGTGAAATTACTGCACCGGAGCCTCCTCGCTACCCCGTGGACGATATAAAGGAGATGAAAGAATGTCATCTGTATTATCCTATCGGGAACATGTCCATGAAGGTAGCCATCGGCAGTGCTTTACCATGTTTACCTGGAGCACTCCACCACAACAACCCCATTCAAGATGGCTATGCTCGTGTCACGGTGGGGGACATAGTCCAAGGGTTTGAGGACCTGGACATTGACATTGCTACACCTGAAGGGGCGAGAAGACTTGGAGATGTCAAGCGCCAATTCATTCTATGGCAAAAGAAGTTTATCAAGTTTCCAGGCGAGGCGCCAAGGCGAACAAGTCCACCCCCTCCGGTGGTGGTGGCGGCGGCGGCGGTGGTGGTTCACCTACACCTCCTTCACGTCAGCCGACGCCGCCCCAATTCACCTCCGGTGGGTAAGCAGACGCCGCCCCTAGTCCTCGTCCGGCGGGTGATCGGACGCCGCCCCCCAATCCACCGAAGAAGCAAGCAGTCTTGGGTTATTAACCCGAGCCTTATGTACCTGCAACCACAAAGATACCAGAGCCATCAGAAGTCTCCCCACAAGGCCTTGGGAACGTAGTGCCGAGGAAGTCGACGCACACGCGTCTGCTGATTATGTGAAATGGAAGGCGGACTGCAAGAAGAAAAGAGAGCCCGAGCCCAAGCAAGTATTTTCTGAGAAGGAAAAGAGCTGGGCTAAGTCATTTTTGAACACACCGTCCCAAGCCGCGAAGAATCTGCCTGACGACTATGAACGTGAACTTCGTAGGCAAGCACTCGCGGTCAAGAGGAACCAAGAGTTGGCGGAGAAGCGGAGGAGGCCGAGAAAGAATTACAAAGCAAAAAGGGAAACAAGTTGCCCAGCTCGGGAACAAAGTAAACAATCGATCGCCCGCTCATAGTGAAAGCCGCCGGTCCGAACGATGCCCCCGATATCATAGCAGCTGCGGCAGCACAGGCCGGATTGACGTAGCGAGTGCCACAGAACAAGCGGCCAACTTAGGTCTGACTCTTCGTGCAGTGTTAGGCCTTGATGAGGCACCAATGAAGGACGTAGTATTTACATATGTGCGGAATGGGCCTCTCGTCGAGCCTGCGCAGAAAGAGGATCTACCTCGACAAATGACAGGTCTGCTAAATTGGTACAAGGCTTACATAAAACTTAAAAACGCCAAAGACTATATTTATGCGGAAGTTAGACCTGAGCATCACTTCAAACATTACTATATAACAATTCATCGGAGTGAATTGTTCCAGCTGTTCAATCTGCGCGAGCTCGACAAATCTATCATCAGTTGCTATGTTCTGTAAGTGATTTATTAATTTCTACCCCATCTCGTTCATTGCCTGCACTATAAATATATATATTGTCCTAACTATCTTGTTGTGTACGCTATTATGCAGAATGAAGAAGCGGGAAATGCGAATAAGGCGCATCCATGATGTTGGGTTCATTGACCCACAAATCGTTAATTCATATGTGTTAGAACACCACCCCTCCGACGTGGAGGATGACCTGTGGCGGTTTCTTATAAAACAGGAACTCAAAAGTGATATTCTATTT
Organism: Lolium multiflorum; assembly: GCA_030979885.1. Lineage (NCBI taxonomy): Eukaryota > Viridiplantae > Streptophyta > Magnoliopsida > Poales > Poaceae > Lolium > Lolium multiflorum. The sequence goes on from CM061750.1 coordinate 143,150,317, forward strand.
CCTTACCATTTTGGGTGAGTGTTTCTGTCTTGAGCACATTCTCTTTTGTTTACTCCATGCATGGTATGTGGCTAATCGATGAGTTATGCATGATGTGCATGTATCGTGTCCGCAGGTTCCACTGGATTCTGCTAGTAATTCAAATTCAGAACTCCACAGTTCTCGTCCACGACTCTCTGAATATGGATCCGAAGCATTGGGCCGACATGAGAAAAATGATGCAAAAGTAATTATTTTCATTCGTTTGCGCTCTATATCGATCGGCCTATTTCGTTCATCATTTCCTAATATCAAGTAACTAATTAATAACTCTCTTGTTCATTTAATTTTCCTTGCCTCGTAGGGTTTGGAGACGGTTCGTAGATCAAAAGGTCGGTGAATTCAAAAAAGAGCTACAATTTAAAAGGGCAAAGACTGCGACTGGGGATATTCAGCCACCGGGGACCAATCTATGTGGATACTATGTTTGTGAGAGGATCCGGAGATACACCACTGAGCGGCAGCCGTCTGAGAACAACATCAGGAGGAATAACCTCCGGACGACGCTTAGTCCAGCTCGCTTCCGACCACTTCAAGAGGAACTAGCTGGATGGTTCACGAGGGAAGTCATCGATCCTAGAGGAGAACACTATGTAGAGGACGTAGAACTTTATATGCACAAAATTATGTATGGAAACTTGTTCAAAATTGTATATGGTCATCCGATATTGAATATATATTGTATATTCCTCTTGAATTCTTTTTGGTTCTAATTTCAAATTTGTTTGAATTTGTACATTCATATGCATGTATGTAGTACCGTAGAATATGTGAAACTCCTTCAAAATTAAAACCCAAAAGAAATAAAACAATACAAATTAAAAAGAAACCAGATTTAGGGAGGGGGGCTAAACCCTAACCCTGCGGAGGCCTTTAGTCGCGGTTGGCCAGAAGAACCGCGACTAAAGGTCCTCCGCCCTGGCGCTCGCCTGCCGCCCACGTGGACGGGCCTAATTGGTCGCGGTTGCGCAACCGCGACCAATGGCCATTTTTCTACCAGTGCTATGTTGCTGTGATGCTCACGTGTAGTTTTGACTTTTTACTATTCTAGAATCTGCTGTTGTATATGATGTATTTTATACTGATCTGAATACTGCTGATGTATATGGTTGATTTGGTACTGATATAGATACCGCTGCTATATACTTTTGATCTGTTACTGATTTATTTAGTTTATCAAATGAACTAAATAGATGGAGAAAGCAATTTGGGATGCATATCATATTAGGATTTTTTGTGAGTTATGTGCGAAAGAGGTTGGAGCTGGCAATAGGCCAGGGCCGTTCTTGAGCCCCAAAGGATATAAGAACCTTGAGGAAAGTTTCTTCCAGCAAACTAAGAAAAAATATGTGAAGAAACAATTCAAGAACAGATGGGATTCACTCAAGAAGGAGTACACTCAATGGAAGGAGCTGAAAATTGCTGTATCGGGACTAGGTTGGGGTAATAAGCTTGAAACTGTTGTCGCGGATCCTGAATGGTGGAGTGTTCACCTTCAGGTATATACACTTTATAGTCCTGAATATTCAAATTGTGCCTCATGTTCATGGTTCAGCTTTATTGATAATTTTTTCTTTATTCTCAGAAACATCCAGAGCATGCGAAGTATAGGAACGCAGGACCAGCCAACTTGGCTGAAATGCATAAAATGTTTGATTCTCGTCATGTCACTGGGGCCCAATCTGCTATCCCTGGAGAGACACCATTGGAGGAGATAACAGAGGTTGATGATGATGACACCGATGATGAAGAAGATGATGGTATCAAAGCAAAGCGCCGGAAACGAAAGAGCAAGGGTGATGATGAGTTAACATTATTGGATGAGAAGAACCCATTTGTCCGTATGTACAAGAAGACCACGGATGCGATACGTACAACTGCTGAAGAAATTAGCAGCAGCAAGACTCCTCCTTCGCTAGCTCCAACTATGAAGGAGGCAATGGTGATGGTTGGAGAATGTGGAGTTCAGGAAGGAACTCCTCTCTTTTTCTCTTCAACCATGCTTCTTATGAAGACCGAGTATAGAGAGATGTTTGCTTCGGTTGAAACCATGCAAGGAAGGTTTGATTGGCTCGAGAAAGCTCATGATCATATGTAACTTTTTCTTATAGATTTAATCTTTACTTAGTTTCCGTTGAAAAACGATTCTGGTTTTTACTAGTATTTGCCAATTTGTGTGTGAACTATTTCCGTGCTTGGATTATGTGATGTGAACTATATGTTGTTTCAATTAAATGTTGGTTGCCAAAAATTTCGGATGTATATTTTTAATTTCATGTTATATTATGCATTCAGTAATGGATATGTGACCTAATGTTCTTGTCACGTTCCTCTTTTAGATGGCTGAAATTAACAATGAAGATGATGATGGTGTAAAACAAAAGTTGGAACTCCTACTCAAGTTAAGTTTTGATGCTGCCATGTTGGGTATGATGGCTAGTCGGTATACTGATACTTATTTGAACAAGCAACCTAGAAGGATTGCAGTGCAAACTGGTTATGAATGGGTGATGGAGAAACTATCTCGCCGAAAATCTTGCTATAAGATGTTTAGAATGTATCCGGATGTTTTCATGAGCTTGCATGATCTCCTCGTGAGTACATACGGGTTGGAGTCAACGAGAGAGATGAGCTCTATTGAATGTCTAGGCATGTTCTTATGGATGCTTGGAGGGCCACAATCATTTACCCAAGCTGAAGATCGCTTTGTTAGGTCGACTGAAACAATTCCTAGGAAATTCAAGCATGTATTGCAATGCGTTTATGCTCTAGGAGGAGACATCATTGACAAAGGATTAACTTGTCAATGCCTACAGATTGTAGACTAGGGTTTTGCTAGAAGTAGAGGGCAAGTAGATCTCGAAGGTTCAGACGAAAAGTACTCGACGATTACAAAAACTAGGGTTATGTTGGCAGTAGATTCGGTCCTTTCTTTGTCCCTCGACTCCCCCTTATATAGGAGGCGGAGCCGAGGGTTTCGTAGTATACAAGTTACAGAGTCCGGGAGGGTTTCGTACCCGTCCCGTAAGATTACAAGTCTCTATATTTCCTAATACAATCTATCTTTCCTTGACACTAAATGGGCTTCCGAATCTTCTTATTCTTCGAGTCCTGGACCTTCAATAAACCCGGGTACCACCTTCGGCAGGACCATTGGGGATGCCTATGTCAGAGCCCCCGAGATTTTTCTTGAATCGAAGAATCAAGGAAAATCTCCAACTTTACTCATCACATAATCTTTTGACATGCAATCACTATTTTGTACAGGGATAACGGTAATTGGGGCTAGTTCATCTGACGGATCAGGTACTAGTTAACTGCTCTAGTGGCAATCCGCAAAAACCTACTTCAAGATCACGTCCCTGGACATGATCTCGGGATACTGGTGTAAACTTCGACAGTGCCGCTTAAGGTCTTACCATTCTGTCGAGTCCAGTATATTTTATCGGGTACCTAACGCGTCCGTTAGGATTTTTCGTATCTGTTGATACGGAAAAAGTAGCAATCCGCCGAGACGGTGCCACGCCGCTCAGAACGGATCTGGGGTCTTACCTTCGCAAAGTTTTGCGCATTCAGAGATTTATTCGCGACTTTTAGCGCTCTGAGAATATATTGTCGAGTACTTTTCGGCTGTTGGAATAGCACATTTTATCGAGTCATATTTGATGACTTTTTTGTCTTCCCGATGGGAGTATATGTAGAGTTATCTGTGTAACTCGAAATATACTCACTTTTAAAAATTCATCGGGCACGCGAACAGCGTTCCCGATGGGAGTAGCCCCAGGCTACAGCCAAGAACTTGTGCTTGGGTGTAGGCTCCACAAATTAGTATCCTTTGCCGCTATATTTATAATCCTTCGATATTTTTATATCTATCGGGTGCGCGACCAGCGCTCCCGATGGGAGTAGCCCCCGAGGCTATGAACAAATGCTTTCATTTGGTCATAGGCTCTCACCATTTCTATCTTGTCATACTCGAAATTTTCTATTTTTCCAAAGTAGCCCCCGAGCGTTTGGGCAAAAACTTGTATTTGATCAAAGGCTCCCGAGATAGTCTTGCGTTGTCGATAAACTTTTTGAAACCTCATAGTCGCATTTTTCTTTTATCTTGACGACATCATTGCTGATGATAGCCACGATTTCTATTTTGGAAACTGACCATTACCGCTTGTTTCGCTGCCTTGTGGGTCCCAATTCCTTATCGACGGACACGTCGTGCAAGTGGGGGACACATGTTCTCCCCTTTTTCTGGCACACGTTCTGTAACCTCGTCAATGTTAAAATACCATTGTACCCTTGTTTCCACGTGGCGATCATCTGCTGCATTCTTTTTCATCCAACGGTTCCGTCGCTTCACCGCACCTCTATATAAGATCCCCTTCTTCTTCCTCGAACACTTCCGCTCGCGCCGTTCCCCTGCTTTCCTCTGCAAAATTTCCTCCTGCGCTCCTCATCTCCCAAAGCTCTTCTTTTCGTAGCTATACCTCTCCGCCATTGTTGATGCCACCGCGTCGATTGACCAGGCACAGCACACCTGATTCATCGATGGCTGCCGCGGATCTAGGAGCCGCGGAGTGGGAGAGGTCCAAGATCACGAACCAGGACCTCAATCTCTTGAAGAAGCTGGGGATTACCAAGAAATCCAAAGCGGTTTGCTTCCCCAGTGAAGAAAGCTACCCAACCCCTCCAATGGGGTATCGGGTAAGTTTTGTTGATCACCTCATCCGCGGTCTTTCCGCCCCATTCACCCTTTTCTTCGGGGTTACTTTATGTTTATGGTCTCCAACTTCACCACCTCACGCCCAACTCTATCCTTCACATTTCTATCTTCATCACCCTCGCGAAGCCTTCCTTGGTGTCCAGCTAACCGGCATTATGGAAGCGCATTTTCTTCTGTCGCCGTAATGGCTCTCCAATGTCGCCTATAATATAGGCGGCGTTGTTATTTCGCTCTTCTGTCAACTACTTCGACGTCAAACTCCCGACTCCGTTCAAGGGTGGCGCAAGAAGTGGTTATACATTCGTGAAGAAAACCATGGATGCGCCGAAGACAACATTCCTCCTTTTGACGGTGCCGAGAAAATCCTTCGCCGCCGTTCTTGGGACGCAGAAGCTACCGAGGAAGAAAGAACTTCGACAGAGGTCCTGATGACTCGCATCCATGAGTTGCAAAATACTCGTGGAAAAGAATTATCAGGCATCCAAATTACGGCGTACTTCCTTAGGACTAGGGTGCAGCCTCTTCAGCTCGCAAAACCCTTTCTGGAATTATGCGGCGATGAAGACACAGATCGCTTGTCGACGAATTTGGAAGTCAAGGATTTGGATAGGCTTATTCGAAAGATTTCATCTCTCAAGAAGAAAGACTCTATCCCTTCCACTTGTCGCGTAAAACCATACAGCGCCGCCAATGCGCTTCCTAAGGTAAACATTGTCGCATAATTTGTTGTTGCCTTGCTGTTTGTGTTGTTACTCCTTTCTGACCTCCTTCCCTCTTTTTATACAGGACCACCCAAATCTTGTTTCACTTCCTCCTCTTTCTGAAGGTGGGGATGTCGAAGAAAGGGCCGTTATCTCCGATGATAACCAGGATGCCCCTCTTTGCAAATGAACCCGCAGAATCTCGAAAATCTGCGGGATCGACGAAAAGGATGTCTCTGAAGCCACTGCGTCGGCACAATCTCCTCCTCCTGCTGTTTCTCCAAGGAACAAAAGGAAAAGATATGATGCCGAAGATTCCGGCACCTCCAAGGTCGAAGAAGCTGTCCCTTCTCACCAGAAGGCAGGCTATGATCCATACCTCGAGGCTCTCATCAGTTCGTAAGTACCCTTTTCTCTTGTTTATTTGTACTCGAAGATTCTTGTCTATCTTGTTTTTTATATTGTCGACATTTGCTCGTAGTGATGATGAAGAAGAAGTACCAACTGCTGATGTGGCTGCTCGAACGAGTACGTCACATACATTAGTCGCCTCGGACGCCAGTTGAAGGAGAAGAAAGGTCGCCTCCTCGACAGAACGTCGGCGCTGCTACTCCTCCGTCAAGCCCCTTGTCCCTTCACCAAAAGGGCAAGGGTTGAAACAATCCCGAGCTTACTCTTCAATCGAGTAGCTCTTCTAACCCTCTCTTGGATGATGTAAGTTGTTAACGCTCTTGTCGCTGTTTATATTTTCTCCGTTTGCTCCTATGTGTCGTCATTTTTCCCATACCGACATTTTCTTTCTTTGTCTCTCCTTGACAGCCTATGATCAAAGAGCTTCTTCGCATCGGTGCCCAATTCGTTGGGTACCGTGACTACGCCAAAGAAACTGAAGGTAATGCCTGGCTACTTTTTGCTTCCTTTCTGCATGTGGACGTTTATAACTAATCTTGTCTTCCTTTTTGGAGAGAAAGCCAACGAACGTGCTGACACACTTGCTCAAAAGTTAGAGCAATGTGAAGAGGCTCGTAAGAAGGCCGAGTCAGATGCTGTTGAAGCTAGGCAAGAAGCTGACAAAGCTAAGGCCGATGCTGCTGGTGTCGAAGATCTTCGAAACATCGCATGATGCCGCCGCTAAGCGAGCACATAACTGCGCAATCTGCCCGTGAAGCGGCGATCACCAAGCGCATAAGGACACAAAATCGTCGCTTTGTCAAGTATTTGCACCATTTCATATCCTTTGGATTTTTTTTTTTTGCACTTGTTTGTTGACCAAATTTTCTATTTTTATTTTGACAGATAGGACCTCTCAAGAATTTGAACTTGAGAATCCCGACAACGATTCTCTTCTTGACGCCGTTTCATTCCTTGAGTTTCATGGGACGGAAGCGCGTGAAGGCATGGATGAAGCCAAGGCGGGGTTGTCGAAGCTTTTCCCCTACTTCTTCCCGAAGAAGAGGAGCCCGCGACTTTCCTTGGTCTTGCCAAATGCTTTAATCCTCCCGAAGATCTTGGGCTGAAGATGCGCCATGAGAACATGAAGGTTGCCGTGGAAAGCACCGTTGCTCTAGTTGCTGACAGTCAACAGACTATTGACTGGGCCAAAGTTGGCGACACGGAGCAGATAGAGCAAACCAAGTGGCGATCATTGATCAAGGCGGCAAAGATGAACACGAAGAAAATCCTGGCCTATCTCGGGATCAAGCCATCTTCGACTCCTAGCTCGTCAAGGCCGGAGGTCTAATTGAATGCCTTTGTCTTGTCTATTTTTTGCTTTCTTTATTTCTGTTGTCGCCATTCTAGCCTTGGCGACAATTATCCTGCCAGTCCCTTAGGAGAACTTCTTTTGTAATGACCATGTAAATTTTCTAGAAGCAATAAAATTCCTCTTGGTGCTATCATTGATCCGGGGATTTTCTTTTCCAGTTGATATTTGATAATTATTCAACCAATCCTTGCTCTCCCGATGCTGCTCCCGCGTCTTCCTTGTCGAAGAAAGTAAAAGCCGATGACAATTTCCTTGAAGGTTCTTCAAGCACACCTTTGTCGGAAGATTTACAGAACTTCGACAACAACTTCAGTCCACGAAGAAACAAACTCTAGCAATGATGGAACAATCTCGAAAGCGTCTGAACAAGAACGACTTGCTCGTCGACAAGCCGAAGAGGCTATGGCTGCCAAGGATGCTGCTGTCTTGGAAGCAAAAGGAGCTAATACCCGAGAAAATAGCATGCTCGAGCTGATGTTGGAAGCTAGCACGGATATGTTAGGTATGTATCTCAGACGTTATGATGCCTTCTCTTTGTTTTGCCGTGCCTTCTTCCAAGTTTCTTGCCTTGTTGTCTAATAGGCTCAGTTCTTGATACTGCTGCCGAAGATCGAAGGGTGAATGAGAGAACGAATCTTCTTGTCAACCTTTCCCTTAACCATGGCTCTTTGTTTTGGGCCACTCCTGAACGAACCCAACAGATGGTCAGATTCCAAGATCGTGCTTGCCAAGTACGCGAATTTCTAAATTTTTGCACGACAACGTTGACCCTTGTTTTCAAGACTTTGTTTCCTCGGAATGAGGTTCCTGCGACTCATCCTGAATTGCTAGAAACCTTCAGAGATGCTCCTCGTATTCATAATTTCGTACGAGCCCAACTGACTGCTGGAGCAAGATTTGTCATGATTATGATACATATTTGCCATCCAAAGTTAGACCTGTCGACGATTGTCGTTGATTGCATGGCGAAGAAAACGCGGCGGAAGAATAATATTGATGCAATCAACGAGATGGTGACTCCTGTGGCCGAGTCGATGATAGACGAGCTTCTTCGGATGGATTCAGAATTCTTCGTCAAGGGATCTTATGCCGAGCATAAAACAACCAGAGGCTTGTCAATAGATACTATTTTGGGTTCTGACTGATTTGTAAAACTTTGTCGAAAACATTTGTTGTATATCACAGAATGCTCTATATTGTTGGAGCCCCCGAGCCTTTTGGCTGGAGTTTGTACTATTTTTATCTTCCCAAGATTTCTTCCTGTGCTGTAATAAAACACCTTGATGGACTGCAGGATCTTGGTGTCGAAGTTCTATATTTTTTGTCGGGTTTTTGGACCAAAGTGATGAGATTTTCTGACGTGTGCACTATATTTAATCATGACCAACTTCCAATTTATGTATTTGGCGAGGTATTATTGTACCAAGGCGAAATATTTTCGATAAATCGAGTTTGTCTATTTTGATATTTGAGGGTGCAGAACCCCCGAGTATGTCGACGAATAAGAAGCATATCTTTACTATCTTTATTATATTGCAGCACCGCGAGCCGCCTCATTAAAAACCTTTCCTGCCCCACTCGGTGCCCCGAAAAGGAAAAGAGTGCGTCTGAAAACTCGCGGGCGTTTCAGTACATTATATGTTTACAGAGGAGACTATATTTTGCTCTCTAGGCGTATAAACGCCTGAGCTGCGCCACGTTCCAAGGATTTGGCTCGACGTTCCCTATCTTCTTGTCCTTGATTCTATATGCTCCTCCTTCGATGACTTCTGTGACGATGTAGGGTCCAAGCCATGGTGACTCGAGTTTTTCGTGACTTTTTTGATTGAGTCGCAAAACTAGATCACCAACTTGAAAAGATCTTGGCCGCAATCTTCGACTGTGGTAATTCTTCAGGTCCTGTTGATATTTAGAGACTCGTGACAGAACTTCGTCTCGAGCTTCAGTCATGCATCTACGTCGTCCTCCAAGGCTTTTCTCGAGGTTTCTTCATTATATTCCGTAACTCTTGGGGAATCATGCTCGATTTCTATCGGCAGGACTGCTTCGGCTCAAACGGCGTTTCCTGTGTCGCCGTATTTGGTGTTGTTCGGATACTCCATAATACACTTGGCAGCTCCTCCAAGTATGCCGAGCTTTTCCAGTGGTCCAGCAGGCGTTTCTTGATGCCATTGCAGATAATGCCATTGGCTTTCGACTTGTCCATTGGTCCGAGGATGCGCAGACGCAAAACTCAACTTAATGCCCACTGCGCAATACGCTTTGAACTCCTTGGACGTAAAGTTGCTGCCGTTGTCTGTGACGATGCTATGAGGGACTCCGAATCTGAAGACGATGCTCTTCACGAACTTAATCGCCGACGCACCGTCCGGTGAATTTATCGGCTTTGCTTCGATCCATTTTGTAAATTTGTCGACAGCAACAAGCATATACTCATAACCTCCTGGCGAAGCTTTGTGTAGTTTTCCACCATATCGAGACCCCATTGAGCAAAGGGCCAAGATAGTGGGATTGGCATGAATTCTGCTGCCGGAGAGTGAGGTTTGGCGGCAAATCTTTGACACGCGTCGCAAGTTCTCACTATTTCCTTTGCCCCTCGATTGCCGTTATCCAATAGAATCCTGCTCCGAAAGCCTTAGCCGCGATAGCCCGGCTGCTCGCGTGGTGCCCGTATATTCCTTCGTGCACGTCTTTCAGGATAATTCTTCCTTCTTCGGTGTAACGCATCTCTGTAGCACGCCCGAGATACTTCGTTTGTACAGCTCCCCTTTTACCACAGTGAAGGCTTTTGATCTCCTAATTATTCGCCTTGCTTCAGCTGGGTCGTCGGGTATCGTTTTCCTTAGGATATATGAGATGTAAGCCTGCATCCATGGAATTTGCACCATCATGACTAACTCTTGCTCTTCTTCTTCTTCTCCTTGTCTTTGGTGATACTCGAGGTTTTCTCTTTCTTCTCCTTCTTTGTTTTTGCTGGCTTCTTGATCTCTTATCTCTTCCCAAAACACGCCTGGAGGTATTGCGAGACACCGTGACCCGATATTTGCGAGAACGTCGGCTTCATCGTTGCTCATCCTGCTGATGTGGTTTACCTCACAACCATCGAATAACTTCTCCAGCTCATTGTACACCTCTTTGTATGCTATCATACTTTCGTTGACCGCATCGCATTGGTTCATAACTTGCTGTGCCACCAATTGTGAGTCGCCGAAAATTTTCAGTCGGGTTGCACCGCAAGCTTTCGCCATCTTCATCCCGTGTATGAGAGCTTCATATTCTGCTTCATTATTAGACGCGTTTGGGAACGTCATCCGCAAAACGTACTTCAACTTGTCGCCTTCCGGTGATACTAATATCACGCCTGCTCCCGCACCTTCCAGTCTTTTGGACCCGTCGAAGTTCATGGTCCAAGTTCTCGATAAATCTGGGGTCCCGTGTTTTGTAGCTCCATCCATTCTGCAATGAAATCTGGTAAGACCTGTGATTTTATTGCTTTTCTTTTTCATACGTGATGTCCCGAGGAGAAAGTTCTATTCCCCAAAGGGAGACACGACCAGTCTGGTTTAGTATATTTGATAAGGGAGCTCGTTGACCACTATTATCGGGTGCACCGAAAAATAGTGTCGCAATTTTCTCCTGTCGTGAATACTCCATATGCCCTTGATATTGCGGGTACCGCTGTTTTGAGGGTGACAGCTTCGCTGATGAAATATACTGGCCTCGAACTCCATGAAGCTTGCCTTCTTCTTCTTTCTCGACTACTAAGGCCGTGCTGACCACCTGAGGTGTGGCTGCAATGTACAAGAGGAGGGGTTCTTTCTCTTTCAGTGCCACCAATATCGGTGGTGTCGAAATTGCTCGCTTGAGGTTCTCGAAGGCTCTATCTTCCTCGTTCCATTGAAATTTTTCCCCTTGTTTGATCAATGCATAGAACGGCAGCGCTTTTCTCCTAACCTGGCGACGAATCCGCTTAAAGCTGCGACTCGCCCGTTAATCGTTGTATTTCTTTCAGCTTTGTTGGCTTTCTCATAGTAACGATGGCCTGTATTTTTTCGGGAGCTTCAATCCCCTTGCTGATACTAAGAACCCGAGAAGTTCTCCAGGGAACCCCAAAAGAGCACTTTGTCGGGTTTAGCTTGAGGCAGAACTTGTCGAGATTGTCGAAGGTTTCTTTCAAGTCTTCGATCAGAGTCGACCCTTTCTTTGATGTTATTACGACATCATCAATGTAGACTTGTACATTTTTTCCGATCTGTGTTGCTAGGCACTTTTGCATCATCCGCTGATATGTTGCTCCCGCGTTTTCAGACCAAAGGGCATTGTTTTGTAGCAAAACACGCCATAAGGTGTGATGAACGCTGTCTTGGCTTCATCTTCTTCTTTTAATCTTATCTGGTTATAACCAGAATATGCGTCTAGGAAGGAAAGACGTTCGCATCCTGCAGTGGAGTCGATGATTTGATCGATCCTTGGGAGGGGAAAGTGATCCTTGGGACAATGTTTATTGAGACACATGAAGTCGACGCACATGCGAAGGACTATTGTGTGTTTTTTCGGCACCATCACTGGGTTGGCTACCCACGTGGCTTCGGAGATATTTCCCTGATGAAACCAGCATCTTTGAGTCGATCTATTTCAGATAACATGGCTTTGCGGCTAGGCTCCAAAAAACGCCGCAAAGGTTGCTTACTGGTCTTGCGAGAGGATCCAAATTGAGGTGGTGCTCGGCAAGTTCCCTGGGTACTCCTGGCATGTCGCTGGACACCATGCGAAGATTTTCCGGCTCACGGAGGAACTCGACGAGCGCGCTTTCCTATGCGACATCCATGTTTGCGGCAATGGACGTCGTTTTCATCTGGTCGGGTGGATCTGTACCTCTTTTGAATCCTTGGTTGTGTTGAAAGTTGGCTCCTTAGAAGATCTCCCTACCTCTGGCAGCACATCATAATCGGTGAACCTTGGCGCCGCATATTCTGCTTGCATCCCGAAAGTTTCTGACAGTCGATGAAAATCCTTGTCGCATTTATCGAATAACGCGAAACTTCCTTTAATTGTGATAGGTCCCTTGGGCCCAGCAACCTCCACAACAGATATGTATAATGCGGCACCGCCATGAACCTAGCATACGCTGGTCGTCCCAACAAAGCGTGATATTGCGACGGGAAATCCACAACTTCGAACTCCAAATTCTCTATCCCGTAGTTTTCTCGGGTTCCAAACTGAACGTCGAGGTTGATTTTGCCCAATGGGTAACTTGGCTTCTCTCGGTGTAATCCCATGGAAACGTGTGTCGGTAGGTTTCAAGTTTGCTAGGGATATGTTCATCTTCCTCAATGTATCTGCATACATGAGGTTTAAGCTGCCGCCATCTATGAAAACTCTCGACACGTCAAAACCAGCGATTACTGCAGGTAAGATGAGTGCTGATTGTCGTGTCGAGGAACTTGCTGCGGATGGTCTGCGATTGTGAAGCCGATGTCTTGCCCCGACCAATTTAAGTACTCGATCGGTGGAGGCATCTTCTCTGCCATGAACACTTGTCGCGAGGTTACCTTCTGCGCCCTGTTTGATGGCCTAGCTTTCTGAATCATCGAGACCGCACCGTTAGAGTTGGGGTCAACATAAGGAGGTGGATGTGGTGCTGCCGCAATTCTAAGCTGGTGCCGATTTTCGTCCGTAATTGCGGGAGGAGGTGGAAGATGGATTTCCTCCTTGGCCCCTGGGGTTTCTGTTCGTGGCCGGGCATTTGCGATTCCTGCGGCTCGCAACATTGCCAAAGCTTCGGCAATCTTTTTGGAGATGCCCTGACTGCCTCTTTCCATTGTTGTCAAGATAAAAATGCATCTGGCACGGACCGTTCATCATCTCTTCGGGGGACACATAAGGTCTTTGAAACCTTGGTCCATTGTTTTGTCTGTTGCCGCGAGAATCACTTCTATTGTCGCCTTGATGCTCGTTACTCCTTTGGTAGTCGTCCCGACTGTTTCCTCCAGGATTTCCAAACCAGCCGATATATGGCCGGGAGCGTCGTTGTTGTAGAACCGGCGAGAAAATCGCCTTCTATTTTGATAATTTCGACCACGATCCTCTTCGGCGACCTGTGTCGCTTGTTGTATATTGCGTCTTCTCCATCTGCCCATTTATTGGCTATCTCCATGAGTGCTGATATGGTCTTAGGGTTAGTTCTCCCTAAGTCCTCGACAAAATCTCCTCGCCGGATTCCTGCCACGAACGCATCTATTGCCCTCTCGTCAGATATATCTTCTGCCGAGTTCTTTATGATGTTCCACCGCTGTATGTATTTCCTCATCGACTCGTCGTGTTTCTGTCGACACGCTCTCAACTCTTCCAATGACGCAGGTTTTTTGCAGGTAGATCGGAAGTTTTTCACGAAGACGTCCTCGAAATTATCCCAGCTGTCGATGGAACTTGGGGGAGTTTCTTTATCCAAGATCTCGCGGCACCGCTCAAATGAACTTGGATACTTTGCATAGCTGTTGCTCTGGTTCCTCCTACCAGCTTCACCATCTCGAGATAATCCACGAGCCAATCCTCGGGATCTTGCAGGCCGTCGAATTTCTTGAAATTTTCGGGTAGTTTGAACCCTTTTGGGACTCGAGTCTTTCGAACTCTTCTCGTAAAACACGGGAGCCCACACATATCTTCGTCGGCAACTTCTGGTGAGTACTGACGCTCCCTTCTTCTTGTCGCGCTCTGTCCACCCTTACTTGGACTGCTGTGTCTCTTGCTCCACTTGTTCTTGGAGGATCTTGAACTGCTACGGTGGGTCGTGGACTATTTTGCCTAGGATTTTCTTCGGGAGGCGTTGTTGCAAACGCTGTTCCCATTACTCCTACTCCGGCCATTGCCATGTTGAACAATGGTTCTCTCGGATCCCCAGGAGGTGGTCTGGACGCCAGGATGTAAGCTTGTGTTGCCATGTAACCTGCCTCTTTTGGGATGATATTTCCCCTTTCATCGATCGACATAAAGGACATGTCGAGATTTTGGATTATGTTTCTCTCTCTGCTTCGGGTATGTTTTGCAGCCGAGACATTGCTCTCCTCCGAGCTTCTCCGTGACTGTCTCCCGAAGTTCTTGATTGTCGACTTAAATCTGCTCTGCCTGCTTGATGCGGAGGCTGCCTCTTTTCTTCTATTTAGTGATGTTGTCTGTTTTTCCAACTCTCTGCTTACTCGAGCAAGTCTATATTGATATGCTTGTAGTTCTTGTGTAGTAGCAGTGGTGGTCATTGGTTCTGAACCATCCATGGCTCTCGCAGCCCTATCCCACGCTGCTTGCGGGAGTTGGACTTGTGCTCGAGTTGAAGTTCCAGCATATTTAGTGCCTAGGCCATGTCTGAGATCAGCGGGATCGACGTATGGATTTCCCAAATCGTCGAAAGCCTCTAACGTTTCTGGTTCGATGCCGCTTCTATCGCATAAATCTGATGATATTTTGCGCATTGATTTTGTCAGATTGGTGACACCATCATATAGATTGGTGAAGACCTTTCCGATGGCAGCAGATTTGTCGATGAAGTTGAAGCTGTCGACGCTGTCGGAGTCGCTGCTTATAAAGGAGTCCGCAGACGACTCGAAGGATGTATTGCTAAAGATCTTGGCGAGCTTTCCGCTTGCCTTGCTGTCGACGAAGCGTGGCGACGAAAACTCCTCGTCACTCGACGAAAAGTTAGAATCGATCGCTGAAAATTCCGACGAGATCGGAACTTCGAGACGGTAGGATCCTTCCTTGTTGACGCCAAATCGGAATTCTTCGAACGTCATGATGATGGGGTCCTCCAGATAGGCACATGCATCCATACGGGAGGGCGGGTGAGGAATAAAATTGAATAAATCAGTTTTCCCCTGTTACCTCGATCCATCGCATTGCTTGCTGTCGACGAAGTCGAAGATCTTGAGCGTGCCATCGAGATCAGCTCCTTGCAACCTCTAGTTCCCACAGACGGCGCCAATTGACAAAGGATTAACTTGTCAATGCCTACAGATTGTAGACTAGGGTTTTGCTAGAAGTAGAGGGCAAGTAGATCTCAAGGTTCAGCCGAAAAGTACTCGACGATTACAAAAACTAGGGTTATGTTGGCAGTAGATTCGGTCCTTGTCCCTCTACTCCCCCTTATATAGGAGGCGGAGCCGAGGGTTTTGTAGCATACAAGTTACAGAGTCCGGAGGGTTTCGTACCCGTCCCGTAAGATTACAAGTCTCTATATTTCCTAATACAATCTATCTTTCCTTGACACTAAATGGGCTTCCGAATCTTCTTATTCTTCGAGTCCTGGGCCTTCAGTAAACCCCGGGTACCATCTTTGGCAGGCCCATTGGGGATGCCTATGTCAATCATCAAACCTACCGATCCTACATTCGCACAGGTGCACCCAAGAATTAGGGACAAACGTTTCTGGCCTCACTTCAAAGGTTGCATTGGTGCAATTGATGGGTCACATGTTCCCATTGTAGTTCCCGCTAAAGAGACTGTGAACTATACTGGACGACATGGTTACACAAGTCAAAATGTGCTAGCGATATGTGACTTTGACATGAGATTTACCTTTGTTGTTGCTGGTTGGGCGGGATCAGTGCATGACAATAGAATCTTTAACCATAGCACAGAGAAGTACGAGACTATTTATTCGGCGCCTCCCCAAGGTATAACTCGTCCATATTTGATTTTATTGAATATTTAATTCTATGCTACGTCACATGTTAATTTTTTTTTATATGTGTGTAGGTATGTACTACCTTGTTGATTCTGGATATCCGAACCGAGATGGATACCTAGCCCCTTACAAAGGCCAAACCTACCATCTTCCGGAATTTCGTCTTCGACGCAGACCGACCGGGAAAGAAGAAGTGTTCAATCATGCCCACTCTTCTCTTCGAAATGTCATTGAGCGTTGTTTTGGTGTCCTCAAGCAAAAATGGCGCATCCTAAGGGACGTGCCACAATACAAGATCGCGAGTCAAACAATGATCATAAGTGCTTGCATGACGCTTCACAACTTCATTCGTGACAGCAAGTTACGCGACAAAGAGTTCGACAAATGTGATGCAGATGAAAATTACATCCCTGGATCTGGACGAGCGACACCATTACTTGGCGATGATGTTGCACTTGCAGTTGACGAGAACACCATGAACACCACGCGTGAAAGGATCGCGAACTCTTTGATGGCCGGGCGCCAAACATAGATGTTGTTAACAACAACTTTTGTGTGATACACTTTCTTTTAGTGAACCTTTGTCTTCATGAACTGCTTTATTTATTTTATTGGATCATGTGTCGTGCCAAAGCACTATTTTGAGGTATACTTTATGTGTGTTAACCATTATAATAAGTTAAATGAGCACTACAACCATGGATCAGCTTAGAAATATCAAACAAGAGCGGTCTCAACATCCAAGGGCATTATAGACGTTTACATAACACACAGCCGGTCAACAGCTGTCTTGCCAAACGACCAACCTTCATCACAGCTGCTTCTACAGCACAGCAGCTTTCCCACCACAGCCAGCTCACAGCCGCTTCAGCCCGCAGCCCAAACAAACAAAGCCTATGTCCTCCTTGGAGCATGGGTTAAAGGATCTCGCCCAAACCTTGATGCTATCCTTCCACTCTAGCCAAGGCAAACATAGGTAAAGGGCCACGGCAAACTTATCCAAGTTCATGACACCAAGTCCTCCAAGCTTCTTTTGGGCCACACACCCTGTTCCAATTAACATTGCATTTGGCCCTGGTAGTAGTATCCTTTGCCGAGCAAAGAAAAGCCCTCTCGATTTTATTGATGAACTTGATGGTGCCCGGCGGTATGACAAGCTGTGTGTTCTTTTTTCTTCCAGTTATCATCATTTTGACCATTTTCATGAATAACAGCAGGATAAATTGGCACTACTGGGCAATTCTATTAGCGCCGGCACACATCATACGTACCCAAAAAAGATATCGCACAGAACTGGAGTTGAAGCCAAGAAGTACTCGAGGACAAGAAGAAAAGCAAGCTAAGCTGAACCGTAGAAACACCTGCTCTGCTAGGATCAGAGCTTCGCAGAGCCTTCTTGTCTGCCAAGTACATGGGCGGAAACTAGCTAGCATGCAGGTGATGTTGAAAAGCTGCTGCGTGCGTGGTGCTCGATAGATTGTTTCAGAGAAGCGCGTGTATTAACATGATTGGAGCTCTCCCTGCGTGCTGCGATGCTAATTCCTGCTTAACCAGGCTAGCAGCAGCGTCAAACTTTGCGGTGCAGTCTGAAGGCGGCAAACTGGGCATGCGTCGAGAGAATGATGAGGACAGACAGGGGACGAGATGCAGCTTCGGAACCAACTGGCGGGAAGAGATCATCGTCTCCGTTGCCGCTTTACGAGATGGACGGCGGGCCGCGCGTCAGCAGGCCTGCCGTGCCAGCATCCAATGCCGGTGGAATCGGGCGCAGGCTCCTCCTTGTTTGCGTTACCCTGTTGCGTAGCAGGCTACCCTGCGAAATCTGGTCGTGGTGGTCAGTGCTCTCTCGCCAGATATCCAACATTTTTTTAGGATAGTACACCGGACAAGGTAACACGGCAAAAGTGTTCAATTTGGGGCGTTTCCCAAGCACTGCTATCTCTTTTGAGTCTCTTGTCATAGAACATTGTACCAACTACCAAGGTATTTAGATATTTGGTCACTCCTGCATATAAAAGTATTATAAGATAAACAAATAGTTAATAAAAGTATTTATCAATGAATGCGATCTTTCAAGTTGGATAAGATAGAGAAAATATCAACTTAATATCCCAAACTAAAATCACTACTGAAACAGGTTTTCCGTTTATAATACAAATTAAAAGAATATCTCCAATGAATACTAACCAAATGAAATGTATCTTATTATTATCAAATAGAAAGTATGTATCACGCTAAGAAACTCCTTGATTTCAACTACAAATAATTAATATATTTCTAAGTTTCCATATTTTGTATAAAAAATATTTTCGATGTTCACACACGGTGGCATCGTTTACTTAGAATATTTACTACTCAATGTTTGAGAAATACATATTTTCAAAAAGTAAACATAGTATTTCACCACAGTTTGTATTTACGAGGAAATTACATATGATATGTGGTGGAATAAATAGGTTGTAAAAATAAAAGAGTTTAATATAAAAGGACGGGAGAAGTAGTTTTTTCTCTCGAACACATGCCAAACCATGCGTCATTATATATTAGAAGAGGCCGTCAAGAAGACGGGAGCAAACCAGGTGTACAGCAAAGGCAAAGAAAAGAAGAAGAATGAAAAACAAACTATACAGGTTAACTTTGTTAACCTACTGTCACTCTACAGAAGGAGTGTCAGGAGGTCTGGTATGCAGTGGTAAACGACGTAGTGCTCTTGCACCAGCTAGCGACCATAACTTAGCCTCCTCAAGGATGGACTGAACCACATACTGGTTGTTGGGTGCGACGTTGTTCAAAGTAGCATCGTTCCTGGTTTTCCCAGAGCCTCCACATGGTGAGAATGATGATGGATTTGGCTCCTTTTTGTGTATCGGCATGTGTATTAATCACTGAAATCAACGGTTGTGTCTGGCATGCAGGTTGGCAAGTTGAGGTTGGTGCATATGTTAGACCAAACTTGCTGGGAGAAGGAACAGTGGACCATGATGTGTGCAATTGATTCAGGGTCTTGGTCGCACAAAGCGCAAGTATCATCATTGGTCAGGCCATGCCGTTGTCTCTGCTGATTAATCCAACATCTGTCCAGGGAAGCTAACCAAGCAAAGATTTTGCATTTAAGGGGAGCCCAACACTTCCAGATAGCAGCATGGTGGGGTGAGGTCATCGTTCCTTCGAAGACGGCTCTCTAGGAAGATTTAGATGAGTACTCACCAGATTTAGTTAGGTGCCAGGTCATGATGTCTGCGGAATCCGGGGTGAGCTGCTGAGCTTGAAGGATGTCGACCAAGTGTAGGAACTGTATGATACCGACGGCAGAAAGAGCTGCAGTGATGTCCTGAATCCATGCGCTTCCAGGGAGCGCAACCGCCACCTTCCTAGTTCTAAGGGCATGGGGTTTGACAACGATCAGTACCTCAAGAGCAAGGTCAGCGATGCATTGCTTGTCGATCCATCTGTCAACCCAGAACAAGGTCATCGCCCCATTGCCAAGATTTACATAAGTAGCAGCGTGCACGAGAGCATTGGTGAACTTGTTGGTTTAGATTGGGAAATTGGCCCAGGGTTTTGTTGTGTCAAAGTGGCGAAGCCATTGCCATCTGGCCCTAAGTGCCCAGCTCATGCGCTTGATGTCTAAGACACCTAGGCCTCCCAGCTCCGTTGGTCGGCAGATATCATTCCAAGCCATAGCTCAGTTGCCCCCATTGACATTACGACCATTCGCCCAGAAGAATGTGCGTTGACACTTGGTGATTGCTTCAGAGATCGCCTTAGGTATGTCGGTGGCAAGCATAATGTGTATGGGAGTTGCTGCCAAGACTGATTTGATGAGCACCAATTTGTCACCCTTGGAGAGCAGACCGGCGCGCTAGCCTGAAAGTTTTCCGTGCAGATTGTCGATGAGAGGCTGCAAGTCCTGGGCCCGGAGCTTCTAGATAGACAGAGGAACACCAAGGTACGGCATGGGGAAATCCTTGATAGGGCACCGGAGCTGTTCGGCAATGACTTTCCGTTCCTCGATGCTACAACGGATTGGCGTAGCTGACCTTTTGAGAAAGTTAGTGTGCAGTCCAGTGGCCGTGCCAAAGAATTGCGGAAGATCTCTGGAAGTTGCACAATCAGAGTTGGTAGGTTTGATGAAAACGACCGTATCAACATATAAGGATGTAAGACAAGCTCCACGGCTGCCAGGTAGTTGGAGTTCATGACCTGGAGGTCAAGAATTCAGCTCTTCTGGGTAAATGGCTGTTTAAGCTACTTACTAAGGATGGGACTTGGCAAACTATTCTTCGAAGAAAGTATATCGGTTCGAAGACATTATCCCAAGTGGTTTGGAAACCTGGGGATTCTCACTTCTGGGCTGGTCTTATGGCGACAAAAAATGTATTCTTTCGCCATGGTACTTTCTCAATCAGGAATGGAGCACATACGGTTCTGGGAAGATGCTTGGCTAGACAATGCACCCTTAAGTGAACAGTATCCTGCTCTGTATAGGATTGCTCGTCGCCAAGGTGATACCATTGCTACTGTAATGGCTACCTCACCTCCGAATGTGACGTTCAGACGGGTTTTACTTGGACAAAGACTTGTGGCATGGAATACCCTAATTCAACGGCTCGGAGATATTCATTTATCACCTGAACCAGACGAATTTAGATGGAACCTTCATGTAGATGGTACCTTTTCCGTAAAATCTTTCTACAATGCGATCCTTCTTTCTGACTTACCAGTTGACAACAATAAGAAGATTTGGAAGATGAAGATACCATTAAAAATTAAAATTTTTGGATGGTATCTTCGTCGTGGGGTTATTCTCACCAAAGACAATCTTGTTAAGCGGAATTGGCATGGAAGTACACGGTGTGTTTTTTGTCATCAGGACGAAAAATCAAACACTTATTCTTCCAGTGCCAGTTCGCGAGATCTATATGGTCTGTCATCCAAGTAGCGTCTACCTTGTATCCTCCGACTAGTGTCGCCAATGTCTTTGGCAATTGGCTTCATGGTATAGATTCAAGGTTTAAGTTGCTTCTTAGGGTGGGGGCGCTAGCAGTTATCTGGGCGCTTTGGCTATGTAGAAATGACAAGATCTTTAATGACAAAAACTGTTCTTTGTTGCAGGTCATCTACAGATGTACAGGTATTCTCCGTTCATGGTTACCTCTACAACGAGTGGAGAACCGACAGCTATTTACTGAGGTCTGTACACGGTTGGAGGCTACGGCGAGGGATACTTTTTCCCTGCATGGGTGGCAGCATAGTCTACGGATAGATGCCCCACCTACACTTTAGGCGTTATATGATTCATCGTTCCGATATGTATCTCGCCTAGTTTTTATTATTTATCCTTTTGGACTTGAGACAACAAAACGGCTGTGTGCATCCTGGTTATGCAGAGGCTGGATGTAATTGCTTATCAAAGTAATAAAGCATCCTTTATCGAAAAAAGGTAGCGCTGTGAGTAGACCAAGCCGAGCAGCAATGTCAACTAGGAGGTGGAAGATTTCCATAACTAGCACGAAGAGCATAGGGGACAAGGGGTCGCCCTGCCGGACACCATGATGGTGATAGATCTCGTCTCCGGGCAAACTATTGACAAGTATACGGGTGGAGGCTGTAGAGAGCAACAGACATACCAGGTTGATCCAAATGTGACCAAAGCCAAGGTGTTGGAGCAGCTCAACGATGAATGGCCAAGAAACCGTGTCGAAGGCGCGGGCAATGTCTAGCTTGAGAAGGACCGTGGGTGCCTTGGCGCGGTGGACAGTGTCGAAAGCCCTCTCGATTTTATTGATGAACTTGATGGTGCCCGGCGGTATGACAAGCTGTGCAATTCTATTAGGGCTGGCACACATCATACGTACCCAAAAGAGATATCGCACAGATACACAGAACTGGAGTTGAAGCCAAGAAGTTCTCGAGGACAAGAAGCAAAGCAAGCTAAGCTGAACCGTAGAAACACCTGCTCTGCTGGGATCAGAGCTTCGCAGAGCCTTCTTGTCTGCCAAGTACATGGGCGGAAACTAGCTAGCATGCAGGTGATGTTGAAAAGCTGCTGCGTGCGTGGTCCTCGATCGATTGTTTCAGAGAAGCGCGTGTATTAGTATGATTGGAGCTCTCCCTGCGTGCTGCGATGCTAATTCCTGCATAACCAGGCTAGCAGCAGCGTCAAACTTTGCGGTGTAGTCTGAAGGCGGCAAACTGGGCTGCCTGTGCCTGGCATGCGTCGAGAGAATGATGAGGACAGACAGGGGATGGGGCAACAGAGATGCAGCTTCGGAACCAACTGGCGGGAAGAGATCATCGACCCCGTTGCCGCTTTACGAGATGGACGGCGGGGCGCGCGTCAGCAGGCCTGCCGTGCCAGCATCCAATGCCGGTGGAATCAGGCGCAGGCTCCTCCTTGTTTGCGTTACCCTGTTGCGTAGCAGGCTACCCTGCGAAATCTGGTCGTGGTGGTCACTGCTCTCTCGTCAGATATCCAACATTTTTTTAGGATAGTACACCGAACAAGGTAACACGGCAAAAGTTATTCAATTTGGGGCGTTTCCCAAGCACTACTATCTCTTTTGAGTCTCTAGTAAAAATCCCTACCTCAAACTCACCATGGGCTATTAGATAATTAAATAATTAATTAACGCCTAAATATTTGAGCCAGAAAGTTTGGCTAGTCTCGAGACGGACAGTCCGGCTAGCCTAAAGACACACTGCCCTGTTACACCAACACCACCTTGGCTGACAACAAATAAAAGGTGCTCGTACCGGCATGCACTGCCGCGTAGTGCCTCGTGGCCGGTAAGTATCGCCTTGCAGTGTCTCCTACCTACCGGCCCCGCCCAACAAAGTCGCCGTGGCTTGTATGTCTGTTGCAACCTTTACCACTTTCATGAGCACTCCTATCGTCGCTCCTTCTTTGCACGAATTGCGGCACACCTTTCCTTCTTCCTTATTCATGAGGCATATAATCAATTTCATTCCGACTCGTTGTTGTACCACCATTTCCAAGCCCTTAGAACGACAAACTATCTATATCACTATATGGTATGCCTCGAACTTCACTTCATTTTATGCACTTACCAAAAAAAAACCCTCCGGAGTCCGGAACGCTCTTGGACAAACCACATGTTGACTCTGCTAAAACTCAAGGCCTTTTCGTGGAGTCACTCTTAAGTTTGACTGTATTGATTTTAGTACGTCCTATATATGTACGTAGTAATAATTTTATCGTTGCACTCATGTCATAGAACATTGTACCAAGGTATTTAGATATTTGGTCACCCGTGCTTATAAAAGTATTATAAGATAAACAAATAGTTAATAAAAGTATTTATCAATGAGTGTGATCTTTCAAGTTGGATAAGATAGAGAAAAATATCAACTTAATATCCCAAACTAAAATCAGTACTGAAACAGGTTTTCCGTTTATAATACAAATTAAAAGAATATCTCCAATGAATACTAACCAAATGAAATTTATCTTATTATTATCAAATAGAAAGCATGTATCACGCTAAGAAACTCCTTGATTTCAACTACAAACAATAACTTTCCATATTTTGTATAAAAATATTTTCGATGTTCACACACGGCGGTATCATTTACTTACAATAGTTACTACTCAATGTTTGGGAAATATCGATTTAAAAAAAGTAAACATGTAATTTCACCACAATTTGTATTTACGAGGAAATTACATATGATATGTGGTGGAACAAATAGGTTGTAAAAATTAAAAGAGTTTAATATAAAAGGACGGATAAGAAGGAGAAGTAGTTGATGATGATCGTGATTTCCACTACTAAAAAAATAACTGTCCGTGGATTTACTACCAATGGCGCACTATAATTGTGGTGCGCTGCTACTACGTACCAGTGGCACACCATGTAAGCCCCAGGAGTAAGGGCTCAATTAAAACACGCATGCCATAAGTAAAATTGTGTATGAGGGACCGCGAAGTCACCATGCAGAGGTCATGCTCACACACAGCTAAACTTCATGGGGCTCACGATTGGCCCTAGACCAGAGTGCTTCACCTTTCTATGCACTTCACAACATACACGCATAGTGCACATGATACAAGGGTGGAATATAGAATTACATATCACAACATCAACATCTACGACACAAAAGATGGAAATAAGGTTTATATAGCAAAGCTCAATTGAGCAAGATCCAAATATCCCTCAGAGGACACATGTCCCATCAGTAGATCATACAATAAGCAGAAGCAAATAATCTGGGTACAAACAAGATCTAAATGGGACTAAGAGTTCAGAAATAAACAGTCGGGGTGCTGGAATTTGTGGGTAGTTGGCCTTTGGCCCATGGCCCATTATCAAATTCTGAAACTCACATGGCCCATAGCAGCACTAGTGGGGACTAAAGTTTAGTCCCACGTTGCTAGTTGGGAGAGAGTTGGAGTGGTATATGCGAAGTGGGCTGTTCTAGTCCTAGTAAGTGAGTGAGAAGAGAGAGAGAGAGAGCCCTCGCGCACTCCTCCTCCTCCGCCGCCCGCCTCGCCTCGCCACGCCACGTCACGACGCGCCGCACCGCGGGTTGCGGGAATCTCGCCGAGCCGAGCTTATCTTTTTGCTGTTCGAGAAATTAATTGTGTAATCAATCACAATTATGAGCTATTAACGGACGCGTTAACTCAGCCGTTTTCGTTCCGGTTTTTCTGGATCGTCAACTCGTACGTGGGCTACGTCCCATGACCTTCCCGAGCCGCACTATATAAGCGCGACGAGAACCCTAGCCTGTACGGCCACATATGCGACTACTTGTTTCCAGTTCGCGCCGCCGCCTTCGTCTTCCTCATCCCGTCCGTCGGCGTGCACCGACTGCCGGACAAAGGCCTCCGGAACCCTGCCTCTCGTGAACCTGTACGGGTGA
The DNA here is from genome assembly GCA_030979885.1 of Lolium multiflorum. Classification (NCBI taxonomy): domain Eukaryota; kingdom Viridiplantae; phylum Streptophyta; class Magnoliopsida; order Poales; family Poaceae; genus Lolium; species Lolium multiflorum. Next base: position 143,175,105 of record CM061750.1, read on the forward strand.
GGGGCAATCAGGTTTTTGGGGAGCGCTCCGGCGCGACTACTGGCAGCACGACGTCGTCTTCGGACGACGAGTTCCTCCACACCGACAACTTCTTCCCGGACCTCAGCAACTTCTTCGACAACCTAAACATGGGCGACAACGACGCTGCTGCGAAGTATGTGATCTTGTCGTTTCTCTTTCAGTTTCTGTTAGAGTTTCTCCATCTAGTTTCTGTGATAGATGCGATCAGTTTGTCTTGTCTAGATGTGATCTGTTCATCTATCTTGCTAGTCTGCACGATTAGTTTATTTGTTATTTTCACAGTCATGATTTATCAATTATCTGCACGGATTATTTCATATGGATATTTGCTTATATGTTCAACAATCCAAAAACCTGATTATAGGCAAATCAATTCAAGCAGCATTGCTGCCGCTACTCGACCTCCCTCCTTTGATGGTATGCATTACAAGAGGTGGCACACAAAGGCAGTCCTATGGTTTACAAATCTAGGATGTTTTAGCGCCACAGATGCTAGACCTGAGGGGCCTCTCTCTGCAGAGGAGCAGGAAAGTTTGAGAAGGTCGACGCCATGTTTAAGGCGGCCTTGTTCAGCATTCTTGGGGACAACATTGTTGACCCGTACATGGCTTTCGACCATGGTAAAGATGCGTGGGATGCGCTCGAGGCCAAGTTTGGGGTCTCGGACGCTGGCACTGAACTGTATGTCATGGAGCAATACTATGACTACAGGATGACTGATGAGCGCTCCGTGGTTGAGCAGGCTCATGAGATTCAGTCCCTTGCCAAGGAACTCGAGCAGTTTAAGTGTACCTTACCGGACAAATTTGTGGCCGGTGGCATTATTGCCAAGCTTCCTCCTTCGTGGAGGAACTTTGCTACTTCTCTGAAACATAAGAGACAAGAGTTTTCCGTTTCGGATCTCATTGGCTCGCTTCATGTGGAAGAGAAGGCGAGAGCAAAGGACACACGCGCTCGTAGTTTTGAGGGAGGTTCCAGTGCCAATGTGGTACAGAAGAACTTCCAATCTCACAAGTCTAAGAATAAGAACAATGGAAAAGGCAAGTTTGACGAGAAGAACAAAGCCTCCAACTCAACCAACTTCAAAAGGAAGACTCCTTATAAGAAGAAAGGGAACTGCCATGTTTGTGGCGCTCCTGGACATTGGGCTCCTGATTGCCCAGAACGCCATGATCGGCGTGGGAACAGCGGCAAGTCCGCAAATGTTGTTATTGGCGTTGATACTGAGATGAAGGACATTGGGTACGGTATTTCCCCTACTGTCCTTTCAGTATGTAATTCTCCTGATTGGTGGATAGACACCGGAGCCAATACACATGTATGTTCTGATGTCTCTATGTTTTCTTCTTATCAGGTCGCAAGGACTTCCTCCGTGCTGATGGGAAACGGCTCACGTGCTTCTGTTCGTGGTGTTGGTACGGTGGATCTGAAGTTTACTTCGGGAAAGACCATCCAGCTGAAGAATGTGCAGCACGTTCCCTCCATTAATAAGAATCTCGTTAGCGGATCGCTTTTATGTCGAGATGGTTTTAAGTTGGTTTTTGAGTCCAACAAAGTTGTAATTTCCAAGTGTGGACAATTTTTTGGAAAGGGTTATGTATGCGGAGGCTTGTTCCGCTTATCTTTGTCAGACTTATGTACTCAAATTATTAATCATGTTTGCAATGATAGTGAGTCCGATATTTGGCATTCACGACTTTGTCATATTAATTTTGGGTGCATGACGCGGCTAGCGAATATGAATATAATTCCGAAATTTGCTATTGTCAAGAAATCCAAGTGCCAAGTATGTGTGCAAGCTAAGCAACCACGTAAGTCTCACAAGACTGCGGAGGCAAGAGACTTGGCACCGCTGGAGCTTATACATTCGGATCTTTGTGAAATGAATGGTGAATTGACAAAAGGAGGGAAAAGATACTTCATGACTTCAATTGATGACTCTACTCGATATTGTTATGTGTACCTCCTGAAATCTAAAGATGAAGCTCTTAATTACTTCAAAATCTTTAAAGCTGAAGCAGAAAACCAACTTGATCGAAAGATCAAGCGGCTAAGGTCTGATCGTGGTGGAGAGTATTTTTCCAACGAGTTTGATTCTTTTTGTGCGGAACATGGTATTATCCATGAGAGGACGCCTCCCTACTCACCTCAGTCAAATGGGGTGGCCGAAAGAAAGAACCGCACTCTAACTGATTTGGTTAACGCCATGTTAGATACATCGGGTCTATCCAAGGCATGGTGGGGGGAGGCGATATTGACTGCATGTCATGTCCTAAACCGTGTCCCCACAAAGAACAAAACCATTACTCCTTTTGAGGAATGGGAAAGGAAAAGGCTGAAACTCTCTTACCTACGAACTTGGGGTTGTATGGCGAAAGTAAATGTGCCGATACCCAAGAAGCGCAAGCTTGGACCAAAAACCGTGGATTGTGTTCTTCTGGGATATGCATTTCATAGCATTGGCTACAGATTTTTGATAGTAAAATATGAGGTATCCGACATGCATGTTGGTACAATTATGGAGTCGAATGATGTGACTTTCTTTGAGGATATCTTTCCTATGAAAGAAACGTCTAGCTCATCAATTCAGGAGATGCCTGTTCATCTACTCAGGAATTATTTCCTGAACCTACCATGGCTATAGAACACTTTGAAAATCCTGTGGAGGATGACAATGAAGCTCCCAAAAGGAGCAAGAGACAGAGGACTGCAAAGTCCTTTGGACATGATTTCATTGTGTACCTCGTGGACGACACTCCCACTTCCATTTCAGAAGCCTATGCATCTCTGGATGCTGACTACTGGAAGGAAGCTGTCCGTAGCGAGATGGATTCCATCTTAGCTAATGGAACTTGGGAGGTGACTTATCGTCCTTATGGGTGCAAACCTGTAGGATGCAAGTGGGTGTTCAAGAAAAAGCTTAGGCCTGATGATACTATTGAAAAGTACAAGGCACGTCTTGTGGCCAAGGGTTATACCCAGAAAGAAGGTGAAGATTTCTTTGATACATACTCACCTGTTGCCAGATTGACCACCATTCGAGTGCTACTATCCTTGGCTGCCTCACATGGTCTTTGATACGTCCAAAACGTATCTACTTTCCCGAACACTTTTGCTATTGTTTTGCCTCTAATTTGTGTATTTTGGATACAACTAACACGGACTAACGCTGTTTTCAGCAGAACTGCTCTGGTGTCTCGTTTTTGTGCAGAAATCCAACTTTCTGGAAAATCCTCGGAATTTATGCAGAAGGCCCTATTTTCGAATATTGACGGAGCCAGAAGGGCAAGAGAGGTGGAGGCCCGAGGGCCCCACACCATATGGCGGCGCGGCCGGGGGGGGCCCACGCGGCCATGTGGTGTGGCCCCTCGGCCGGCCTCCGACGCCCTTCGGACTACGTATTGGTTTCGACCAAAACGCACGGGAGAAGTCGAAGTCGCCGAAACCCTCCATAGAGCCGCCACATCGCGAAACTCCGTCTCGGGAGCCAGAAGTCTCCGTTCGGCACTCCGCCGGACGGGGAATTGGAGGAGATCTTCACCGCCATCACCGCCAACGCCTCCATCGACCAGCCATGTTTCCCCCATCCATGTGTGAGTAATTCCCGCTGTAGGCTGAAGGGGATGGTAGGGATTGGATGAGATTGGTCATGTAATAGTCATAAGATTGTTAGGGCATAGTGCCTAGTATCCGTAGATGTCACTTTTATGATATTGTTGCAACTTGTTATGCTTAATGCTTGTCACTAGGGCCCGAGTGCCATGATCTCAGATCTGAACATGTTATTGATTCATGAAGATATTCGTTGTTTATGATCTTACCGCAAGTTGTATACACATGTCGCTGTCCGGAACCAATGGCCCCGAAGTGACAGAAATCGGGACAACCGGAGGGGATGGTAGTGATGTGAGGATCACATGTGTTACGGAGTGTTAATGCTTTGCTCCGCTTCATTAAAAGGAGTACCTTAATTTCCAGTAGTTTCCCTAGAGGCCCGGCTGCCACCGGCTGGTAGGACAAAAGATGTTGTGCAAGTTTCTCATTGCGACTATATATGGAACACATGCCTATTGATTGATTAGTACTTGGATACCGTTTTATTATTATCTGCAAATGCCCATGCTTTGACTGTTATATGAGTTTCTCTCATCCATGCAACGCCCGTTAAATCCGTCCCCGTGCCTACAGTATTTTAATCCTGCTGTTTACTATAATCACTACTGTCTTTATTTCGCCGCGCTGTTATTTCACTATTTCCACGCCATAAAACCTTACCGATAAACTCTTGCGAGCAAGTCTGTTTCCGTGCAGCTGAATTGACAACTCCGGTGTTAAGGCTATAAGTATTCTTTGTCTCCCCTTGTGTCGAATCAATAAATTGGGTAATACTTCCCTCGAAGACTGTTGCGATCCCCTATACTTGTGGGTCATCAAGACTATTTTCTCGCCGTTGCCGGGGAGCATAGCTTTATTTGGAAGTTCACTTGGATTGATATTGTTCGCTGCAAATTCTCCATCATGGGTAAACCTCGCGATACTAAGATCGCCATATTACCATCCACTACAAGAAAAGGTACAACTCTTAGTACCTCTGCTGCTCTTGATTCACCATCTGTGATAAGTAAACTTGTTTCACCACCACAAGCTTCAAATGCTGGTACTTCTACTGAATCTGAAATTTCTTCTCATAATTGTGATGATGCTTCTGCTGTGCTTGATAATGATGGTTCGTTAGGATCTTTTCTAGATGCTACAATTGCTAAGTCTAGACAAATTGAAAATAAAACTCCTAATGAAAATGCTGCTACACCCGTTAATTCACCTGAGTCTGTTGAATATTCTAGTGATGATCTTGATGAAGATTATGTAGAGCTTGATGATGATTTTATTGAAAAATGCAATGCTACTAATGATGCAAGAAAAATTAAAAGTTGCTTGCAGAATGCTGTTAAATATAAACCATCTCCTGATCCTAAATTTGCCACATCTCCTATAAACATTAGGGATAAAGATTATGATTTTTCTCTTGATCTATCTCATATAGCTATTGTTGAGAAAACACCCTTTGTGGTACTGAAAAAGAAAGTGCTGTTGAACACATGACTGAGTTATCTACTCTTAGTGGCGTGTTTTCTGATGATGTCAAGATGCGTACTTATTTTGTCGCTAAAATTTTTCCTTTCTCATTAAAGGATGATGCTAAAACTTGGTATAATAATTTGCCTCCTGGTTCTATTAAAAGTCCAATTGACTTGCGTGATGTTTTCTTTACTTTCTGCTAGTGCTCAACATGTTGCTTTGCAGAGAATTTATAATTTTGACCAGAAGATGGAGAGAAATTGCCTGAGGCTTGGGCGAGATTTTGCTCTCTTATTAGAGCTCAGCCTGACCATGATTTAGAAAAGCATGATTTACTTGATATATTTTATAGTGGACTAACTATTGAGTCTAGGGCATACCTGGATAGTTGTGTGGTTGTGTTTTCAGAAAAGAACTCCAGACGACGCTGAAGAATTATTGCTAAAATAGGCCGGAATCATGATGATTGGTCTACACCTGAACCAACCCCGACACCGATAGTGAAGAAGAGGGGTATGATTAAATTGAATGATGAAGATATGAGGGAAGCCAAGAAGTCTCTTAAAGAGAAGGGTATTAAACCTGAATATGTGAAGAATTTACCTCCTATAGAAGATATATGTGAGACGATTCCCCCTTCATCCATAATTGAGGTACACTCTCTTCAACGCTTTACTAGGGAAGATATTCCGTATTCAAAATCTCCTGCTCAATGCTTAGATGAGTTTGATAATTATATTGTTAAGCAAGAAAACTTTAATATGAGAGTAGAGAATCATTTAATGGAAAATTCCCGAGCTATTAGTGAATTGCATGGTATTGTGGAGAGAACCTCCAATGATGTTAAGATACTTGTTAAACATTTTCAAATGGTTCAAACTCAAATTGATCAGCTTACTAAAGTGCAAAATGACTTGTTGGGAAATAATTCTAAAGAAGTAACAACTAGAGGTGGTGTTTCTACCCAGGATCCTCTATATCCTGAAGGGCATCCCAAAAGAGTTGAAAAAGATTCTCAACTAATTGATGCGCGTAGATGTACACGTCCGTTGGGAACCCCAAGAGGAAGGTATGATGCGCACAGTGGCAAGTTTTCCCTCAGTATGAAACCAAGGTTTAATCGAACCAAGAGGAGCCAAGAAGCACGTTGAAGGTTGATGGTCGCGAAATGTGATGCGGCGCAACACCAGGGATTCCACCAACTAGAACCTGCACAACACAACCAAAGTACTTTGCCCCAACGAAACAATGAGGTTGTCAATCTCACCGGTCGTAACAAAGGATTAAACGTATCGAGTGGAAGATGTTTGCAAAGAAAAGTAAAACAAGTAGATTGTATGCTATGGAAAGAATAGGACCGGGGTCCACAGCTAGAGGTGTCTCTCCCATAAGATAAAAGCATGTTGGGTGAACAAATTACAGTCGCAATTGACAAATAGAGAAAGGCATAACAATGCATATACATGACATGGTAAATATTGTGAGATTTAATTGGGCATTACGACAAAGAACATAGACCGCCATCCAACTGCATCTATGCCTAAAAAGTCCACCTTCAGGTTATCGTCCGAACCCCCTCCAGTATTAAGTTGCAAAGCAACAGACAATTGCATTAAGTATTGTGCGTAATGTAATCAATAACTACATCCTTAGACATAGCATCAATGTTTTATCCCTAGTGGCAACAGCACATCACAACCTTAGAACTTTCTGTCACTGTCCCAGGTATCAATGAAGGCATGAACCCACTATCGAGCATAATTACTCCTCTTGGAGTTAAGAGTAAAAACTTGGCCAGAGCCTCTACTAATAACGGAGAGCATGCAAGATCATAAACAACACATGAACAATAGATTGATAATCACCATAATCATAGTACTCTCTATCCATCGGATCCCGACAAACACAACATATAGAATTACATATAGATGATCTTGATCATGTTAGGCAGCTCACAAGATCTAACAATGAAGCACAACAAGGAGAAGACGACCATCTAGGTACTGCTATGGACCCATGGTCCAGGGGTGGACTACTCACTCATCACTCCGGAGGCGATCATGGCGATGAAGAGTCCTCCGGGAGATGAATCCCCTCCCAGGTGCCTGAGGCGATCTCCGTAATCCCCCGAGATGGACGCCGCGGCGGCGTCTCCGTAAGGTTTTCCGTATCGTGGCTCTCAGACCGCGACGGAGCTTTAAGCGAAGGTCAACGCGAGGGCCACACGAGGGCCCAGGGGCAGGTCGGCGCGCCAGGGCCTGGGCCGCGCCGTCTAGCCTCTGGCCACCTCGTGGCCCCACTTTAGGTCTTCGGTCTTCTGGAAGCTTCGTGCAAAAATAGGACCTTGGGCGAAAGTTTCGTCCAATTCCGAGAATATTTCTTTACTAGATTTCTGAAACCAAAACAGCAGAAAACAGCAACTGGCTCTTCGGCATCTTGTTAATAGGTTAGTTCCAAAATGCATAAATATGACATATAATGTGCATAAAACATGTAGGTATCATCAATAAAGTAGCATGGAACATAAGAAATTATCGATACGTTGGAGACGTATCAGCATCCCTGCTTAGTTCTGCTCGTCCCGAGCAAAACGATAACAAAGATAATTTCTGAAGTGACATGCCATCATAATCTTGATCATACTATTTGTAAACATATGTAATGAATGCAGCGATCAAAGCAATGGTAATGACATGAGTAAACAACTGAATCATATAGCAAAGACTTTTCATGAATAGTACTTCAAGACAAGCATCACAAGTTTTGCATAAGAGTTAACTCGTAAAGCAATAAATCAAAGTAAAGGTGTTGAAGCAACACATAAGAAGATTAAGTTTCAGCGGTTGCTTTCAACTTGTAACATGTATATCTCATGGATATTGTCAACATAAAGTAATATAACAAGTGCAATATGCAAGTATGTAGAATCAATGCACAGTTCACACAAGTGTTTGCTTCTTAAGGTGGAAGGAGATAGGTAAACCGACTCAACAATAAAAGTAAAAGAATGGTCCTTCGCAGAGGAAAGCATCGATTGTGCTAGAGCTTTTATTTTGAAAACATGAAACAATTTTGTCAACGGTAGTAATAAAGCATATGAGTTATGTAAATTATATCTTACAAGTTGCAAGCCTCACGCATAGTATACTAATAGTGCCCGCACCTCGTCCTACTTAACTTGGACTACCGGATCTTTGCATGCCATGTTTCAACCAAGTGTCACAAAGGGGTACCTCCATGCCGCCTGTACAAAGGTCCAAGGAGAATGCTCGCATTTCGGATTTCTCGCTTTTGATTATTCTCAACTTAGACATCCATACCGGGACAACATGGACAACAGATAATGGACTCCTCTTTAATGCATAAGCATGTAGCAAAGTTATTATTCTCATATGAGATTGAGGATATATGTCCAAAACTGAAACTTCCACCATGATTCATGGCTTTAGTTAGCGGCCCAATGTTCTTCTCTAACAATTTTGCATGCTCCAACCACTAAAATGATAGACCTTCAGACAAGACGGACATGCATAGCAACTCACATGATATTCAACAATAGTTGATGGCGTTCCCAAAACATGGTTATCGCACAACAAGCAACTTAATAAAATATAAAGTGCATAAGTACATATTCAATACTACGATAGTTTTTAAGGCTATTTTGTCCCATGAGCTATATATTGCAAAGGCGAACGATGGAATTTTAAAGGTAGCACTCAAGCAATTTACTTTGGAATGGCGGTAAATACCATGTAGTAGGTAGGTATGGTGGACACAAATGGCATAGTGGTTCAAGGATTTTGGATGCATGAGAAGTATTCCCTCTCGATACAAGGTTTAGGCTAGCAAGGTTATTTGAAGCAAACTCAAGGATGAACAAGTGCAGCAAAACTCACATAAAAGACATATTGTAAACATTATAAGACTCTACACTGTCTTCCTTGTTGTTCAAAACTCAATACTAGATATTATCTAGACCTTAGAGAAACCAAATATGCAAATCAAATTTTAGCAAGCTCTATGTATTTCTTCATTAATGGGTGCAAAGCATATGATGCAAGAGCTTAAACATGAGCACAACAATTGCCAAGTATCACATTATCCAAGACATTTTAGAATTACTACATGTAGCATTTTCCAATTCCAACCATATAACAAATTAACGAAGAAGAAACTTCGCCTTGAACATTATGAGTAAAGCCTAAGGACACATGTGTCCATATGCAACAGCGGAGCGTGTCTCTTCCCCACAAAGTGAATGCTAGGATCCATCTTATTCAAACAAAAACAAAAACGAAAACAAACCGACGCTCCAAGTAAAGAACACCAGATGTGACTGAATAAAAATATAGTTTCAGGGGAGGAACTGATGATGTTGTCGATGAAGAAGGGGATGCCTTGGGCATCCCCAAGCTTAGACGCTTGAGTCTTCTTAAATATGCAGGGATGAACCACGGGGCATCCCCAAGCTTAGAGCTTTCACTCCTCTTGATCTTAGTATATCATTCTCCTCTCTTGACCCTTGAAAACTTCCTTCACACCAAACTTCAAGCAAACTCATTAGAGGGTTAGTGCATCATTAATAATTCACACATTCAGAGGTGACACAATCATTCTTTTCACTTCTGGACATTGCATAATGCTACTGGACATTAATGGATCAAAGAAATAAATCCAACATAGCAAAAGAGGCAATGCGAAATAAAAGGCAGAATCTGTCAAAAACAGAACAGTCTGTAAAGACGAATTTATAAATGGCACCAGACTTGCTCAAATGGAAAAACTCAAAACTAATGAAAGTTGCGTACATATCTGAGGATCACGCTCGTAAATTGGCAGATTTTTTCGAATTTTCTACAGAGAATTATGCCCAGATTCGTGACAGACAGCAATGCTGTTTCTGCGCAGCGATCCCAAATATAACATCAACTTTGACATAGAAACTTTACTTGGCACAAAAACATGATAAGGAGAGGTTGCTACAGTAGTAAACAACTTCCAAGACTCAATAAAACAAAAATTGCTGTAGGTAAAAACATGGGTTGTCTCCCATAAGCGCTTTTCTTTAACGCCTTTCAGCTAGGCGCAGAAAGTGCAAATCAAGTAACATCGAGAGTAGAAGCATCAACATCATTACCTTGGGAGCTGGGAGTTTTCTCAACCAAGCATAGTATATTTGATATATAAGTTTTAGCGTCTCCCTTTTCATTAGTCTTAGGCTTGCTACTCTCATCGAACAAATTTTCCGGAACAAGCCAAGCATAGTTATTTTCTAGTGCGTCATTCATAGCTAGAAGTTTACATGGTATTGGTGCTTTGATTTCCCCTCCATCATTAATGTTATTAGTGTACATTATTCTATCCATGTCCATTTTTTCAAGGAGACCAATAAAATTGGTATGAGAACCTAGCATATTAAATTTAGCAAAAACCTTTCTAGCCTCTCTTGCTAGACCACCAAATTCTCTAAGAAGGGTTTCTAAAACAAAATCTTTCTTTTCCCCTTCTTCCATATCACCAAGTGTAAGAAACATGTGTTGGATTATAGGATTGAGATTAACAAATTTAGTTTCCAACAAGCGAACTAAAGCAGCAGCAGCAATTTCATAGGTAGGTGCAAGTTCTACCAAGTGTCTATCTTCAAAATCTTCAGTAATACTAACATGATTGAAAAATTCTTCTATATTATTTCTCCCAACTATGGACCCACGTCCTACCGGTATGTCCTTTGTGGTGAAATTAAAAGGAAACATGATGCAATAAGCAAAAAGTAAACTAGGCAAATAAGGTAAAGACGAGTAACTAATTAATTTTTTTTTTGTGTTTTTGATATAGAGAGCAAGACAGAAAATAAAGTAAAACTAGCAACTAATTTTTTTGTGTTTTGATTTAGTGCAGCAAACAAAGTAGTAAATAAAATAAAGCAAGACAAAAACAAAGTAAAGAGATTGAGAAGTGGAGACTCCCCTTGCGGTGTCTTGATCTCCCCGGCAATTAAAACAGGCTTGATGCGCGTAGATGTACACGTCCGTTGGGAACCCCAAGAGGAAGGTATGATGCGCACAAGTTTTCCCTCAGTATGAAACCAAGGTTTAATCGAACCAGTAGGAGCCAAGAAGCACGTTGAAGGTTGATGGTCGCGAAATGTGATGCGGCGCAACACCAGGGATTCCGGCGCCAACTAGGAACCTGCACAACACAACTAAAGTACTTTGCCCCAACGAAACAGTGAGGTTGTCAATCTCACCGGCTTGCTGTAACAAAGGATTAAACGTATCGAGTGGAAGATGTTTGCAAAGAAAACAGTAAAACAAGTAGATTGTATGCTATGGAAAGAATAGGACCGGGGTCCACAGTTCACTAGAGGTGTCTCTCCCATAAGATAAAAGCATGTTTACAGTCGGGCAATTGACAAATAGAGAAAGGCATAACAATGCATATACATGACATGGTAAATATTGTGAGATTTAATTGGGCATTACGACAAAGAACATAGACCGCCATCCAACTGCATCTATGCCTAAAAAGTCCACCTTCAGGTTATCGTCCGAACCCCCTCCAGTATTAAGTTGCAAAGCAACAGACAATTGCATTAAGTATTGTGCGTAATGTAATCAATAACTACATCCTTAGACATAGCATCAATGTTTTATCCCTAGTGGCAACAGCACATCACAACCTTAGAACTTTCTGTCACTGTCCCAGGTATCAATGAAGGCATGAACCCACTATCGAGCATAATTACTCCCTCTTGGAGTTAAGAGTAAAAACTTGGCCAGAGCCTCTACTAATAACGGAGAGCATGCAAGATCATAAACAACACATGAACAATAGATTGATAATCACCATAATCATAGTACTCTCTATCCATCGGATCCCGACAAACACAACATATAGAATTACATATAGATGATCTTGATCATGTTAGGCAGCTCACAAGATCTAACAATGAAGCACAACAAGGAGAAGACGACCATCTAGCTACTGCTATGGACCCATGGTCTAGGGGTGGACTACTCACTCATCACTCCGGAGGCGATCATGGCGATGAAGAGTCCTCCGGGAGATGAATCCCCTCTCCGGCAGGTGCCGGAGGCGATCTCCGTAATCCCCCGAGGGATTACGGCGGCGGCGTCTCTGTAAGGTTTTCCGTATCGTGGCTCTGCACGGGGGTTTCGCGACGGAGCTTTAAGTAGGCGGAAGGTCAACGCGAGGGGCCACACGAGGGCCCAGGGCAGGTCGGCGCGCCAGGCCTGGGCCGCGCCGGCCTAGCCTCCGGCCACCTCGTGGCCCCACTTCGTTAGGTCTTCGGTCTTCTGGAAGCTTCGTGCAAAAATAGGACCTTGGGCGAAAGTTTCCCAATTCCGAGAATATTTCTTTACTAGGATTTCTGAAACCAAAACAGCAGAAAACAGCAATCGGCTCTTCGGCATCTTGTTAATAGGTTAGTTCCGAAAATGCATAAATATGACATATAATGTGCATAAAACATGTAGGTATCATCAATAAAGTAGCATGGAACATAAGAAATTATCGATACGTTGGAGACGTATCAACTAATTAAAACTAGTGCTCCATCTAAGAAAAAGAAAAAGAAACATAAGAATGTTGTAGAATCCTCTGAACCTGTTAATGATCCTAATAGTATTTCTATTTCTGATGCTGAAACTGAAAGTGGTAATGAACATGAGAAAGATAATGATAAGAATGATACTCCTGATAAAGAAGAAATTGAAAAAGAACCTGAAAAGCCTGCTAAAAATAAAAAGTACACTAAAGAAGATTTTATTACTGAGAAACATGGTAATGAAAGAGAACCTTGGGTTCAAAAGCAAATGCCTTTTCCTGCTAAGAAATTAAAATCAAAGGAGAAGGAACATTATAATAAATTTTGTGATTGGATGAAACCTTTATTTTTGCAAATCCCTTCCTCCAATGATGTTAAATTGCCTCCTTATTCAAAGTATATGAAAGATATTGTTACTAACAAAAGGAAAGTCCCCAATGAGGAAATTTCTACTATGCTCGCTAATTACTCCTTCAATGGTAAGATTCCAAAGAAGCTTGGAGACCCAGGTATACCGACTATTCCTTGTTCCATCAAGAATAATTATGTTAGAACTGCTCTATGTGATTTGGGAGCAGGTGTTAGTGTAATGCCTTTTTCTCTTTATAAGAGACTTGATTTAGATAAATTGATACCAACTGATATATCTTTGCAAATGGCTGATAAATCTACTGCTATTCCTGTTGGTTTATGTGAAAATGTTCCTGTTCAAGTTACTCAACATTGCTTGATATTAACTGATTTTGTTGTGTTGGAAATGCCTGAAGATGATAATATGTCCATTATTCTTGGAAGACCCTTTCTTAATACTGCAGGGGCTGTTATTGATTGCAATAAAGGCATGGTTACTTTCAATGTTGATGATAAGGAACACACTGTCTATTTTCCCAAGAGGATCGATAAAGTATGTGGAGTTAATACAATTTTTAATGTGAAAACTATCAAAGTGGGATCCATTGATTGTCCTATATATGAGCCTAAAGAGGAATATCAAACTCTTGTGATTGGATCCATGTCAATTCAATATAAGGTAACATGATTGATTTGAGGTTTATTTCTTCTTATGTCATATAAAATTTATTTGGTAGCAAGACTTGATCAACCTTGTTAACAAGTATATTTTAATGCATAAGAGCTAAACAACATTTCTTTCTTTCTTTCTCCCTTCACCTATTTTACTTGCTGTAGCACTTTTGTTTTGCAATATGCTTTAGCTATTTAAGATTTTAGAAATCATTTTCCTGCGCAGTAATCATTAATTTAATACCCAGAAATGTGCATTTTTCGAAGTTCTCTAAAAATTACAAAAATTACACCGTTGGTCCTATTTTTCGACGAGGCACCTGGGAGCACCAGAGGATGACCTGTGGGGCACCAGGAGGTGCCACACCATAGGCCGGCGCGGCCAGCAAGGGGGCCGCGCCACCTTGTGGTGTGGGCCACCCCTTGCCCCACTACATCATCTCTTCCTCCCAGCATCTTCTCTCTCCCGAAAAAACTCGTACCAAGTTTCTCTCACTCGTGTTTCTCAAGAACTCGCGATTTTTCGATCTCCTTGCTCAGCCCAGATTTCTGTTTGAAATTTGGCACTTTTACTCCTTGGTATGTGACTCCTTTGATTGTCCAATTAGAATTTCATTTGGTTGAGTATATCTTGAATATTTTGCTGCTGTAGATAACATGTTTAGTGAGCTTGCATGCTTGTTCTAAGTGGTAGAAATTACTTTTGATGCATGATTAGTACTCTAGCAAGTTCCTATAGTAGTTCCCTTCAATTACATACCTTGAAATCAAATTTTATAATGATTGTTGAAAAATTTCAGAAAATGGAAGGGAGTATGCACCAACTTAACCAAGAAGAGTTGGAGGTACAGCAGGTCATGAGAGTTCATCGTGAAGAGGGAGTATACCCCTCTTATTACCCATGCACGGATTTTATGCGGAATGCAGGAATCCTGCAAGACGTTCAAACACTAATTTCCAATGCAGGATTGGGAGATTTTACTGTTGGTGAACCTCACCAATATGCTAAACTAACGGTGTCGGTTGTGCAGGATTTCGAATTTCACCGGTCTCAAACTACCCCATGGTCCGGTATAAGATTTATAACAAAACTATCGACTTGCCTTTCAGTGATTTTTGTACAGCAATTAGAGTGCCGCGGTGGGGATCCTGCGAGAAGATCAGGGGAACACCGCGGGAGCTCTCAAATCTTTATGCGAGGATTTGTAATGGGAGGAGCTTCTCCAATGATAGTGGTAAGATTAGTAGCATTCAACAGCCAGCCATCCGCTACTTTGCCTATTTCATTACAAAGTGCGTTCTTGCGAGAAGGACTGGAGGTAAATTATCTGTCCAAGATTTGGCTTTCTTAGCTGCTGCTTTGCAACATGATAGGACTTATAATTTGGGTGCTTTAATAGCTTGTATACTTGCTACTAACCGTGAGAAAGGAGGAATTTGTGGAGGTCTTATCGCCTCTCGCTTATTAGCTATGCATGGTGTAGGACCTCACCATTTAGATATTCCGCTTTCTATAGAGAAACTTGATGTTTTCTCCATGATCAGACATGAGTTTATTTCAGATGCATCTAATTTGAACAACCTGCATTATAGGATAACTTTGTATAAGAAAAGTTGGAGTATAACTAAGAAAATTGAAAAATTAGTACGCTTGCCTGCACCTGCTTTGTTTAACCTTGATGCCAGGGACGGGTGGTCGATCACAGAAAATGAGCTAAACGCATACATAGAAAGGGAAAGCCGTCGTGCAAGGGAAGATGTGGAGGAGGCCGAGGAGCACCCCGACTCTTCATCCGATGCAGCGAGCTCCTCATATCAACATCATGGTCATGTGGAGCCTCCACGATATTCTTCTGCACAGGGGCCCTATTACCACTCCATGTATGATCCACCGGCGTGGAACTCCGACCCTCGTTGGGAATGAACTCCACTTAGGCCAAAAGCCTAAGCTTGGGGGAGGTATACCGGCATCACTCATTCTTTTCATATTATGGTTGCTGGATACTTGTACATACTTGTTTAGTCCTTAGAGTGGTTTTCTAATGAGAGGGAGATGATATTTGGGGAAGTGCTGTCCAAAAACAGATTCTGTGCTGTTACCAAAAAAATTCGTACGCACAGCCAGAACGTTATTTTGAATTGCCAATTTTTGAGCATGTTCCCCAGGTTGTTATCTAACTTTCATTAGTTGAACACTTTTTGGTTTGAGCAATGGAAGATTTTTGTTAATTTCGATTTCTGTACTGCTGTCAGGATTTGGCAGATTTCTGTCATCCTGCTTTTCTGTGTTTCTGTTAGTTTGCATTCTTTTGTTTTCACTTTGTTTCTTTCCTAAAACACAAAAAGACCAAAAATATTTCTGTTGTTTCTCTTCACAATTTGTTTATTTGGTTCTTTGCTCTTAGTTTACTTTATTTGCTATCGTTGGTTTGCTATGAGAAAACCCAAAAAAAGATTTTGCTTTGTTTGCTTGTTTTCTTTCGTTCTTGTTTCTAATTCGAAAACACCAAAAATATTTGCTGTTCTTCTTTGGTTTGTAAAGTTCATCATGAGTTCAATGGTCTTCGGTGGCTGGAGCGTGGTTTTCATTTCATATTATCCAAGCTACACAAGTGAAAAGGCAATAATGACGATCTACGACAATCTGATTGTGGTGAGAGGCTGGTATGAACTCTATTTGCTTTCATTTTTGTACATATACTCATCCATGTGAGCATGCTTAGTTGGTTCATGTGAGGTATATGTTATTTGAGAAAGTCTAGTAGTTCATGATCTCTCATGTTTAGTTTCAATTTATTAATATGAGTAGCATGTCATGGATGTTTGCTTGCATTGTTTTATTCATAACTAAGTATGGCATTGTGGTATCCTCCTCTGAATAATTCATTTATATCGACTTGGCACATGCTCACGCATGCATATGACTGAACAAAAAGTCAATTAAGCCTCGATGATTTATATTGCTTCAGAGTTATTGTATCACTTTTATGCCTCCGTTAATTTATTTTGCCGCAAGCATGATTATGACAGTTATTGCTCTCTTGAGTTGTCGCTCCCTAGTCTTTTGCTAGCCTTCACTTGTACTGAGCGGGAACGCCGCTCGTGCTTCCAAACACCTGAAAACCAAGTTGTTCCAAAGTGTCCACCATAAATACCTATGCATGGCATTTCAAACCATTCCAAGTAAATTCTCATGCGCTACCTTTAAAACCTTCAAAATGCTTCTCAATTTGTGTTAATGTTTCATAGCTCATGAGGAAGTATGTGGTGTTTAGCTTTCGACCTTGTCATTTACTTTTGACGGACTCTCATATGGACTAGTGGCACATCCGCTTATCCAATAATTTTGCAAAAAGAGCCGGCAATGGGATTCCCAGTCCCGAATTAATTAACTTAAATAGACACTCCTCCATGGTTTGTGATTGTTGGACGGCACCCGAAGGATTCGGTTAGCCATGGCTTGTGTAAGCAAAGGTTGGGGGAGTGTCATCATCATAATAAAACTTAAATAAAAAGGCACTCCTTCATGGTATGTGATTGTTGGCAGGCACCCGAGGATTCGGTTAGCCATGGTTTGTGAAAGAAAGGTTGGAAGGAGTGCCAACCAAAAATAAATAAAATGGGAGCCGCTCTTGTGAGTCCGGTTGATGAGGTAGTTAGTGTACCCATTACCATTCGTTGACAACAACAAACACCTCTCAAAATAATTTTACTCCTGCTTTACAAATGAAAAGCTCTAGCGCATGTTAATCCCTGCTTCCCCTCTGCGAAGGGTCAATCTTTTACTTTTATGTTGTGTCTCCATTCTTTCTTTGAGCACTATCTTGAGAGCACAACTGTCATTCTTAGTATAATATGCTTGTCTCAAAATATGATTAATTGTGGTATAACTTTGATGCTTTTATCTTTGACAATCACTAATTCTAGTCTTTCTATGAACTCAAGAGGTGCCTCGGCATTTATGTTTTGCCGATCAAATACAGGCAAGCGAGATACCACTTTATCATATTCTCTTATGAACATTGCAATCCTGCTTATATACATGATTCATGGTGCTTATTATTAATTGTTGGTACCTCTCCATGATTGACATAGCTGTTGGATGATCTTATTTGCATGTATCTCATTATGAACTGCTTAAGTATTAGCCATAGCATGAGAATATATACATCATATGAGCAAATGTGTTCGTGAAAGTTCTTTTATCGCTCAGTTGTTAACTGAATTGCTTGAGGACAAGCAATAAGCTAAGCTTGGGGGGAGTTGATACGTCCAAAACGTATCTACTTTCCCGAACACTTTTGCTATTGTTTTGCCTCTAATTTGTGTATTTTGGATACAACTAACACGGACTAACGCTGTTTTCAGCAGAACTGCTCTGGTGTCTCGTTTTTGTGCAGAAATCCAACTTTCGGGAAAATCCTCGGAATTTCTTCAGATGGCCCTATTTTACCAAAATATTGACGGAGCCAGAAGGGCAAAGGAGGTGGAGGCCCGAGGGCCCCACACCACATGGCGGCGCGGCCCAGGGGGCCCGCGCGGCCATGTGGTCTGGCCCCCGGCCGGCCTCCGACGCCCCCTTTGGACTACTTATCGGGTTCGACCTAAAAACGCACGGGGAGAAGTCGACATCGCCAGAAACCCTCCAGAGAGCCGCCACATCGCAAAACTCCGTCGCGGGAGCCGAAGTCTCCGTTCGGCACTCCGCCGGACGGGGAATTGGAGGAGATCTTCACCGCCATCACCGCCAACGCCTCTCCATCGACCAGCAATGTTTCCCCCATCCATGTGTGAGTAATTCCCCTGTAGGCTGAAGGGGATGGTAGGGATTGGATGAGATTGGTCATGTAATAGTCATAAGATTGTTAGGGCATAGTGCCTATTATCCGTAGATGTCACTTTTATGATATTGTTGCAACTTGTTATGCTTAATGCTTGTCACTAGGGCCCGAGTGCCATGATCTCAGATCTGAACATGTTATTGATTCATGAAGATATTCGTTGTTTATGATCTTACCTGCAAGTTGTATACACATGTCTGTCCGGAACCAATGGCCCCGAAGTGACAGGGGACAACCGGAGGGGATGGTAGTGATGTGAGGATCACATGTGTTCACGGAGTGTTAATGCTTTGCTCCGGTACTCTATTAAAAGGAGTACCTTAATATCCCGTAGTTTCCCTAGAGGCCCGGCTGCCACCGGCTGGTAGGACAGAAGATGTTGTGCAAGTTTCTCATTGCGAGCACGTACGACTATATATGGAACACATGCCTATTGATTGATTAGTACTTGGATACCGTTTATTATTATCTGCAAATGCCCATGCTTTGATTGTTACATGAGTTTCTCTCATCCATGCAACGCCCATTAAATCCGTCCCTGTGCCTACAATATTTTAATCCTGCTGTTTACTATAATCACACTGTCTTTATTCCACTCTGTCGTTATTTCGCTATTTCCACCGCCATAAAACTGTTACTCGATAAACTCTTGCGAGCAAGTCTGTTTCCAGGTGCAACTGAATTGACAACTCCGCTGTTAAGGCTTACAAGTATTCTTTGTCTCCCCTTGTGTCGAATCAATAAATTGGGTAATACTTCCCTCGAAGACTGTTGCGATCCCCTATACTTGTGGGTCATGATCTTATTTGCATGTGTCTCATTATGAACTGCTTAAGTATTAGCCATAGCATGAGAATATATACATCATATGAGCAAATGTGTTCGTGAAAGTTCTTTTATCGCTCAGTTGTTAACTGAATTGCTTGAGGACAAGCAATAAGCTAAGCTTGGGGGAGTTGATACGTCCAAAACGTATCTACTTTCCCGAACACTTTTGCTATTGTTTTGCCTCTAATTTGTGTATTTTGGATACAACTAACACGGACTAACGCTGTTTTCAAGAGAATTGCCTGGTGTCTCGTTTTTGTGCAGAAATCCAACTTTCGGGAAAATCCTGAATTTATGCGTAAGGCCCTATTTTGCCATATTGACGGAGCAAGGGCAAGAGGAGGCCCGAGGGCCCCACACCATGGCGGCGCGGCCCAGGGGGGGCCCGCGCGCCATGTGGTGTGGCCCCCTCCGCCCCCCTTCCGACTACTTATTGGTTTCGACCCGAAACGCACGGGGAGAAGTCGAGTCGCAGAAACCCTCCAGAGAGCTGCCACATCGCGAAACTCCGTCTCGGGAGCCGAAGTCTCCGTTCGGCACTCCGCCGGACGGGGAATTGGGGGAGATCTTCACCGCCATCACCGCCAACGCCTCTCCATCGACCAGCCATGTTTCCCCCATCCATGTGTGAGTAATTCCCCCGCTGTAGGCTGAAGGGGATGGTAGGGATTGGATGAGATTGGTCATGTAATAGTCATAAGATTGTTAGGGCATAGTGCCTAGTATCCGTAGATGTCACTTTTATGATATTGTTGCAACTTGTTATGCTTAATGCTTGTCACTAGGGCCCGAGTGCCATGATCTCAGATCTGAACATGTTATTGATTCATGAAGATATTCGTTGTTTATGATCTTACCTGCAAGTTGTATACACATGTCGCTGTCCGGAACCAATGGCCCCGAAGTGACAGAAATCACAACCTGAGGGGATGGTAGTGATGTGAGGATCACATGTGTTCACTGAGTGTTAATGCTTTGCTCCGGTACTCTATTAAAAGGAGTACCTTAATTTCCAGTAGTTTCCCTAGAGGCCCTGCACCGGCTGCAGGACAAAAGATGTTGTGCAAGTTTCTCATTGCGAGCACGTACGACTATATATGGAACACATGCCTATTGATTGATTAGTACTTGGATACCGTTTTATTATTATCTGCAAATGCCCATGCTTTGACTGTTATATGAGTTTCCCTCATCCATGCAACGCCCGTTAAATCCGTCCCCGTGCCTCGTATTTTAATCCTGCTTTTACTATAATCACTACCGCTGTCTTTATTTTTTGCTTGTTATTTCACTATTTCCACTGCCATAAAACTGTTACTACTGATAAACTCTTGCGAGCAAGTCTCTTTCCCACTGAATTGACAACTCCGCTGTTAAGGCTTACAAGTATTCTTTGTCTCCCCTTGTGTCGAATCAATAAATTGGGTAATACTTCCCTCGAAGACTGTTGCGATCCCCTATACTTGTGGGTCATCAGTCTTCTAGTTCATCAAATGGATGTTAAGACTGCTTTCCTAAATGGAGAGCTTGAAGAGGAAATTTATATGGAGCAGCCTGATGGTTTTGTAGTAGATGGTCAAGAAGGAAAGGTGTGTAAACTACTAAAGTCTTTGTATGGGCTTAAGCAAGCGCCTAAGCAGTGGCATGAGAAGTTTGAAAGAACTTTAACCGCTGAAGGCTTTGTTGTAAACGAAGCTGACAAATGTGTATACTATCGCCATGGTGGGGGCGAGGGAGTTATTCTTTGTCTCTATGTCGATGACATATTGATATTTGGGACCAGCCTTAATGTGATTAAGGAGGTCAAGGAGTTCCTATCTCGTTGTTTTGAGATGAAGGACTTGGGAGTAGCTGATGTGATCTTAAACATCAAGTTGCTTAAGGATGACGATGGTGGGATTACATTGCTTCAGTCCCACTATGTGGAAAAGATCCTGAGTCGCTTCGGGTATAGCGACTGCAAATCTTCTCCAACGCCTTATGATCCTAGTGTAATAATTCGTAAGAATAAAAGGATTGCTAGAGATCAATTGCGATATTCGCAGATCATTGGCTCGCTTATGTATTTAGCCAGCGCCACGAGGCCTGACATCTCCTTTGCTGTAAGTAAACTCAGCCGTTTTGTGTCTAGACCTGGAGATGTTCATTGGCATGCTCTTGAGAGAGTTTTGCGCTATTTGAAAGGCACTGCGAGTTATGGCATTCACTATACTGGATATCCAAGGGTACTTGAGGGTTATAGTGATGCAAATTGGATATCTGATGCTGATGAGACTAAGGCCACAAGTGGTTATTTGTTTACACTTGGAGGTGGCGCTGTTTCCTGGAAGTCTTGCAAGCAGACCATCATTACGAGGTCAACTATGGAAGCGGACTCACAACATTAGACACACCACTGTTGAAGCAGAGTGGCTTCGTGAGCTCTTGATGGACTTACCTGTGGTTGAAAAACCAATACCCGCTATTCCTATGAACTGTGATAATCAAACTGTGATCGTCAAAGTAAATAGTTCTAAGGATAATATGAAGTCATCAAGGCATGTGAAGAGGAGATTGAAAACTGTCAGGAAAATGAGAAACTCCGGAGTTATAGCGTTGGATTATATCCATACGTCTAGAAACCTGGCAGAACCCTTCACAAAGGGACTATCACGAAATGTGATAGAAAATGCATCGAGGGAGATGGGTATGAGACCCACACTATGAGTTGTCCACGGTGGTAACCCACTCTATGTGATCGGAGATCCCATGAATTAGAACTGGGAGACAAGCTATTGGTCAGCTGAGAGGAGAGTATATATCCCTATAGCAATTTTACCACTCCGTAAGATGCAATACTCTCCTAATCTGCATGGCAGGTTGATAATTATCTTAATGTGTTCTAAGTGGCTTATTTTAGCAGAGATGTTGTCCTGCAGAACATCTTTTGAAGAACACACCTATATGAGTCCGATTGTTAAACGTCGCAATCTATGAGAGTTGGGTGCTCTCTAGTAAACTCATGAAAGGCCCTGGAGTATGACATATAAGCTCCAAACCGCGAGGAAGCCTCGCGGCAGCCTAGTATCGGTCTAGGCTTTGTATGAAGCTAGTGCGCAGAAAACTTGTAGTTCAAGGCATAGTCCACTATCCAAGTTGCAATCTAGTGTAATATGAAGCTTTAAGTGGAAGTTCAACTTAACAGTCTCCACGACATACCGGTATATAAAACAATGTTCTGAAAACTTATTGATGAGATGTGCCAATGAGAGTTTGTGGGGGATTGCTGGAATTTGTGGGCATTTGGCCTTTGGCCCATGGCCCATTATCAAATTCTGAAACTCACATGGCCCATATCATAAATCAGTGGCAGCACTAGTGGGGACTAAAGTTTAGTCCCACATTGCTAGTTGGGAGAGAGTTGGAGTGGTATATGCGAAGTGGGCTGTTCTAGTCCTAGTAAGTGAGTGAGAAGAGAGAGAGCCCTCGCGCACTCCTCCTCCTCCGCCGCCCGCCTCGCCTCGCCACGCCTCGCCTCGTCATGACACGTTGATGGCGTGTAACTCACACGTTCGTTGGGAACCCCAAGAGGAAGGTATGATGCGCACAGTAGCAAGTTTTCCCTCAGAAAGAAACCAAGGTTTAATCGAACCAGTAGGAGCCAAGAAGCACGTTGAAGGTTGATGGTCACGAAATGTGATGCGGCGAACACCAGGGATTCCTCGCGCCAACGTGGAATCTGCACAACAAATTCAAAGTACTTTGCCCCAACGAACAGTGAGGTTGTCATCTCACCGCTTGCTGTAACAAAGATTAAGCGTATCGAGTGGAAGATGTTTGCAAAGAAAACAGTAAAACACAAGTAGATTGTATGCTATGTAAAGAATAGGACCGGGGTCCACAAGCTCACTAGAGGTGTCTCTCCCATAAGATAAAAGCATGTTGGGTGAACAAATTACAGTGGGCAATTGACAAATAGAGAAAGGCATAACAATGCATATACATGATATGATAAATATAGTGAGATTTAATTGGGCATTACGACAAAATACATAGACCGCCATCCAACTACATCTATGCCTAAAAAGTCCACCTTCAGGTTATCATCCGAACCCCATTCAGTATTAAGTTGCTAAGCAACAGACAATTGCATTAAGTATGGTGCGTAATGTAATCAACAACTACATCCTTAGACATAGCATCAATGTTTTATCCCTAGTGGCAACAGCACATCCACAACCTTAGAACTTTCTCACTGTCCCAGATTCAATGGAGGCATGAACCCACTATCGAGCATAAATACTCCCTCTTGGAGTTAAGAGTACAAACTTGGCCAGAGCCTCTACTAATAACGAGAGCATGCAAGATCATAAACAACACATAAACAATAGATTGATAATCACCATAATCATAGTACTCTATCCATCGGATCCCGACAAACACAACATATAGAATTACATATAGATGATCTTGATCATGTTAGGCAGCTCACAAGATCCAACAATGAAGCACAACAAGGAGAAGACGACCATCTAGCTACGCTATGGACCCATGGTCCAGGGGTGAACTACTCACTCATCACTCCCGAGGCGACCATGGCGGTGTAGAGTCCTCCGGGAGATGAATCCCTCTCCGGCAGGGTGCCGGAGGCGATCTCCTGAATCCCCGAGATGGGATTGGGGCGGCGGCGGCGTCTCTAGGTTTCCGTATCGTGGCTCTGCGGGGGTTTCGCGACGGAGCCTTTAAGTAGGCGGAAGGTCAACGCGGGGGCCACACGAGGGCCCAGGGGGCAGGTCGGCGCGCCAGGGCTTGGGCCAGCCGCCCTAGCTCCGGGCTGCCTCGTGGCCCCACTTCGTTATCTCTTCGGTCTTCCGGGAGCTTCGTGCAAAAGGACCCTGGGCGAAAGTTTCGTCCAATTCCGAGAATATTTCCTTACTAGGATTTCTGAAACCAAAAACAGCGTAAAACAGCAATGCTCTTCGGCATCTTGTTAATAGGTTAGTTCCAGAAAATGCATAAATATGACATATAATGTGCATAAAACATGTAGGTATCATCAATAAAGTAGCATGGAACATAAGAAATTATCGATACGTCGGAGACGTATCACCGACGCCGCGCCGCGGGTTGAGGGAATCTCGCCGAGCCGAGCTTATCTTTTTGTTGTTCGGGAAATTAATTGTGTAATCAATCACAATTATGAGCTATTAACGGACGCGTTAACTCAGCCGTTTTCGTTCCGGTTTTTCTGGATCGTGAACTCGTACGTGGGCTGCGTCCCACGACCTTCCCGAGCCGCACTATATAAGCGCGGATGAGAACCCTAGCCTGTACGGGCCACATATGCGACTACCTGTTTCCAGTTCTTTGCGCCGCCGCCTTCGTCTTTCTCATCCCGTCCGTCGGCGTGCACCGACTGCCGGGACAGTAGGCCTCCGGAACCCTGCCTCGTGAACTTGTACGGTGAGGGGAAATCAGGTTTTTGGGGAGCGCTCCGGCGCGACTACTGGCATCACGACGTCGTCTTCGGACGACGAGTTCCTCCACACCGACAACTTCTTCCCGGACCTCAACGAATTCTTCGACAACCTAAACATGGGCGACAACGACGCTGCTGCGAAGCATGTGATCTTGTCGTTTCTCTTTCAGTTTCTGTTAGAGTTTCTCATCTAGTTCTGTGATAGATGCGATCAGTTTGTCTTGTCTAGATGTGATCTGTTCATCTATCTTGCTAGTCTGCACGATTAGTTTATTTGTTATTTTCATAGTCATGATTTATCAATTACCTGCACGGATTATTTCATATGGATATTTGCTTATATGTTCAACACGGGGTCCATAACCAACAAGCCACATGCTGCTGACTAGGAGCGATCTTGCTACTCGACGATGTCGTCATCCGTGAACTCAACGAAGTAGCCACCAACAAACTGCTCGTCATCTGTCGTACCTGCAACGTCGAACCAACAATTGCCGGAAAAGAGAAAGAAAGCGGGAGTAAGTACCAATGGCACGTACTTGCAAGACAAGACCGGCTATGCTCGCCGGTGGACAATATATACATTACCCGGCTTTATGGTGGAGTATAGTGGCGGCAAAGCTTGAACTAACTTATAGAGACATGTTACAACATTCGTCTATCAGAGAAGGTGAGAGAGCGCATAAGTTAACAGTTCTATACTCTGCAACAAAACCCAGCCAATACGTTTCCCCTTCGCAAAGAAGTACTGGCAAAGGCACTCACACTGTTGACAATTTAATTAGATATCAGTTGTAGTAATGCTAAATTCCTACGCAGATTATTAGCAAGTTATTAGCATCAGGTATAAGGTCTAATTTGTTCTATGATCGAGTTAAACAGCTCCAAGTCAACCATAACCGCGGACACGGCTTTCAGAAAAGATTTACCATACAGGGGTGCACTACTGTTCCCATACACGCACGATCAACCGTTCGGGCAACCAACGGTAATAGGAAAACTCTTGCGATATCACGACAAGACCGTTCCCAGTTCAACAAAAAACTCTAGGGGGCCACCCCACTAAGCTACCTGTAACGAAGTTCGACCGTACTCCGAAGCGGACCTAGGGTTGCTTAGGCGTCTAGGCGGGCACTTACGGCCAAGCACTAGATAAGTTGTCTAGCAAGGTATAGTACAAAACATAAACACCTGAAGGCAACAAGAAATAAACGTCCGGATACAACATTAAGTAAAGCATGACATACATGACATAGGCAAATAAAACCAAACTTGTGACCCCCTTTTCAACAGACTTGAGAAAAGGTAATGAGTCAAAGGGGATCCCGATAAAACCTCCCACAAGTGGCTCGTGCGCTCAGCCTTAGAACATATAACAAGAACTCGGGTCCTAGAGGACACAAGCGAGACAAAAATCCGATGCTTCCGAAAAGGGGCCCACCGATGTCACTGCATTAATTATTATCCCTTAGCAATTTTAGTTGTTGCAACTTATCGACAACATTAACCAAAAGTGTATCATGTGTCAACTTCCCAACATATTTCGAACATATCGAGATAACAACAAGACATTAAACTCCAACTACGACTCACAAAGCTTGACAAGCAACAAACAACAAGTAATAGGTAGCGGAGGGGTAACACGGCTCATATAGGATAACAGGTGGAATAGGACACATGACACAACAGATGGGCGGAGGGGTAACACGACTCATATAGGGTAACAACGAATCTCAACCGGTATCAAACAGGCGGGATACGGTCCTGTTGGGAAGGATTTTGCCTAAAACCACAACAATGACTTGTTGTACAAAACACCACATTTTGGTGCAATGAGTTGCATAGAACATAAAATAAGTGATTAACAACAATAACCTACCATTAGGTGGTCGGGCCCACTGTGAGTAGCAATGTAGCGTCCACGGTAGCCGTTGGTGCTCTTTGACCGAGCCACCTCAACGCAGTCGTGCACCCGTCTCTAATGGGAGAATTGCCATGTA
This sequence comes from Lolium multiflorum, assembly GCA_030979885.1. Lineage (NCBI taxonomy): Eukaryota > Viridiplantae > Streptophyta > Magnoliopsida > Poales > Poaceae > Lolium > Lolium multiflorum. Next base: position 143,201,922 of record CM061750.1, read on the forward strand.
GGCGAAACTCGACGAGTAGGTTGGGAAGCCTCCATGTGGAGGGCGGGACCATGCCGAACAGGGAGTTGCCAGCAAGGTCGGGCTCCGAGAGCAGTGGCGCGTTGATGACCCCGAGCGAGGAGTACGTGCGACAGCCTATGTGTGGTGTTTTGTGTTCACTTGTGTTTGTGTTCTATGTAACTCATTACACCAAAATGTGGTGTTTTGTGCAACAACAAACCATTGTTGTGGTTTTGTGCAACAACAAAGAGATCGCGAACGGGATTTGCAGGCTGACCGAACGATGGAGATCGTGCGGCTCGCGGTGTGACCACGCGTCCATGCCAGAAGCTCCGTTTGTGGTCAGTCAGCCAAGAGTAAACTCCTCCCAAGTCCCAACCCAACCCCTACCTCTAGAATTTCCGTTTCCCCCTCCGATCGCACCTGAAATTTCAAATTCCCGCACTTCACCATCCTCCATGGACGCCGACGAGATGGACGTCGACGAGATCGACTCCCCCGCTTCCGCCTCCACCTCTGGCTCCCTCTCCGGCTTCCTCTCCGAGCTCGCCGCCCTCCACCGCCGCTCGTCGTCGTCCTCCTCCTCCGCCACATCCCCGCCCTTGTCCCTCCCATCCCTCACCCTCCTCTCCTCCGCGGCCGTCTCCGCCTCCCTCTTCCCCCGCCTCATCGCCGCCGGCATCCCCACCTCCTCCCTCCTTGCACCCCTCACCTCCTCCTTCTCCGCCCACCCCGCCCCCGCTGCCGCCGCCTACCTCCGCCTCCTGCTAGCCCCCGCTTCCCCTTCCTCTCCCTCTTCTCCCCGCTGCCCTTCCTCTCCTTCCTCCTTACCCTGCGCAAGGCGGTTTCCTCTACCGCCGACACCCAAAACCCTAACTCCAGCTTCGGCCACAGCAACCCCCGCAAGCGCACGAACCAGCGCCAGTAGGCGGCCCCGTGGCCCCCGTCTTTCCTCCCCGAGGCTCTCCCCCTGCTCGCCGATGCTGCAGGGCGGCTGCCTCTCGGGGAGCACCCGGATGCGCGGAGATCGCTCATCGACACCGCCACTGAACTCGCGGCCTTCAACGTCATTGCCGCCATCCTTGGATCCAACTGTCACGCCGAGGCATTACAGGATGTGATACGTGCGCTCGCCCAGTGGTGCTCTCGGGTGCGAAATCGGCTGCACGAGCAGCTCCAGTGGAGTTCTTGGTTACGAAGGTTGTTGTCGCACCCCGTTGCCGCCGGTGAGGATCGAGGCATGAGGTCGATACAATGGTGGCTTGTGGTAGCTACCGGGCCTGAGGAAGAAGAAGATCTAGAGAGAATAGTACAGACACAGGAAGATCTTGTGGTTGTTCGTTCGTTTCTGTTCCATGCCTCCCTGAGAAGGTTGTTCGTGCTTTCCTTTGTAGACTCCCGCTCATGTCCAGTGGGCCCAAAGCCCATGTGCTCCACTGGGTTCATCTAAAAAAAAAAGTTGTGCAACTGGGTTCATCTAAAAAAAAAGTTGTGCAACTGGGTTCATCTAAAAAAAAAAAAGTTGTGCCACCGGGTGGGGAGGAAGGTGTCAGGAAAGTGGTGGGATACCTGCCGCGGTTGTTGGCGGCCAATGCCCCAGAGAAGTCGGAGGCGAGAGGGCTGGCGGTTGAGGCGATAGTCGAGGTGGTGCACGCAATGGAGCCACACCAAAGGGAGGGCTTCACTGCTTATGTGGTGACGATGGCGAAGGGGAAGGCAAAGGGACGGTTGTTTGCTGTGGATATGGTCCTGGCTATGCTGTCGGTGCTGCTGCCATCGGAAATGGATGAATGGGGGAGGGCTCTTGGGGGCTCAAGTGTGTCCAGGTGCTGGTAGAGAGGTGTTCGGAGGGGTCCGGGCTCGGGCGCTGACGAATGCAGTCCAAGCGCTTGACGTTTTGTCTGAGAGAGGTGTGGAGGTCGATCGGGTTGCAGGAGCTGATGACGACCGGGAACATGGATCTTGGAGAGCTGTTGAGGCGACGGTGCATCGATGATAAGGCTGCACTTGTGCTCATCACCAAGGCAATTGGTTTGATTGGCAGGCCTGTCGACGAGTCGCTACTTAGTGTAATGGGGGCTGCGTGCTCTGATCCGCTAGTCAGCATTCGGAAGGCGGCTCTTGCTGCCATCTCAGAGGTGTCCGGAAATTCCCTGACGAGAGAGTCACAAAAGAGTGGCTTCAAGCTGTGCCACCTCTGGTGATCGACAGCGAGACCAGTATCCAAGAGGAATGCGAGAACTTGTTTCTTGAACTTGTTCTGAACAGGGTCTGCCAATCTTCCAATCTGAACCTGGATGATGACTCGGTCAACTTGGAGGAGATTTTCCCGGAAGGGACACTGGATTTCCTGAAAAGCATATGCGATGGAGAGGTTGCTCCATGCATCTAAAGGTATAATTGTTGCACCCTCATGGGGCTCTCACAGCGTTTTGAGCTTCTCGGCCGTCGGATCACCCCATCTTTGCCCCACTTTGCATCTCATCCGTTTAAACTGAGTGTTCCAATTGGCCCTCCCACTAGCTAACCCCATGCAACAGCCGTTTTTTACCCACCTCAGGCTGCGTGTGGGTCCCACCTTTTGCTGGGTCCACTCGTCGGTGACTGTGGGTGTGATTTGGTTCGGTCAACCTTCGCGTGGGAGATCTCCACTCCTAGGGGTACAGTAGTCATTGGACATGGGTGGTTGTGCGTGAGACAAAATCAGACAGCCCACCGACCAAACCCTACCCATTCGTTTGCACATGCGCCTCTCTCGTCTTCCTCCTCTCCCCTCGCGCCCCCATCCCGCCGCCACCTCCCCCTCCTGCGCCTCTCTCCCAATCACCTCCTGCGCGGGCGACGGGCGGCGCGGCCGACATCGGCGCCAGCGACGAGGGCAGCGCGGGCAACCTCCTCCTGGGCGGCGTGGTCGAACTCCGCCAGGGCGAGCTCCGGCGCGGGATAGGTTCGTCCTCTCTCTCTCTCAAATCCCGTCTGGCCTATCTCCTCCTCTCCCCAATCTCTGCTCCCCATTCACCGCCTCTTCATGATGCCGAGGACGGGGACGGAGGAGCCGCGGCCACGATCCGGATGCGGTCGCACGGAGGCGCGCGAGCAGCGGTGGTGGTCACACGGTCGGGCGGAGGAAGCAGGGAGGGCCGCGTGCGAGCAGCTGCCTTGCGACTGGGAGCCGGTTAGCCCGTGTGTGGTGGTGGAGTAGGGCAAGGTGTAGGTGCTTCAGTGCTGGACGATGGCGTGGGTGAGCGACCCCCTCTACCTCTTTCAGGTTCCTCCTCCCTCTGAAATATGCTCTCATGTAGGCTGAATTAAAAGTGGAAGCTGACTTCTCTTCTTTGATTTAGTCCCCTGACGTTGTTTTTTGGTTTGTGGAGATCTGTTTCTACATGGGTTCAGATCCATTTCCACATGTGTTGGAAGCAGATTATCTTTGCTTGATTTAGCCCCCTAAACATTACGTTTTGGTTCTGTAGATCCGTGCAACAATAAGGAGTAGCAGCTGCTACTGTCCCGTCTCGCTGGGCGCGAGAAGGCCGAGCTGCAGATGGGTCGCCTCCTGGCTCGTCTCCTTGCCCCCAATCCCCTGTGCCTATCCTCCTCTAGCTCTTGGCCCCTTCTCCACCACCACCCGGCCATCTCCCGATTTTCTCCATGGCTGGAGCAGGGAGAGGCAGAGGAAAGCAGAGCACCATAGATGAGGAGGTGGAGCACCACGTGGAGGAGCAGCTCCCCTTATTTGTATGGGATATATAGGTTCATCTTATCTTTCTCTCCATGTGGGTGTGTTCTGGTGTTGTGCAAGCCAACTGTTTGACAATATGCCTATGGGCCTGAAATTGTTTGATTGTGGTTATTTAGCTGTTTATCAATGGTGAGCTGCTGCTACTGATGGTGAGGGGCACAAAGACGGAGTACTCGGTGGATCTATAGTCGGCGGAGCGAGCCTACTACGTCGCCGAATCCTCAGTGTTGATCGTCATGGGCAAGCACATCTAGAGGTATCAGCATGTCATCTTCCCGCATTCTCGTTCATCTCATAAATTTATCTTCAGAAATATGGCTTCTTGTATGATGTGCATGTTTGGATCAGACATGAACTAAACTAACTATGTTTGTACTGGGAACCTTCCATTAAACAGAATATATGCAAGCTTAAAATATTATCATCCAGATGCCTGAGACTGAAAATTTATATTTGTTATCTGCTATTTGCTTTCATAACCATGAGACTGAATCTTTATTTGTTAGGAACTTACTACTATGGTACCAGTTTAAAGGAGGCAACTAACGGCAAGTAGAATAAATAAATCAGCATGGAGTGCTGCCACAAGTGCACGGTGTAAAATGGTAGCAAAGGAGTCGGCGGCCTCCTCGCGTGAGATTGACCTCCGCTATCGTTAGCTGTCACCACGTCCAGCGAGAGTGCCATGGTCCTCTCCTCCTCCGACTGCATCGGTTTCAGCCTCATCTACCGCCTCATGATCCCGACTGCGCCGTTCGCAGGAATGGGTATTCGGGATTGCTGTTGACCTTACAGGTTAGTTGAATTGTCTATTTGTTTGCACGTGGGTGTGTGTTCACTGGTGCTCACCTTCTTTTGTCATTAGATGAAATAGCAGTATATTATGTGGATTTTTCCTGTAACGATGAACGATTCCAGGATTATGTAATGTGCTTGACGGTAGTACAGTGTTCATGTTTGCATTTGTTGGTAGTCAAAATTATTTCTGTTGGTTGGGAACTATCATTTGATGTTGTAAGCATAATTTTTTACTAGGTAAACAAGACTACTGCATCCTCTCCCCAAATCATTTTTCTTGTGGAATACAAGGTAACCAGACTAACTTTGCTTATAAGTTTTGTTGAAAGAAAAGTTTTACCTCAATAGATATGTAATACTGGCAAAAGTATGAATTGTTCTGGTAAAAGAAAAATGCCTCGGGCTGTGTTTGCAGTGTACGTATTGAGGTTTTGATACATGTGCCAATAGCTATTGAAGCGTAGCATTATTTTTTTCGAGATACCTCTTGTAGTTTCTATGTTTTATAAATTTGTTTGATTGGGTGTGAGTTATTTTATTTAAATATGCTAAATATGTTTCATTATAGCTAAATATGCTAAATATGTTTCATTATAGCTAAATATGCTCTTAGTTGTGGAGATTCGGCTATTAATTTATTCAGCTTAAATTACTCTTGTTTCTCATGGAAATCTTATGTTTCTTCTCTTTGTAGGACAAATTAAGCAAGGCATCAGATTAGTAGTTTTTTCAAAGGTTTATCGTGTATGATCTCGCATGATTTTATCGTATGCTTATGTTGTGTACCAACACTAATTCAAAGGTGATTCCATGTTGTAGTTGAGCATTTTTATCTCCGTTATCTTTTCCATATACTCTTTATGTCACACAAAGAGCTTTGGGGAACTGTTTTCTACTCTGCTTTTGATTAACATAGTTTTCTATTGTTGTTGTTCCGAGAAGGTTGCGTCTTAATTTGAACGAGTTGAAAGTAAAATTCAGAGAGGAAGGGGTCAATTTGTTCAACCTACACAAAGTACATTTGGTATTTGGCCTTCTTCTCCGTATCTCTTACCTTGTGAATAGTTATGTGTTGGATATCTAATTGACGTACAAGTTCATCATAGGATGGATGATCTGAACATTTTTATCTGATGGTAACTACCTCATATCCAATCTCAGCATTATTATTTCGAGATACCTCTAATTTTTCTCAGTATCTCTTAACTTGTGAGTTGTGAATAGCTATGTTCGTTGACATTTCACGCTATGTCTTGAGGAATGATGGAAAGAATGTCTTGCATGAGTTGTATCTCTGAATTTATCTATAAGGATTCTCTCAATTATTTATACATGCACAGATAGCACAATGGACTTGTGGAATTGTTTATTATTTAGCTTTCAAGCTTTCTCTGGCCCCTAGGCTGCATAATTTTGTTTCTTGCTGCACCTAAAATTTAACAAGTTCATAACATATCAGTTCTCACATATGAATGTACACTGCACCTAATTGGAATTTTGTTCAGTTTCCATAGATACTTGGGTTATTTTATTTTTGGCTTTGTTATCTGTGCAAGTTTAATTTGGTGATATTTTGATTTTGGCATCGCGATAACTACAGAAAGACCTGTATATTTATGGCATGGCAATAATCTACAGAAAGACAAGTATATGTGGCCTCATGTTACACAGCCCCTTACAGTTTAAGTTCAGACAAACAGTGTCACTTTCACTTTAGATTCAGTTGACCATTTACAAATATGTTTGTTTCTCCTGTTATGTCGAAGTCAAATACATGTAACCTAATTTAATTTCTATTTTCATTATCTTTCTTTCGTGATGACCTGATGGGTCGCCATTTTCTTGGTTTCGTTGGTAACCCAGGATGTTCTAATGGACATGGTTACATATTTATTCAACTTCGCCGAGAAACAAAGTTCGTATATTCTCTTTTTGATTTAATTGGAGAAAATTTACTTATAAAAATATGACATGGTATGCTCTGTTAAAAATATTGGCATATTTGGACTATCATATTGTAGTTCCAAACCATACACTTATCTTGGCCATTGGTGAATGTTAATATTTTGGAACTGCTACCAATTGCATTATGCCTTGCTGTCGTGTGTACATTGTGCCATGGTTCTGCCTCCCTTTGAAATGCCTGTATTATGTGTAGGCTATCCAATTTTGGTGTCTATCACAAGTTTACATACCCTTCAATGTGAGGACATCTGTATTTTATTTCAGTTTGCATTCATGTAGGTCTCCTTCTTATCGCTTTTCAGTTTCTAGGTGCCATAAGGTCTCCCTTTCAAGATAAATCCACCCAGGTGACTGAGAGGTATTCAGTTGTGCTATTATTTTCTTTCAAGTTTAGAGACTTTGATTGCGTTAAATTTATCAATGTTTTATTTTAGATTGCACATTAAGTTTTAATGTTGTATTCGCTTTGTAGAACCATTTATTTGCATATCTTTTATTTTCTTGGTAAGAAAGCTTGACCCCAAAGAGAGAAAATATCTTAGTCATGTTTCCACGTGCTTTTGTGTTGTAATATGCTAGACCTTCGGCTCAATCTCAGTCTTTGTGTTGTACTATGCGAATGTGAACGTAGCTATTGTAATATACCAACTCTAGGTTGTGATTATTTATCCTAGAATCTCCTGATTGATATAATGTGCAGATTATCCGTTGGACTTCAAATGCTCCTTTTTCTAACATATACTCTCAAATCGACCTGCCCAGAATATTCTATAAAAAATACATAAAATTGAACATATCTTTGTGACTGATCCAGTAAAGTTTCATTCCATTTCGGTGAGTAGTTTGAGAGATGCTTGATTTGAATGTCACTTTCAATTTTTAACCAAAAACATAAAGATTCCACTGAAATATTGAAAAATCCCAATAATTCAACTTCACCCATGTAAGAAATCTTGGAAAGTTTCACTCTATTTGGGATAGTGATTTGAGAGAATGCTTGATTTGAATGTTCACTTCCAAAATTTGACCAGATATCTAAAGTTTCTAGAAATTTTTTTCCTGCAATTCAAATAAATGCATATAAGAGATCTGGGAAAGATTCACTGTATTTGGGCCAGTGGCATGAGAGAATGGTGCTTCTGAAAATGACTTATATCCACAGTACATTACAAATTGTCACACACAGCAAGAAGCTGCAAAGAGTAGCAGACTCAAGCAACATGCAGAGGCGAGCGGCACCGACACGCAGAGGGGCCAATAGCTAGCTGCACGTCTGCAGAGAGATGCGGCAGTGTCGTCCCCTGGAAATCCTAATTAAGTTCACACCATATATATTAACACATTGGCAATAATTTGTAGAACCAATAATTCTATGCATCCCTATTTATATCTAAAAAGCATTGTTCTTCTGTATATAGAGTCTATGTCACACTGATGCTTCTTTTTTCCTGAGCACGTGCCATGTAAATTGGTGTGAATTTCATGGGATCGTGTGCCAAGGCACACTACTAATCTTGAATGATGATTTGTTGTGTTCACCTGCAGCATCTTTTAACCTCACCTGATAAAAATTGGAGGCTGCAAGTTATATAAAGTGTGCCATAGTTATTTGAGAATATTTGGTACTCAAAAGGAATCTGGTGTGGTTCTATTACCACTTTCTAGATTGAGGTTTTGTTTTATTTTTGTTGCAATTGGGAACTTTTGAGTGTTTTCACCGTAACATGAGATTTATGCCACTTTGAATCACTGTACCATGCTCACGGTAGGTGAAATTGCGTGATTTTCCTTGCCGATGGTTTATTCTGTGTAATCTAGCTTTTGCTTTTGGTTTATGGAAATGATGAAGTAAGAAAGATGGAAGAACGGTAGTACATAGACCAAATTATAATTAAGGCATACTTGTGTTGTGTGTGCTAGGCCTTGAAGAAAACATCCTACAGGTTATTATGGTGTACCACTTAACATTGTTTAAGTGTTCCTTGAACAAAAACACTACCCACCACCATCACAAACCTGGGTCTAAAATGAAAATTAGTAATACTAAAGCTAGATTTTAAAAGACAAGTTTGTATATTTTCTGGAATACTCCGCAGTTTTAGGAATAGATCCTGAGACAAGCAAATGAGTGTTCTGTTTTTTTTGTTGTAGTAGCATAATCATCTTTTAACAGGATTCAGCAAGCATGTCCATGCTAAACTGGAAGGCAGGAGTACTATCTCATCAGGCTCCCAAGAATATAGAGTACACGCATCCAATCTTAGGACAGCATGACAAAAATTGGGTTGCTCCTCCAAAGGTACAGCTCATCCCTTTAAATTATCAAATACATGTTGTTTTTGCACAAGCTTCCATGTTATTACTAATGAATGCATGTTACTTAAATTATGGTAACCTATGCCAAACAATTAGCACGACTTTATTTCTTTTTGTGGCAAAAGTAAACTATGGTGCTTGAAGACTATTTTTAGTGTCATTCTATGAACTTATCAACACATTGGTAAATAGTAATCACTCGCTAACATCTTGGTAAATATTTCCAGGTTGGTTCACTTAGGAGTTGGACAAAAGGTGCAAACTCAGGGGGCAGTCATCTTGTACGGAAGGACGAGGCTGTGTTGGAGGTCAATTTGTCTCAAGGCATGAAGAGGAAATCATTTGTTGCATCAGCTTTTCCTGTGCAGCGCAGTGAACTTACTAAGAAATTTTAGACTTCTAACAGTGATGGAAGACACCAATATCTTGGTTCTGGAGATTCTCTTCATTTGATGGATAAGGTAGATTTTGTTGATTCCCCTTGCTTAATGTTGCGCGAAAAATGCATCCATGATTCCTTAAATAACAGAGAAAATGACTTTCGTAATTTTTTTTGGCAGTGGTTATCAATAATGTTGATTATCAGATCCTGTTGTGACAACTCATGATCGTGGTATTAATAGTGCCACAGCCTATGCTGGTAGTCGCAGTCCTGACGGTAGCCCCTATAGGCCAGAACATCCTCAAGATTATGACAGTGAAGATATTTGTAGTAGGAATGATGATGATGAAACTTCTATATGTGGAAGAGAATCACCGCTTCCTATGGAAGGTGGTTCTGAAGGAAGAAATACATCTGCTTGAGTTGCACGCTTATCATGTAACAATGATGGCACTATATGCTTATGGATCAATTAGTTGGGAGCAAGAGGCTTTGATGACTAATCTGTCTTACACTGAACATCTCAACTGATGACATTTATCAGAGTTAAGAAATCTGGCATGCTCTGCAGTTTGTTCTAATGAATGTGGAGATCTAATATCATACGCAATATATGCAACCCTGACGAACGGCTTCCGGAGATCATTCAAGTTGGCCTATCTGGGAGAGACCGGTAACGAATGCAATCTTGACTCGGTTCTTATTGGAGCTGACAAGGTTGTATGTGACCTTCAGCAGCAATTCAACCAGGGAGATCTAGACAGTAGGTACATCTCCCTGCAACTCAAACTCCTACTCCACTGAACATGATAAGTTCTCTGGTTGCTATATTCGTCAATCACGCCTTGATGGAAGGACTCCACTTGGTCATGAGCTGATAGATGGAAGAAACAAATTAATTCCAGTCCATGGTCTTGGTTTCAGATCATAACAGGTCTACCCTTCACATTCCCGCTAAGGCCTATATTTTGCTCTATGCATTAGTTGGTTACCTTCCCTGTTATTTGCTTATTTGTTTTGCATATTTATACAACAGAAGCCAGTAACTTGTGCACCTACTCTTTATAGTCTTATATACATGAAACGTTATTTATGGATGTTATGCTTCAGACTGTGGTTTGCAGTAGCTGTCATATTATGATGTTTTCTCTACATTTACATGCCAACTGACTTTTGTTTGCCTGCCTTGTGGTTCTACCATAAAATTTACTTTACTATTGCCGATTCGTGTAGCTATGGTATATTCTTTGTTCGTTAGTAAGCTTGCATGGAGTTAATACATATTTACGGGGTATATTCCCTGTAAATTATGAGGTATAAGCAATCTAATCAGTGGCTTACAATTGGAAATTTGAGTGTTGTAGACTATCTCCATAGATAAAGACTTTTATTTATCCGATTAATTGTACCAGATAATTGTGCATGCTCCACACCAGGTTCTGCTTTGGACAAACACTACTTCTATAAAAAAATGTAACATTGTAGTGGCTTATTGGTGAATGGTGATTGATAGTCTATACCTTTTCATGCTTACAGATAATCAGCCTTTTTTACGTCTGCTTATTTGGAGAACGTATTAGAAACAAAGCATGCAAACAAATTTGGAGAACAAAAAGATTCAGTATGTAAAAAGTGCGGGTTTGTGTATTATATTTTCCTGCATTATTTACATCTGCTTGTTTGTTCACTACTTACCATCGATGTGTATAAACTAATAGCGTAGTGTTTATAAAATGTATATTCAGTGTGAAAGCTAAAGCACCATTCTTTTACAAATTTATCATTACAAAAGCCGGGGCATGCGCAGTGTTTTACATAATGTTCATCAGACTACTATAATTTTTGTTGGTTGCAGTAATTATATTTACGAATGTTTTCTTAATAGTTATCTAAGCTCCCATTCTTTTCATACAGACTGCTGTGGTTTTATACAGAACTCTGTTCCAGGAGTTGCCTATTGTGAACCTGAGTGGGATCTCTTTGTGTATTTAGCTGTTGTTATCTCAGAACCATCTAAAAGTAGATCTTTCCGTATATTTCCCTATTTTCTCTACTGTATGTATGTATCGCATTTCTCTGCTATACA